>CAJFCP010000086.1:1276459-1408593 GCA_904066005.1 Synergus itoensis
TATTAATAACATTGATACTTAGTACATCTCTAGTAAATTGAATTAAATTAAAATAAAGCTGTGAGAGTTTAGCCTAGTTTCAAGGCAACTCACTGACAGTGCAGGCAACCTTGATAAAAACGTCAAAACTGAGAAAATTGCCTTCCTCGTGACAAGCGAACGGATACAAATTTAGCTCCAAGAAGAAAAAAATTTTGTTTTGGAATAATACTCGCTACTTTTTTAAGTTTAAGAATATTAATATTAGAATAATAGTATGTTAAATTAAAATAATTTCTAAGTAAAACTAAAATAATGTTAAAAGATGAAATTAAAAACGGAGCTAAACTTGTATCTTAATCTTAGGGATTAGAGACGCGTAATGATAAATAATTAACTGGAAGTACGATTAAAGTTTGAATTAAAGAACATTACAGAATAACAAAATCGAGTGACAAATACAATGCCTACGAATCAAATCCTCATGGAGACTGAAAGCTTGTTTATGAACCGCTTACATAAAATAAATAAGCTTACTCAATGATTGTTTCAGCTCGTTTCAATGAAAGCAAACGAGATCTTCATAGAAAAACCCTATAGATTTTCTCTAAACCTTTTCCGATTTTTTGCTCGAATTATAATGAAAGGCATTTAATTGAAATTAGTTTTACAATTTCATTTTATTAATTCAGTTGCGGATTTCTAGATTTTCGAGGCGCATTTGTCAGACAAGTGTAATCAAAGAGGATTTTATACTCCGTAAGTTATCGCACCGATCGCTACCAACTGAATTGTCAAGGTATCTAAATTGTAAATAATATTGTTGTCTTCAAACGAATAATCTAGACAAGTTTAACGTGTTCGATGGGAATAAGTCTACGATCTGAAAATTTACTTTTTCTACGTCAAACAAAGGTCCATCAATTATTAGTGCCAAGCTGTTCACCTCATTCTATTTTACATTTTTAAAGTCCTTCTCGAAAATAGTAGCTCAATTGCAAAATCATTTCTTAAAATGTAAATCATTTTTCATTTTCTGACTCAAAAGTGAAGAATTTCTCAATTTATTTTTTTCTGCTTCTAATTCTTCCATTAATTAATTTGGATTTCTTGAGCTTGTGAAATTTAGGTTTTAAATTTAAAAGTAAGCCTTCACTTTTGAGTATTATCGTGTTAGGGTTGTAGGTAATTATTTATAATCTTTGTGTTTTTTAACTATTATTAAGAACAAATAACAGTGATACAAAACTGCATTTAGAGAAAATTGCACGAAAAGACGTGTTTGGTATAAAAGGATTTATACTGCGAATTTTGAGAATTGATATGACTCTCTAATTTCGATTAAAATTTGAAATCTGGGTTCATTTAGAGGATATCGAGTTAGTTCCTTTACCAGACTGATTTTTTATTTTTATTAATCTTAATTAATGTATGCATAATCTACTAATTAAATTAATCGAGTAAAAGCTGGTGTTCCATTTTGTACTTCCAATATTGCCAGCTGAACTTGTTTACTTAATCTCTTTCCGAATCTCTCGATATCTTTTAACTTTCTTGTATCATTGCTCATTGTAAATTGTATATTTTACATGTTTTTTTAATTCTCAATTATTTTCAAAGGAAAATAATCGCCAGTAGTATTCAATTATAAGACACATGAAACAAACGTTTGATTTTGATTCATGTGAAATGTTGAACTTCGGTTCAGTAGCTAATTTATTGGAAAGTTACATTTTCAATTGTATTTAATATTTCAGTCTTACGCACAGTGTATATTTGATCAATAAATTTTAGAATGTAGCAAAAATTGTACTCAAAGGAAATTCATTCTTTGCATTTTTCCCCTTGTGTCTTTCATTTATAATCATTTTTAATGTTTTAGTAATCTTCTAATTGTAAAGAATAACAAAATATTAACAAAAATGTATAAAATAAAGTGAAACTTTATCATTGGAGTTAAGTAAATTACGTATAATCATCAGAGCTTGACTTTTAATTTAAAAATAACTCTTAAAAATGTTTTAAAAGTATAAATTTATAAAGTTGTATAAAATTTTCAAATCAAATTCCAGGCTCTGACGAGGAATAATTATCATTTATAATTTCTTTTAATAAATATTATAAACAATACACAAATATTATAAATAAGTTTATGATAATAAGGTACTACCGCTATGCGCCTGAAAAATGCATAATAATAAAATCAGATTATTATAATACACTGGTAGAGACCAATGAAATCCTTAATGTACGATGTTACAAACAAGAAAAAAACCTATTAAAATGCAAAAGAAAACTAGATAATGACGTAACGGGGTCGAAATGCTTCACTGTAAACGCGCAGGTTTAAAATAAAAAACAAAAAAAAGTCGACTCTTCTTTACAATGATCTACGTTAAAATCCTCGACAAAGTTTCGCAACACGTTTGCACAGGATTAGATGTACTCTAAAGCGTAAGGGATCTAAAATCAGGAAAAGTTCGTGAAGTACATCGAAAATTATTGACTAACGCAATTGAATTCTTTAGATACAAGATATTATCGTATATACAAAAATAGAAACGTAAACCTATAAATTTCGAACATCGAGTAACATTGGATGAGCAATAACTCTCTCTCCCCTTTCTCGAATTGACGAATACGAAGTAGTAACACTTTTGATTTTAGAACCCTCAAGTAACAATGACGGAAGATAGGCTGGAGTTACAAATCCGTATCAATTATTAATTATCAATTATCGATCAAGTAGTATAACACGAACTTCAAAGTATTTCCAATTTTCATTAACTGTTTCTATAATCCACTCCGGATTTATAATTCTACGTTTAATAATTACGCGTAGCGGTGTCAGTATTATTATAATTTCGTACAATAACGTTTCTTCTAATAACGGCCTTTCTAGTTCCTTCGTATAAGAGTGTTAAATTTGTTATATTTTTAAACTCTATGCGTTATGACTACAATAGCGCAGTATATGATTTATTTTTTTATATTCATTTGAAAAAACTAAAGACTTTGGATTTACAAAAAAAAAAAAGAGAATAATCAAAAAAGTGAAATGAAAAATGAGAATAAAAAAAACGCGATAGAGGGAATATGACTATTAGAATGTGTTAGACTTAAATTTTCTCTCCGAACGTCATTACACACTCTGATAATACTTTGGTGATAAGAAAGAGCGCATGAAAAAATCAAAGATGCTTCAGTCTAGACAATAATACTTTACAATTCCTATATTTTTACTCCTTTATTCCCATCGACTTTTTTTGGGAAATAATATTTAACAAATTTTAAATTTAAATATTATGCATCTTATTTTATAGTCTTGATTACATTGTTTTTGAACTAACGACAAATTTTCTAATACAAAACCTACTTTCGACTGCTTTGTGGAAAAATTTGATATGTTCTTTGAACTCGTAAAAATGTAAAAGTCTTGTAGCAAAAAGTTTTCATACAAAGGGATGAATATGAATGATAAAATTTAACTCATGCACTCTTCCTTCACAATGCAAGAATTATAATATAGTAATACAATCCATTGGAATTTTATGTGTAAAACAATGCCAATGGGAATATTTTTAATTGAACCAAGTTCCTAAATATTTTCAGCATAAGGTTCTGAAAAATTGCACTTAAGATTGTTGACTTAATATTCACAATGATAAATAGACTCGTCTCTAAGACTTAATGAAGTTCGGTAGAGGCTAAATTAAAAATTTATATAGAAAAATTTTATAAAAGAATTTCCAACACTTAAATACAATTTCCTTTTGTTTCAGCAGAAATTAATAGAAAAAAATATATAAAATAGGCAAAAAAAAAAAAAACAAACAAACAACTCCAGCGATAATGACTTTGCTAAAAAGCTACGGCACCTATCGCATATTTCTGTTAATGATTTAAATACATTAAATTATGTACATTCATTCCTTGCTAAGTTACTCAGAAAATGAAACTCATCACTTAGGCGTACTTAAGTCAAAAAATCCGTATCCTCGTGAAAAATCTTTTCGCAAGTTTTGATCGAACTTTATGTAAAATATACATACATTATGTCGATTAATTATTATAGTTTTACGTCCTTGGGACGCAAAGAGTACTGCGACAGTACCTAAAGCGAATATGGGATACTTTCAGAATCTTATGCTGGACGATTTTTTGTTAATAAACAAAAATAAATTATGCACATTATTATGGTCTTGCATCCATGTCAATTAGTGGATGGAATGAAATAATTTAAGGTAAAAAAAGAATATAGAAAACGTAGAATGAGTTAATTAACCCTATGCCTTTGCGTATTCTGGCCGCGCACTATAAAGTCTATTTATTGTAATTTCTTCGCTTGCGAGAAAAATTATTCCTCTGAAGAGATTTTTACCAAACGAAAAATTTTTACCAACGAAGAAATACAACAATTTCTAAGATTAATGCATTTAGTCTAAATTATTCAGATCAGATTTCTAGAATGTTTACTTTATGGTCAAACTTTCTTTAAATTCCTCGGAATTTTGAATATTCAAGAATTCCAAGAAATTCTCTTTTTTTTTTTTATTCAGTGATCTTAAGTCGTTGTACTATGAAAGGTAATTGGCAGTAATTTAGGCATGGCAGGGGGTTAAATAGTCGAAAATGTATGAAAGGAATCTGTCCTAAACGCTTTTAAGCGAGTAAAGCTTCGTCACTTGCGATCGTGATTCGTTAATTAGATTAACTGAAACTGTACATACGCAGTAAATTGAAAAACGGTTTGGTAACGTTTTGGGCAAAAGACCATATATAAAACAATGATTGATCTATGATAAAAAAAAAGATCAGTACCAAGGATACTCAACCTAATAGTTAGTCTATAACTAGGAATTTCATGTACAATCTAACAGGATGGCGAGTATCTTTCGACTCTAGGTACAGGCCCTCAGTAAGCTGGTCGCTCATGAATCATAAGACGATGATCCATGATCATGCGCTGGACTCGGAGGCGTTGATGGATTTGAACTATTATTCGACGCTATCGAATGTCGAGGACTTCCGCCGGATACTGGTTCCTAAAAATAAATTTAATTAGATTAAATATAAGATTAACAGACAGTTTTTCATTCAATAGAGCTGTTTCTTCAAGAGAGTACTTTCTAAAATGTATCGATCAGAAAATTGTCAAAAATTAAGGAAATCTAATTTATTCCCAGCTAGTTAAATGAACTTTTTACCTTATCGTGTAAGGAAGAAATGCTGCCAAGAGAAAGGGGGGTGTGTGATCGCATATGTAGTGAATCAGAATCCACCTGGTCAGGTGTACGTGGTAACGATGGAGGTGTAACTGTAGGTCTTGGAGGAGCTGGGCCTCTCCTTGCTGACGCTGATCCTGTAAATTTTGAAATAAACAGTTTTCAGTCAATCATTGAGATATCTATAATTAAATTAAATTTGAAAGTCAATCGATTAAATGCTTACCATTATGTGGCGAGTATCCTGAATGCTTCGACATGTGTGAACTAAGACGTCGGGAGTCAGACGGAGGATGTCTTGGTGGTAGTGGTGCTGGTTTATTAGGAGCTTGTAATCCAGAGCTGTAGACCTACAAATAAAAATACACTAAATCAGAAATGATTCAGTAAAAATATCTCACAATGTTTTTTTCCCAAAAAGCTTCAGCATTAAATTAATTAAATTTATATGCAATAAAAAATATTTTACAAAAATATAATACATTCTCTGATGAGAATATAATACGCACCCGCTGTTGGCCAGCGTGAAAATGAGCGCCACTGTGGTGACTCGTTACAGCTGCAGCGTAGGGTGGCGGTGGTTGATCAGCAGTTTCCAAGGTTGTCGGTAAATCCAGCAAACGTTGAATCTAGAAGATAAATTTAGAATTTTAATTTAGGATAATATCTCGATTTTGTAGGATTTTCATTCTCGTATCCCATCCCAAAACCGATAAATCCAGAGAGACAAACCTGTATCCCATTTCCAGGTCCCATGTGACTGATATGATTGAAATTCGTAGGTGCCGATATCATTTTCGATCGGCGATCAGTAGGTCGAGCGGCTCTGTTTCCTTCCCTCAAGGAGAATCGTCTCCTTGGTCGCGTCATTTGCCTTCCACTTGTATCCATTGGTGACAAATTTAATAGTTCACCTAAAAATAATTCCCATTAATACTCAGTGCTAATATTTAACACCACTAACAATATTCATTTTTCGGAATACTAAATCTCATTAGAAAATTTTAATTTAATAAAACCTACGCTGATGCAAGTTGCTCAAAAAGATAACATGTGGCATATCGTTAATGGCACACGTCGTGAGAGACCCTGAAGTATTTAGCGGCCTTGCTCTTTTAACGTTAAGCGTTTGCAACCAATCTCCGCTCGTGCAATCGAAGACGTCGATGTGAGTTTCGCTGTAGACGAGCAGATAACCTTCGCAGTAACCTGCAAGAAATTATTTCACACATATTATTTTATTTATAAATGATTTCAATTCATATTTACAAAAAAGAAACATTTTTCTGACGTGATAAAAGAATAGAATTAGAACTTACTGACTGCCGTAGGAACAGCAGGATACATAATTTCCCTATCACGACTTTTCCTCCCTTGACTATCGACGTAAACTGCCAACGTATGGAAAACCAATAAGAATTCTCCTTTTGGCAATTCAATACAACGCAAAGCGTCGACTGCACTATAAGTTAGAAAGCCCAGAAGAGCATTTTCAGGGTGGACCAATGCTAAAAACAAGAGCAGAGTTTAGAATCAACAAAACAAAGATTCAATTTTAATTATTTTAGGTTTGCATTCTTTTTTAGTGACTTACAAATAGGTTGATGGTCTCCTAAAATGCTATAAATAGAAAAGCCAGACGGATACCCGACACAAAGTCGTCCTTCGGATAAAACTTGCAGCGTTTGTGCGTGACAAGGTAGCATCAGTTCTCGAACACGTTTATGTCTTGTTTTCGTACGCGTGATTTCATAAATAATGACTTGCGAGGCATTCTGCTTCTTAATTGCTACACAAAGGCAGTAAGTCAGAGGATTTCGACGCACGACTCCGGTTGTTAAAGTGATGCATCCTTTCGTTTCGGCAACTTTGATCCACTCGACTTCATCTCCGTCCAAAGCGCGAACAGGAACTAAACGCACATGTCGTTGTTTTCCACTAAGTACTACTATTAATTGCTCCTCCGTTACGTATTCGAGCAGATATATCTTCTTTCCTTCCCCGACTCTTGCGATTTCTGGAAGAAAGTATACAAAAATCAAATTAGGTTCTAATTAAATAGAAACTGTAATATAGTTGGATAAAATATTCTAAATTAAAAGATTTATAAAGGTGAATTTTTTCGAACATGAAGGCTTTAAATTTTTATTTACTATGTACTTCGAAATTGAAAAGCTCTTAAATCTGGGTTTCTCGTGGTCTGTGAGGCCTGGAATTAAAACTAAAAACAGATGACTACTCACCACTACGATCTAAATCTAAACAAAATAAGCCTTCCTCCGTGCCAATGACTAGACGATCTGGGTCTATGATAGCTCCTGACATTACGTTTTTAATCAACGCAAGTGTATTATCCAACAGCTCCTTAGCTCTGAAAATCTATTATAAAAGTCCAAAAATTATTCACATACTCAAACAAATAAAAGAAACAAGCACAAAAATCTAGAAATAATTAAATGGTCATACTGTTGTATTAGGAAGATTATTTCTTTTGAGAATCCGATGAAGTTCGCTTAAGGCCACTACCCATTTAGTTTTTTCACTTTCTGTGTCAGCAAGCATTAACGTGTGGTTCCGCAATCCGGGTGGTTCCAACAAGGATGTTGTTATCTAGTCGAGGAATATCGTTTTATTAAGGAGTCAGGCGCTCTTTCATTAAGACTATTAAACACAATATGAAATTTGATAGTAAACAATTTACATCTAGCATTAGAATTTCAATCCAAGGGCTGTTATTCAATAATTATTAAATCAATGAAAATATTAATTAACTCGATATTACAAATTACGAAGTATTAGAGTCTGCTCGTGCTTTTACTCACTCTAAATATACATGGAATGTCTTTCTTCGTCGCATGTATAACATCAGAGTCTCGCACGGAGCTAACACTGAATTCCTCATCTCTCATATCCAAAACCTGAGATACGTAGACAGACGGGATTGCATTTCTGTCCGGCGAAATGTCATAGAGGAATAATTTGAAGTCACAGACCACCACAAATTGACGCACCCAACCTTTTTTCACGCCACCCATTTTTGGGACTTTCACGTAACCTTCGTAGGCTGTCCCGATACCTCTTGTTGGGTCAATTCCCAAAGGTCGTTTAGCTGTAAAAATTGAGAATAATTTTGATTAGATAATAATTCAGTTTGAGCGAGTAAAAATTAAATTAAAACTGACAGCATATAAACATACTTTGGTCATGTGGAACCGGACACATTGGAGGCACCTTATCGCAGCAAGGCATGTGACAAGCAAAGCCACAAACTTCGCAAACGACTCCTTGTCTCGTCAAGCCAACCATTAATGAAGTACAATGATTGCATTTTGTTGGGGCTGAAAAGGTTCGCACCAAAAATTGATGAGACTTTGGCTTTGGTTGTAAATTCGATTGACTGTGGAGTGCCGAGGATTTGTTAAGTAACTCATGTGATAGAGGGGAGGTTGGGTCCTAGAATTAAAAAAAAATTAAAGTGATTAGACAGGTCATTTTAGTTTCAAGTTATATTTAAATATTTAATCGAAAAATACTTACAATACTAAGTTCGGAGAGGTTGCTTTTACTGCTTGCGATACTTGGGGCACGGTTGTCTTCAATATCACCTTCTACACTATCCACACTTCCATGACGAGTACTGCTAGCGGTTTCCTTCAGGAAATGTTCCAAGTACGACATTTGAGAGGTGGGCCTTTCCAAAACTGAAATTACAAATCAAAGTTACTAAAGATCCTAATTTTCAAGCAGTGTCTTTATGTTAGAGGCTTCGTTCTCAGAGTTAGCCAACTGCTGCTTTGCACATGGGTCCAACATTTTTCTTAATGACAACAAAAACTAAATTTAACATGAAATGATAAAAAAATTAAATTCTTTCCATACTTGATAGGGGAACTGATTCAGGGTAAAAAATTGTCGGAATCAGGGTTTTAATAGATTTCATTAGAATATTGGACCTATGACTTTGATCACTTCACTGCAATTGTGTCAGACACGTTCTGTTAAGGACAAGTCCTACCAGAATCACAGAATTAATTTATTAAAATATATTAAAACTGTGGGACACTAGCTTAGCAAAGGAAAATAGAAAATACACCAAAGCACCCACAACAAACCTAAGCAAACCCACACAAGGCTCTTTTCGGAAATAGTAGATTGGTAGGTCGCTTTAAGTTTTGTTAATCGATCGCTTAAAACAAATCGCGTTAAGTCTAAATTCTACTAGGGCCAAACAGGATGCAGCTTTCGCATTCGTTGAATCTGCGACTGAGAATCATGATCAGGATTCAAATTTAAAATGATTCGTTATAACTTATCTTTCTAAAATATTTAATCAATCCTGGTCATGATAGAAACAATCAAGGAAAATAGTTTGCGATAAGTCCAAAATGTTAAATCTAACACAGTGCTATGTTTCAGTAAGTATATTAGTACATATTATTATATGTACGTACACTCAAACATACAATATTGTACTTCCCTTTTTGTTGCTACTGAAATCGCTCTAGTTTTATATTAATTAAAAAAAGAGACCTGAAATACTTCAAATACTTACATCTTGTTGTGAGTTTCTATTCCAAATCATCAATATAGATAATTTATTTTTAATTTAGTAAATGCGTTACTTTTTAGTAATTTTCTAGCTTGAAATTGTTTTTGTTAGCAGCGATATTTTTAAAAAATTGAGATATTTTACTAAAAACATAGCGCTGCGTTTTTTGATTAGCAACAATTGAATCGACTATGAAAGTCGCACGCCCTGCCATTTGATTTACCAGGCGACGATTTGAAGCTGACGGCATCGCGATTAACCATTGAATTGGCAGGAACAAATCTAGTTAATAAGCGATATTTGGTGATGCGGGGGGCACGCATTACTGGTAGGGGTGATGACGGCTGGTGCACGATGATTCGCTGGGGTTTGGTTGTAACGATGTTTGAAGATTTGGTAGATTTGGTAGATTTGGTAGATAGAAGTGCTGTCACAAATACAGTTTGATGATGAGCAACAAGAGGCCCCACACGCAGCTCGTTACGCCAATAAACAGAGGCACTTTGCAGTCTAGAAATCAGAATTGCATACCGTACCGGACATTTGGGTTACTGAGCTGATTAGATTTCCCAGAATCTCAGAACAATCTCACGTGTCCCATAATGTCATAATTATTATTCTACTTTCGCAAATTACTCTCAACTAGACTCAATTTGTTTATAAATTACCTATTTAAATACAACGGTGCACACTGGACGAAAAAGAACATTTTTGTTTATTTCATTCAAAAGCTTTAAAATTTTAATTGATACGAATTTTCTTCAATGGTCTGGTCTGCTTTTCAAAAAAGATATTCTGAAGATTTTGTCAGCCAAATAATATACAATTAATTTTCAAGGCTCAACAACTTTAAATTAGAAACATTGAAAAGTAGACTGCTAATTAAAGAATTCAACAAAGTGGAAGAATTTTTTTGTAACGTTTAAGCTTTCAATACAAATGTTCGATATTTTATCATTTTAAACCAGTAGCGATCTTATATATTACATATAACTAAATTCGTTTGAAAAAAATTTGTTCAAATAATTAAAAAATTCTAGGCTGTTGATTAAATTGAACAAAAAATTGTATTTTTTCCCAGTGGGCGCTGATGAGTTATTTTGCTTCTTAATATTCTCATTCTCCATTATTTTTGACGAAATTCTGCTTATGTCATATAAATAGAGTTCTAAAAAATTGATAATAGTTCGGATTTTAGAAAATTGGAATAATTAAGTGTATAAGAGAATTGCGGAAAATTGACCAAACCTAAATGATTATAGAGATTTGATATTGTGAATTTTTATAAATGGGTATAATTATAATTTTTTATTGAAGGATATAAAATTGCAAAGCTAGGTTTTTCATATTTATTTTACACTCTTTGATTTATAATATTCAAATTTATGATTAGATTCGTTAGATTCTTTAAATTAATGTGCATATTTCTTTAATTTTAGTTTGGTAAATTTTGTGACAATTGAATACTGCTTTATCACACTTCATTAAATTACTTTAAAGTTCAGAAATATGTCTGGTTAGTCACATCGTATAAAAATTTAGATTAAAATCTCTGAGTTCAGCAATTTTAAATTATAAATGATTGCTTAAAAGTAGCAAATTAGTTTAAAATTTTAGAAAATGAATGAATTGCAAATTTTGTAAGTAAAATACAATAAAATATTTTTATTAAAACTGTTAAGAAACATGAAATGATTTCCTGTTATCTAAAAACGAGAGTTGAAATCAAGAGTTTCGTTATATCAAAGCAAAATTTGTCAGAAGCATTATTCCAAAAATTTGTATAAAGTTAAACGATACTTTTTTCTAGTAGACAAGTAAGGTTCACAAAACAATAATTTCGGTGAGATTAAACATAATTATTATGCTAATAAAATAATAATAATGCTTGAACAATATCACAGTGTAAGTTTCTGATGACGTATAAATAATATGTATCCGATCATAAATTAATTATTTCTCTAAAATCATAATAATTCATAATCTTGGAAGCTTCCTTTACGTTATCAGCTTAGCTAGTCGATTGTTATTATTGTCACGCTAATGTGCATTTGTTACAATCTAAGATGTAAGTTTCATGAAGATGTTGAAGATTAGAAATTAAACATTGTAAAATTGATTAATTATTAATAATGGTAACTTCAACTTTACTCTATTCGAATAGATTCGAATACTATTCCAGTCTTATTGACAGTCCTATTGAATAAACGGAAGGTACAAAATTCATTCTTGCATTTCGAACTTGAATTCTAAATATTTTCGGATTTGTAAATGCTGCAAAAATTGAAGTTAATTACCTACGACCTAAATTTAAAAATGAGACTCAAAATCAACAAAACCTGAGTCTAAATATTAGTAGAAAATTATACTCTGTTCGCTTTTTCCAAGGCTGTAACGAGCCACTTAAACTACTTAAACAGAATACACAATAAATGTGTCTCACATCAAACTTACAAACTGAATCTCTAATTTCATAAATAAAACAAAATGTATATACCTATGTAAATTTAAAGTAACATAGAAATATTTTTTTATATATAGCAAGATATTCAAATTAGAGATTCATTTTGCAGACGATAACAAAAATGAGATTCACTACAAATTGGGATAAATTAAATAAGTTTCTTAGAGAGGGGAATTAATTTCTAAAGTATCAATGCAGATTTTAACTCATTACTTGAGATCAATAAGTAATTAGACAAAATTCGGGCTATGAAATAAGAAATACAAAAAAAAAATTGAAGAAAAATAAAAGAAAGGAATGTTATTAATTTAGCTATTTTAACCTGCAGTATCACATAGCCATATTCAAAGATTTTTAAAATGCAAGTCTGCTACTTTCTTTAATTAAGGATTGTAGTCTATAAAAGCAAAATTAATTTATCTCTAAATAAATTCTGTAAGTATAAATAATCTTTCATAAGTTCTGAGTCAAAATTTTTAGATTCTCAAAGCCAATTTAGCAAATAACGTCACAAGATTTGATATAGTCTTTACAACAACGTCAAACTAACGAAAGCAAGGGATCGTCAAATGTTATTTTCTAAACAGCCCGTGAAAAAAATTAAAGTTTTTGCAAACTACCAAGGCAGCATGGATCACCGCAGTTTGTATAACTACCATGGATACCAAGTTTCCAAACGACTGAGGCGAAACTAATATAGAACTTTTTTTTGTAGTAGGGTCAATTGGAGAATACTTACAGCTATCGCCAGACTCTAGTCGCGTCTGCATTTCTTTTATCTGCATTTCTTTCCGTTTCATCTCGTGCGACACAGAATCGAGCCGTTGTTTGAAGTCTCGAAGCTCTCTGAAAAAAGAGAATATTCCATGAAATTGTTCCCAATTTTATTGCAAGTTTTATTCGAACTCTTATTCTAAAATTGATTCTAAGTCTGGACTTTGAAACTTACTTTTGGGCTGCGATTAAATCAGAACGAGTTTTCGTAAGTTCTTCTGAAATTGCCTGCTTGGCTTGAATTTCGCTCTGCAAAGAGCTCTGAAGATTTAGAAGTTCCATTTTATCCAACTTTTGTGATCTGCGATTCCTCCAATTCTTATCGCTAATTGTAGAAACACTTCCAACGCCACCGACACCACCAGAATGTTTCAAGAATTCCAGCTCTTCCGTCATTTTTGTAGCTAGAGCCTGAATTTAAAAATAAAATGATTAGTTTAGTATTCTTCTCTTTTAATTGTGAATTATAAGTTTTAAACTGCAAAATAAATTTTTTTCTGGTATACCTGTAAGTATCCTCTCGCATCTTTCTCATCTGAAACCCACTGAATAATCTCGGTTATTTGAGCCTCCCACTGCGCAATAGCCTCCTTCTTATTCCTCAATTCCTCATATTCCTCTTCAATCTGTCTTCTCTCTGACTGTATTCTATTAACACTATCTGTAACCGAATTCAACTCAAGTAATAGCTTTTTATTTTCTTCAGCAAGCATCATTTTCTCCCTCTCATGTCGTCTCGTTAATTCACTAATAGTTTCTTCACTATCAGTAATATTTTCGAGTCTTGCAGCATCCAATTTTTCTTTTGTCAAGTGGACTTCCCTTTCCAAGAGTTCTCTCCTCGCCTCTCCCTCGTGTAGCTGCTCTTGAAGGCTTCGCATCTCCAAATTGTATCTACTTTGTTGCTGATTAAGATTTTCATTATACTGAACTTCAAGTTTTTCAACCTCGGCCTTAAGCCTATTAATCTCTTGAGTCGCGAGAGCATTATTAGTACTTGTATCGTTTCCAGCTGACCTCTGCCTGATTTTCTCGGTTTCTTCTTGCATCTGTTTACAATATTCTTCACTTCGCTCTCGTAATTTTCTTTCTTTGCTCGTTTCAGCCATTGCTTCTTCAACTCTATTTTCCAATTCTCGGCGAAGCTTTTCAGCCTTTCGAATATCATGTCTCAGGCTATCGACTTTTTGCATGACAACTTCGAGTTCTTCTTCCTTATCTCTAACTTGCCTTGATAATTTTTGCTTTTGCTGCCGAAGTTCGGATAATTTATCAGTCACTTCTGTATATTCTGTCATGGCTAATTTTCGTTGAGTCAAAGCGTCCTTGAGCTCTTTGTCTTGAAGTTTCAATTTCTCCTGAGCGTCCTGCTTATCTTTCACAGCTTCGTCCTTTTCCATTCGAAGAGTTCGCACCAATTTTTCTAGCTCGCGAAGCTTCGTTAATTCCCCATTATCTATATTTCGCAGTTCACGAGGAACTTCGAGAGATTTTAATTGAGATTCTAATTCTGTTGAAGAAAAGTAGATGATTAGGTTTATTATTAGATTCATTTTTTATTTAAATCACAGCATAACTTTGTACTTGAACTTGCGAATTTGAAATTTAAAATAGCACTTACCACAATTTCGTTTCGTCAAAGTGTTTATTTCATCTTGAAGTTTTCTCGTTGCGTTATTGGAATCAGGCGATATTGTAGGCGACGCGTGAGTGACCTGATTTTTTAGGTCCGCAACTGTCTGAGAGAGTTGGGCGTTTTCTTCTTCGAGCATTTTTAGATTCTTGTCCTTCTGCGAAAAAACAGGTAGAGATCCTAGATCCGATATACAGCTGGAAAAATAATATTTCAATTAGGAATTTTAAAGCAGATTATTTGCTTATTATTAGCTTTTGTTCATACACACTATTGAGGGTTTAAATTACTTTCTAGGTATCAATTATTCTTACCTTCCTTGAGTGAAACTAAATCCAACAAATGGGAGATGCAAAGCCGAAAAGGCAGAATTTGCAGCTGGGGGAACGGCATCGGAACTACGAACGTCGGTGTCGTCAACGTCGAAGTTAGACGTGTCCGTCGGCGAAGAAACTTCAGGAATGTAGGGCGCCGTACTATCTCGAATAATGTCCCAATTTACCCCTTCAAACCATGGATGTTTCTAAAACATAAACAAAAAGTTAAAGTTAGTTTTATCAAAGTAATTAAAATCATTAAAATTAAAAAATCGGAAATATATTCCAGATGTTAGAAAAATTCCACAAACCTTAAAATCTTCAATTCCATTTTGTCCTAGTCTAAATTCCGAACTGCAAATCAACTTTCGCATCAGGTCCTTTGCTTCCTCGGAAACATCGAATATATCCTCGGTCGGGAAATCAAAACAATTCTGAAATATCAATGGAAATTAACACCTCAATAAAATTAGTTTCTTTTTCCTAGATAAATAAAAACTTTTATTACCTTATGATTCATAATTTTCCCATAAGTTTCGACTAGAGATTCAGCGTAAAAAGGTGTTTCACCGTAAAGCATTTCATACATACAAACACCCAACGACCACCAATCACATTCAGGTCCATATCTACCCTGTCCGTCTTCCATTGCCTGAAAATCAAAATTAAAACCACAATAAAAATCTATTGAGAATTTAAAAATTAATGAAAGTATTCGATTAAATTTACCCTCAAAATTTCTGGAGATATATAATCCGGCGTGCCAACTGCTACGTTGCTTTGAACAGTTCCGTCTTCAAATAACCGAAGACAGGAACCAAAATCAGCCAATCGAATGTGTCCATTAGCGTCTAGCAAAACGTTATCAGGTTTGATGTCTCGATGAACGTATCTTAAATCATGAATGGAACCAATGGCTAGCACCATTTCGGCTATATAAAAACGAGCCATATCTTCTGGAAGTCGGTCTTCGAATTTACTGAGTAAAGTTAATAAATCTCCCCCGCAGTAATAATCCATTACCAGGTACTAAAAAAAAACGAGAGATGATTGCAAATTATCCTTAAAATCTATTCTAGTTAGATTTTAGTATTTTTGTTGCTTTTAGCATAACTTCATATGATTAGTTTTTGAATTATGGATAAAAAAAATTACCAGGTTATTGTCATCCTGAAAGGCATAATGGAGGTTCGTAATCCATCTTCGATCCCCGTAAACTAGAACGTCTCGTTCTTCCCTGAAGCACGCAGTTTCCGCTCGCTTGAGCATTTCCCATTTGTTTAATATTTTCATGGCGAAGACCTTGTCCGAACCTCGCATTCGTACCACACATACTTCCCCAAATGCACCTCTCCCGATTACTTTTATTATCTCAAAATCCTCGCGCGCTAATTGCAAACTCTTTATACAAGTGGCTACCGGTTTCACTGTAAATAAAAGTTAAATTAGAAAGTAAAATCAGAAATGAATCACAATTAGGATCTTTAATAAAAATTACATTTTTACATACCAAACTCTATGAAATCCGAAACAGTCTTTTCTCGACGTAAAGAGGAGTTGCAACACTCGTCGTATAAAACTAATAAGATGTCGATGAGAGTTTCAATGGAAAATGTGTGACCCGATTTTCCACCCAGTACTGGACCACCACTAAATAGGGCTTCCAATTGACGCAATCTTCCCCCCACACCTGAATTGAAACAATTATGTTTAATTAAAATTATAGTTCTAACTAAAAATTAATAAATTAATGAATTAAGGATTTTAATGATTAAATTTGTTGTTTTTTAGAGCCCTATTTAAAAAGGCGTTTTCTAGTACACTTCTAGTTTTTTTTAAAGGGACTGTGAGGCTTCACTTCAATATTTTAAATATTCTTTTCCACAATTTGTATAGTAATTTGTACCGTTTATAGCAAGTCCTTTAGACATTATGTCTGGTGGTGGGTGACTGTAGTTTTGCGGTGGGTCCGACATAATTTCTTGTTGGTGAAGTGACTCCTCACCACTATCTTTTAAAGATGCTTCTGTCATCATTGAATACAATTTCGATCTCTTTATCCCACCACATCATTACGGGACAATGAGTGCGCTGGAATTTAATTACAAGTTTTAAAAATCTGCAAATACTGCTTTAAATGTAAATTTACTTACTATCCATTACTGTATTACTTCATATGTAAATAAAATAATAATTAGATGCAAGTAAATATGTAGTAATAAATAAAAATACAAGTTTACAAAACTGCATTTTTTAAATAAGCAATTATTTATGCCATCAGTATGTTAATATTGCAAGTTCGTGAATCATATCTCTTGCAATACAATTTATGTAAAAATCTTTTACATAGTACAAATTTATGACACCTAGATTACTAATCATTATTCTTGATTCTTCCCAAGAAAGAATCTACTCATCAAAAACAACAATTTAAATCTCATAACACTAATGGTCAATTTTAAAATAAAAAAAAAAATCATAAAATATTAAGAGGTCAAATTCTTTCTTCAGATTTCCCTTCCTTTTAAATTCACAATTCTTTAAAAAACTCTTTCATTTAATTCCAAACAAACCAACCATTTTTAATCTACATCCATCAATGTTTTGATAATTCAAGAAAACATTCTTTATATTCACTGGTATCAGTTTACAAATAAACTATCTTAAATTAATAACATTAACGAGTCCCTCAATTTAATCAACACCTCAGAAGATTGAAAACTCTCCTGAAAACATTGAAAAACGTTTTCCCGGTATTGATATTTTTATACTGGAATGTCATATTTTGTCATACCATGTTTAATATACAAATAGAAACTCAGGAAGCGTGCGAGTGCCAGAGACAAGGTTCTTCTTCATGAAGTGAATTATTTTAAGACAAAGAAACCAGCTATAATCACTATATCAAAACCGGAGTAAAAATTGCAAACTTCGGTAAGAAAAACATTTAGAATCGATCACGATTCCCGTTCCAAATTACACAAGCATTTTTAATTTCACAATTTGAGTTTGCTACATTCTAAAGATTTCAACTTTAAATTTGATCAATTTTATATACTTTCCACTTGGAATTATTCAATTTTAATTTCATATTTGTTAATTTCCAATTCTCTAGTTTGAAATTTTTTATTCTAAATAAATCTCAAATTAAAATAAAAAATAAACAGCGGCTCCAGAATGAAATGTGCATTTACACCAAAAACTCTAAATTATCAGTAGTTTGTGGCAAGTATTTCGATGATATACTTATACATTTTAGTTTATATAAATTTACATGTTATGTCCCCGGTCATATTTTGACAAGTAATATATATGTATACATAAATTGATTGTGATATTTTACAAAAAAGAAGTTAAATCAAAATATTTTTATTTTGTAAATTTGCAGCTTGTTTTCTAATTTTTATATTTGTCATCTTATTTTTTACTTTTGACTTAGAATGAAGCTAAACATATAAAATGAAAACCTTAATAATATTAATTTGCACCGCAAGCTATAAATTCATACCTAATTTTATGCTAGGAAAAAAAATGTACAATCCTTTGGTGTCGAATTTTCATTGGATTAAAATGACACTAATTTCTCCTTAAAACTGAAGCAGGAAGAGGAAGTAAGCTAACAAGGTTCGATTCGGCTCTTGTCAAAAATCAATTTCTCAAGCGATGCACGACGAGCACACCTATTGGGAAAAATTAGCTTTTATTTCACGACATCCACCTTTGATAATTAAAGATTCATCACGCTGAAATTACGTAACCTACCGCCAAGGTAGCTAAAATATTTAGCGAAAATACGCAATAAGACAAACGCGCGCTCTCAGAACGTGTAAATAAAAAGTCCATATAAAAATAGTACACTGGGGTAGGGCAACAGTATTCGGTACGTAATCAGGCACGTCCCGAACGAGCCATACGAACAATTACGAGTAGCAACCTGAAATATTTCTTCTGTCCACGAAATTACACGAAATTTCAAGATTTACGAGGTGCACGAATCGCATTTTTCGGAGCAAAGGCAAATGCCTCGTCCACTGTCCTAATTTCTCTTATAACCTTATCACAGCACCGCATTTCGCTTCTATTTATCATTATGACGTAAAATCCACAGCATTTCGATTTATTTCAAGAAAAATGCCGAGTCTGATACCAAAAGGATATCGGGAAAAAGAATCAGCGTACCTGCACAGGGCAGCTCCGATCAATTTGTTTAATTGTTTGTTACGGGCACCATTTAATTATCACTAAACATCTTGTATCACCACCTCCAAACTGCTCCAAACTAAGAACCTCCGTCCCCTACTAGTTGACCCCCCCCTGGCAGGCTGGCTCCTACATCCTACTACGTCACTGACAACCATCGACTACGAAACATAGATTATCAAAGAGACGTAGAGTTCCAAAATATTCCAGAATTTATAATTGAAGAATATTCTCAGCAGCAACCGAGAATTTATCATTTAATAAGAGAAGGAAATATTAAATTTTGAGATTAGAAGCGTTTATCTGCAGTCTATAATAGAAACCTGAAGTTTTTTGAAAATATCTTGTTTCCCCAAAACATCCTACTTAAAAAAATTACCTTTAATATGTACTCACATGTACTAAATATATATTTGGTTGTTGTGTTCTGATGCTGATATTTGAATTTCGCGGTTTTTATTTTAAAATTTCGCATTTTGTTAGTGTGAACTGGACTTTAAGGATCCAAAAACTAGTTTGTGTGCGCAACTTCACTCGGTACAATGTAAATGTTGATTGAATGTTGATCATTCAAAAAATAGTGAAATTTTTCTGTGCAAAGGTTTAAACCTTGTGATTTAAAACGCAATAATAACAAATGCTTCAACAGGAGAAACCTGCGAGAGAGGTAAGTGAAATATTTCTCTTAAAAGCAAAAACGCAAAAGATATACATTGTTTTAGAATCAAGTTTTAGGTTATTTTTTTGCAACAAGAGTTGCAAGAGTTTTGTTGAGAATTTGCAAGTAGATGAAGAGATTTGTAATTATTTGTGCATTTTTTTCTATTTGCAGCAGTATGTCGAACCAATGCAGGTTGATGCTCCTGCAGAGGATAATGACAACACGGAAGAAGAATCTTACGTTGTGGAAAATCCAACCCTGGTAAGCTTTTGTTCTTTTGTATTTTGATTTTTAATTTAATTTGATTTAATTTCTTCTAGATTTAGAATATCTCTAGGTGACGGGTATATTAATTTACTAAATTTTGTTCATCTCATGAATTCAAATCTAAACTACGAATTTCCGTTTTTCAGGATTTGGAGGTCTATGCCAACAGCTACACCGGGCTAGCAAAGCTCTACAGGCTGATCTACATCGCAGATCACTGTCCAACTTTGCGAATAGAAGCTTTGAAAATGGCAATAACTTACGTTATGACCACCTACAACGTCTCTCTCTACTTACAGCTTCACAGAAGACTCTCACAGGCCTTAAACACTCCAGGGTTACCTGACGTTGCAGCTCAATCTACATCACAGGATCTGCCAGTAATCGATCAAGCCTGGATGGAATCTCGATCCAAAAAAGCTGCCTTGAAACTCGAGAAGTTCGACACAGACTTAAAAAATTATAAGAGCAATTCCATCAAGGAAAGCATAAGAAGAGGCCACGACGACCTTGGAGATCACTACCTAGACTGTGGAGATCTTGCGAATGCTCTCAAATGTTACTCCAGAGCTAGGAATTATTGCACGAGTGGTAAACATGTTGTCAATATGTGTTGGAATGTCCTAAAAGTCTCTGTTTACCTTCAGAACTGGACTCATGTATTTAGTTATGTCACGAAAGCTGAAGACACTCCAGACTTTCCTGACGTTCACGGCAAAGAAAACAACCAAGCAATAATTACGAAATTGAAAGTAGCTACTGGATTGGCAGAGTTAGCCACGAAAAAGTACAAATCCGCAGCAAAATATTTCCTCCAAGCTTCCCTCGATCACTGCGATTTTCCCGAACTTCTCTCACCAGGAAATGTAGCTCTTTATGGAGGACTATGCGCTCTAGCGACCTTCGACAGGCACGAGTTACAAAAACAGGTCATCTTTAGTAGCTCCTTCAAACTCTTTCTGGAATTGGAACCACAACTGAGGGACATTATTTTCAAATTTTATGAGTCCAAGTATGCTTCCTGCTTGAAACTCCTGGATGAGATCAAGGACAATATCCTGCTTGATATGTACATAGCACCACATGTCAACAATCTCTATACTCAAATTCGCAATAGAGCTTTAATTCAATATTTTAGTCCTTATTTGAGTGCTGATATGAGGCGAATGGCAACTGCTTTTAACAGAACTGTTCCTGCCTTGGAGGATGAACTTATGCAGTTGATTCTTGATGGACAGATTCAAGCTCGTATTGATTCACATAATAAGGTAATAATGAGATTTAACAATGTTATTTGTTTAACAGAAAAATGTATTGTTTTTTAGTTATTACAATATTTTTCTTAATGTGTTAAAATATATGTTTGTTACAGATTTTATATGCCAAAGACGTGGATCAGCGTAGTACAACATTCGAGAAGTCTATAAGTCTTGGAAAAGAATATCGAAGACGTACACGAATGTTGATTCTAAGAGCTGCCATGTTGAAAAATCAAATTCATGTGAAGGTAGATATCGCTCCAAAGAAATCTAATAGGGAACCTACGGAATAAATTAACATTATTTGAATTTTGGCTCAAACTAACTTAGTTTCATTAGAATATTCTGCATGATTCAGAATAAACAAAAAGAACATACACAGGGCGGCGAGATGTCCGTGGCTCCAGGGAACAGCAGTCAAACTTCAAGGAATTGATGCTGGACTCTACTTTGTGATTACATACATCGTATAATTTTAAGTGATAACCCCCGATTAAAGTATTCATCACTGAATGTTTTACAATGACTCATTTTTTCAAAGTAAAATACAAATTTCTTTTGTGAATTTGCATTTTCAATAAAGTTTATCATATTAAAATCAAGTAATCTCATTGCTTTAATCTCCGAATAATAAAAACGTTTTCGAATTAAATACTTTGAAACGTTCATATCGAACAAATTTTAATTTTATAGGCACTACCATGGAGAATAGACATAAGGAGGCTAAAGTAATATGTAATATAACGCAAAATAAGAATATTTTTCGGGAAATACACGCGCCTGAACTTCCCGTGCGTACTGCGTGGCGCTAGTATGAACACATGTACCAAAATGGCATGTACAAAAATGGCCAGGCCTCATTTTAATTACTTAATAATTAATAATAAGACGACAAGTTCGTATTGACGGTGTTGACAATTTGACGATTGACGTCAGGGCCGATCTTGGGGGGGGGGGGGCGAGATTGCGTGCCGCACAGGAACGCCGAAGGCGCCTTGATTTTTAACACGATTTTTTATAGTTTTATAATACTTCTATTTCTATAATGCTTCTATTTTTATATCAAAATTTCGCACAGGGGCGCCACAGAAGCTAAGACCGGCCCTGATTGACGTTTTTGGTCAGTTTCCATTTCAGAAACAGTCCGTGTTCCAAATGTTCCAATAATTCCAAACGTTCCAAATTCAAATTCATTCCAGTGTTCCCAATTCGTGTTCCTACTTGTTACGTCTGCCCGTCGCTGCAGTGGGATTCCGAGGCTTTCGACTTCGGTCGATCGACCGTCCGCAAACGAATCCGAATCCCCTAGCGTGGAAATCGACTTTGTGCAATTTACGAGTTCGGTCACGAAAGTTTCCGAGAATATACATAGGCGCATCATAGGCGTCTTTCTACTACGTTTTTGACGTATATGCTTGCATATTTAATACTTGTCACAAATTTTGATTTGTTTATTAACAAAAGAACGAAGTGTTTTGTCAAAATTTGTGTAGATATACATAAATACGAAAGAAGAAACTAGGGTAAGTGAAGTGTATTATATAATAAAAAATGATTATAATATTCAATATTCTGATTATTGTGATATTGTTTGAACGCGTAACCTAAAAATTGTAAAGCATGCAATTTCTAAAATTTAATTTATAGCAGTATTAGAATAAAAATTGTTTAACGTGGCACAATTTTTTCTTAAATTCTACGATAACATTTAAAGTCCCTTTACGTCCTTTAAAATCCATTAAAATCATGAGAATTAAATTCCACAAAATTTTTAAAGAATCATAAAAATCGTTTAAATTCACTTAATATTCCTCGAAATTTCACCAAAAAACTTTTAAAAATCATAAAATCCCTTCAAATTATTAGAAATCTCATAAAATTTCACAAAATTCTTAAAAATTCCATACAATATTTTTAAAATTATTAAAATCTCTTGAATCCTTTTAAAATTTTTATAAATTTTATGGCAATATTTAAAATTTCCTTAAAATTCTCTGAAACCTTTTGAAATATCTTTAAATTCCTCGAGACTTCACAACAAGATTTAAAATCTCTTAAAACACCCAGAAAAATTTTTAAATCACTTAAAATTTCACGAAAACCTTCGAAATTGCTTAAAATTCGTTGACATCTCTTAAAATTATTTAAAATCTCTTCAATTCTCAGAAACTTCTTTAAATTCTTTTAATTTTACGATAAAATTTAAAGTCCCTTTATATCGTTTAAAATTCATTAAAATTATTAGAAATCTCATTAAATTCCACAAAATTTTTAAAGAATCATAAAAATTCTTTTGATTTCACTTATCATTCCTCGAAATTTCACCAGGGTGGCCACATGTCAGGGAACTCAGGGAAGTCAGGGAAATGTCAGGGAAAAAAAAGTTTGTCAGGGATGTCAGGGAAATGCGAGTAGTTGTCAGAGAAAATAGAAATTGACATTTATGCTAACTATGTTATCTTTGTCGTATTGCAAATATAACTTTTATAGTTTATTTAACAAATTTTAGAAACTATCCAAGGATTTCGAAGGATTTAAACATGCTTTTAATAATATAGGATTATAAATATTAATAATAAAGGATTTTAACATGCTTCCCCCTTCTAGTAAGTTAAATACAAAATATTTAATTTAAAATACCTCTAAATATCTCTAATACAAAGTAATGATATCGAACTTCTTATTTTTACAGTACTGCCTCCTGAAGTATGTGAAAAAGACTTCAGTTGTTCCAAAGTAAGTCTTTTCTTCATTAAATAAAAATTTAGATCACTCATCTTTAATTGTACTTTGTAATATTTAGAATTAAGTTAGTTGATATCGATTCTCTTTTCGTAACTATTCATAAATCAGAAAGCATAGGATAAACATTGCACTTAGCAATTCTCTGTTTGCAGGAAAATGTTTATCAGAAAGACGATAACGCTCTTACGTACGCTATCGACATGGGAAGAAATTATTGGGAATTTTTAGACTATCTTGTGATAACTTCTGTTACTATTCTCATCTTCTCTCTCGGTTATTATTACATCGAGGTCAGTATTCATTTCAATTGCTGCATTAATTCCTTAAATTAAAAAATTTTAATATTCAAAAATATACCAAATATATTCTTTGTTTCACAGAATGCAAGGCGAGATAGTCAACTCAACGCGAAAATAAATAAACTCGAGAAGGAGTTGATGATATGAACGAAAGAATGCGTTTTGCTGAATGAAACCTTATCTTCTACTAAGACCAAGGTATTTTTTTTAATGTTTTCATTATATTTTTTGATCTTCACATTTTCTTTTTAATTTAATATTTAATTTATTTAGCTGGATTCCATTGAGGACGAATCATTTGGATCCAATGAAATGGTTGCATCACTGAAAGCCGAATTAGAAGCTTCACAGGTAAACATTATCACAGTAAACATATCGTAAATATAATTTAATTATATTAATAAATTTGTTAATTTTATTTAATTATACATTTGTACATTATCATTGTATATTTCTTTAAATCTAGAATGCAAAACTAGATTTGGAAGATCAAATGGTATCTTTAGAAAAAGAATTGGAATCTGCAACAGAAGCAGGATTGGAACTGGAAAAAATGTTGCGTGAATTCCTTTCTTCAAATAGTGAGGATAATCCTCTGGCTCAGTCTATTGAAGATTTACAAACTCGTCTCAATGATCAACAGGCTGAGAATGAAGCTTTGACGAATGCTTTGAATTTAAAAAAGCAAGAGGTAATAATCAATCTTTTAAAATTAACATGTACTTTATTCCATAAAGCGTTAATATTTATTTTTACTTCTCCTTTTCCTACTTCACGCAGCATGAATTTGTAAAGCTTGAGGTATCTTTAATTGAGTTTCCTTTCTATGAAGGTATTCAAATGTTTGCATGTCTACAAAAAATTTTGTTTTTACAGATAGAAAGCTTATTATCAGATTTGGTTTCTTCCACGAAAAAATATGAGGAACTCGTAATCGACGTTAGGAAATTAGAAGAAGAGCTCAAGACTCAAGGGAGTTTGAAAATCTACATGGAACTAACCTTGGAAGACAAATTGCAGAGAGTATAAAAACGTCCTACGTCAGTCAATGTTCCAAAGACGTTTTTAGGTCGTATTTGGAACATTGGACGTTTTTTGGCCTGACATAGGACGTTTTTAGGACTTCTACAAACTTCTTTCAATTTTTTGCCCACACTGGGTCTGACTGGGTTGTGATAAAATGATGATTAACGAAACCCAATTAAAATGAGCACGCGGAATTTCCGAGCGTAGGGATTTCAAATTTCCCGCGTCACACGCCATTTTCAGTATTTGACCAATAAGGAAAAAGTTTTACGTTACTCATGATCTTTTTAAAAAGCGGCATCGGCACTGACGCTCTTCCTCTTCTTTGAGGTCACTCGCTTTATTTCTCTTCATTTTTTTTGCAACTTAGGTAAGTTTCATAGATTATCAGCAATTATTAGTACAATTCCATTATAGAGAATGACAATAAATCTGTCAAGACTTACAAGACTTGTATGTATCTACATACAAGATAGTAATTAATATAAAAAAAAATTCGGTATAATCTCAATTTTGAATGATTTTAAAATAATTTTAGAACGAAAAATTCCTTGCGATTCTTTACAGTTTTTGGAAATTTTGCAGAAAGTTATAGATAATATTTTTATAAGGCAAATTAAATTATAATATATCTTGGGATGCGCTTTAATGGAATTTTTATTCTTAAAAAATTAATTATCATTCATAAATTAATTTTTTTCACTTATCAATATAAAACAATATAAACAATAATTAAGATACATATAAAGAATATATTACATTTTCGGCAGCTTTAGGAAAAATAACTTAGCTTGTATGTTATTATGCACTCTACCGATGACACAGGCATATACAACCTAAATTCGAAAAATTCCTTGCGCATATCCTATCTTAAAAATTTCTATATCTTAAAAAAGTGGTGTGACAAAATGTCTCGAAAATCTCGCATACATTGTTGTTGCAAACCTGATTGACTTTTGAGTGACTTGAAGTTTTAAGAAGGAAAACAAAATAATCGCGCGCGTATTGGTTTGCCCTCTTAGAAAACGGTTAAATTCGTTGAAATCTTTTAAAATTCTTAGAAACCTCTTAAAATTTCTCAAAATTTCAAAACATTTAGAATTCCTTAAAATCCCTTAAAATTCTTAAAAGTCTCTTAAAATTGCATGAATTCCTTTAAAATTTCACGAATTATCCCAAAATCCCTTAAAATTTTACGAAATATTTTTTAAAATCGTAAAAGTCTTTTGAATTTTGTAAAAATCACTTAAAAATCGTCAAATTCCCTTGAAATTCCTAGAAACCTCTTGAAATTCCTTTCTAAAAACGTGGTTTTTTTCTAAAATTGTCTCGAAAATCTCGTGAACATTATAATTTCAAATCTGATTTGCTTTGGAATGACTTGAAGTTGTAAGAAGAAAAAGAAAAAAATCGTGCGCGTTGGTTTACTAGTCATTTAAAAAAAGTAAAAGATAATAAAGTACCTCTTCCAAATAAAATAAAATGGAATTTTCGTTATTTACATTTAATGACATTAATTTGCTTCTATTCTTCAAAATTGATGCAACTATTAAACTAATTTTTATCTCTGCTTTAAATAGGCGCACGCAAAGCATGGCAAACCGAAACGTTCGCCACACTCAAATCTTTTTAGACTACGCAACAAGATATCCTTGTTTGATAACAAATAAATATCCGGGTTCAAATGGCCGAGAATTTGTTCAAGAAGCTTGGGCGGAGGTCACCGAAGCCCTCAATTCAATTGGACTGGGAGAAAAATCAGTGGATTTATGGAAAAAATCTTTTAGTGACTTCAAGTCCACAACAAAAGCAAAAGCAGCTAAAATATATAGAAATTTACGAGCGACTGGTGGAGGTGGTTTAGATGAATTTGATGAAGTTCTATATAAATTGAACGCTGAGGAAAGCAGAATGGCTTCCCTAATGGGCCGCTCAACCATAATGGGCGATATAGGGGTGCCTGAATTTGGTTTGTCAAACTCGGTATGTATATACTGATCGAGAAAACCCTTTTAATAACCATCATGATTCCCGTTATTTCCTATGACAGTTTAAAATTCTAATTTGTTTCTTCCTTCCATGTTAAGGCGGCGCGAACAAATCCGCTAAAGATCGTGCCTTCTGAAGTTTTAACAACTAGGAATTCAAATCCAATTCAAATAAAACGAAGTACTGAGCCTGATAGCGACGAGGAAACGGCGGCACAGAAGAAATTGCGATATTGTATGCAGGTAATATTTTTATATTTTTCAGGTCTCGTACTCCGATACTATTGTTACTTTTTTTGAGCGATGCAACTATTTTGCTACTATTTTGAAAATAATGTAACTACTTGCACTATTTTGTTACATCTCCCGTTAATGTAGCAATTTTTTTTCAGGCCAAAGAAGAGAAGAGACAAGGACGTCGTCAGGGAACGGATTTTACGCAAGCGGCGCGCGAAATAACTGACACAAGTTCTAAAAAAATGGATGATCTTGTGAATGTTCTCAGGGAGAACTTAGAAGGAATTCTGTTTCAACTGACTCGTATAGCAGACGTAGCGACCGCCGCATACAGTCATATAATGCCGGAGCAGACAGTGAACATTTCATCTATTGATATGAAGGAAAATTCTGAGGAATATGAACAGCTTGATGAGGAATTCCTTAGTCAGTTTCAATAGATGATAACTTGTGATATTAGTATAAAATTCAAACAAGCTATAACAAGTTCTTGCACTTGACTTTCTTTCACAAAAATATTTTATTAATAATCTAGAGTTATAAACGTACTTTTAAAAAACTAAATTTTAAGTTTCATTGCATATTTTAAATTAATATTCAGCTGTTGTTCTCTGTAATGTTTTAAAAACATCAGATACTAATTTAATGCAAAAATTTGCCGAATTTCAAAGTAAGTAAAATCTATGGTTCCTAGTAAGACTAATTACTTTCGCAGTGCATTTTGAAAAAGCGTAACTATTATGCAGATATACAGGAGTTCGCTTTTTTTTTAAATGCGCTACAAGAATTACTCGAGTCTTGTTTGAAGTTGTCAACGTTCACTTTTTATAGGAATTGTTTTTTTTTTGTGCATATTTGGCATTAATGTTTAGCTCATAATTTCTGTAATATCTTTCAAAATCTGACACGAATATTAAGTATGTAAAAATTTTTTGAACATCAACAGAAAAAAAGTATTTTGACTAAAGTATTCAAGTACAAGAACTGCGTTAGGTTAAGACTGTTGGAACATTAGATTCCTATTTCTTTTGTTTATACGTTAAAAAGACTGAGAAAAAATTAAGATTTACGAAAAAGTATTAAAAATATAAGTGCTGTTAATATCATGAACGATCTGGGGAGGGACTCTGAGTTAGTCGCCTTGCTACGAAGCTAACTTTGCTAATAAGCAAAGCATATTTGACTAAAACTGAAAAAATTAATAATTATCAAAATAAAAAAGACTATTTCAACTATTCCTACACTAAAGTTTGAAGTTTAGCTAGATATTAAGATCATTGCTATGTTTTTGTTTGAAAACCTTAGCTATGTTCATCATGAAGTTGGCACTTTTATGGATGAAGCACAAAACATTCATATTGCCAACTTTTTTTTTCCAAAAAGTGAAAATACAATTAACCAAAAGTTTAACATATATATTGATAGATACTTTTTGATCACCCGGTATAAAAATATTTTATAATATGAAGGTAGCAATTCTTGCTTTGCTATGAAGCTAGAGTGTCTAACTCAGAGTCCCTCCCCTGGAAAAGTGGATTTCAGAATATCTGATACGTGTGATACAAATCGTGATATATTATATTTATTGTGATATTAGTATACAATTCTGAAACCTTTCGTTTTACAAATTGTTTATGGTGTATTAAGGTATTTAAAATATTTTATTAAGAATCTGGAGTTATAAACGTATTTTTAAAAAAGTTAATTTTAAGTTTCATTGCATATTTCAAATTAATATGTAGCTGTTGTTCTCTGTAATGTTTTCTTCGTTCCTAGTAAGTCTCTAATTACTTTCGCAATGCATTTTGAAAACGCGTAACTATTATGCAAATACACAGGAGTTCGCTTTTTTTTAAAACGCGCTACAAGAATTACTCGAGTCTTGTTTGAAGTTATCAACGTTCACTTTTTATAGCAAGTGTTTTTTTTTTGCATATCTGTCATTAATGTTTAGTTCATGATTTCTGTAATATCTTTAAAAATCTGACACGAATATTAAGTACAAATTTTTTGAACATCACCAGTTAGATTTACGAGCAAGTATTAAAAATGTTAGTGCTGTTAATATCATGAACAATCTGAAAAAGTGGATTTGAGAATATCTGATACGTCTGATACAAGTCGTGATATATTAAACTTATTGTGATATTAGTAAACAATTCTGAAACCTTTCGTTTTACAAATTTTTCATGGTATATTAAGGTATTTAAAATATTGTATTAAGAATTTAAATTAATATTTAGCTGATGTTCTCTGTAATGTCTTTAAAACACCAGATACTAATTTAATGCCAAAATTTTCCGAATTTCAAAGTTGAAGGAAGGCAAATGTTTTATAGCAATTGAAGGTTTGATTGCAGAAAAAAAGAATTCGAAATTTATAATATAAAATGTTTATTTTATAAAATAAAATATGTTTCAAATTTATCTTTGTTCTTCATTCAAGTTTCCTCAGGGCGCTTGTTTTCTACCAGCATAAATTTTTGGCCGCAATACCCACAGCCTTTTTTCGTTAATAAAGTTGGTACTTTTCTCTGTCTTTTAATACTAAAAGAATAATACGGACAATTAAAAAATAGTATACATTGATCACTTATAGAGAATAGTAATTTCGGACTTATTCTAACGGGAGGTAATAAATTAATTTTATTTATTACCTGTATCCACACTGTTCATTTCGACATCGGTAGGTGTACCGGTAAAAAATTTGGTATGAATGACACCGTGTGATAGGTGGCAAATCCGAATAAATTTTCCTTGCTTTACGAGTCCTAAAAAGATACATTTTCACGTTTCAAAGTAAACATTTTTAAGATTATTTTAAATGTAAATTTCCATTTTCTCCACAACTTTCCGTGGCCACCCTGCACGCCACTTGTGTACCACACAGCAGCGTGGCACATCTCATGCAGCAATGTATCACGCAACCTTTCTGGTGTTATTACAATCTGAAATAAATTGTTTTGAATTAAATAATTATATTATATTTATTATAAATTAAATATACATATAAACGTATTGATCTGTGATGACTTTAAACATTGAAAATTCTTAAAAATCATTTTCTTATTTTGAAAATATGCAGATTAAAATGTATATAAATAGATTTGTCGGAGTTTCTTCATCTTCTCGCAAAAACGATACTTGTACAACTTCAGGTTAAGGGTGTTGGAGCCAAGTTCTAATCTAAAAATTCGATTTCTTCATTTTACTCAACAAATATTTCATTTTTCATTTTTTTTCTTCTATAGAATTAATCAATTTTTACCTAGAATTATGTTTATAGAGCGAGAAAATATTTAATTCAAATATTTTTTAAGTAGAATGAAAATATTCAATTTTAAAGTTAGATTTTGAATTCTTTATTTTATGCAAAATGTATCGAAACTAAATATTTTTTCTCTCTATACGGAGTCTTATATCTAACAGTAGTTTTGTATCTAATAAAACACCCGCACATGACGACAATCAAGAGCTCCATATAATTTTATTCCCTAAATTTTCCGGCAAAACAGAAAAGGGATTAGCGCAAAAGAGCGAAAAAATGTTTATCTATAATTTTCGTTGAATAAAATGAAGAATTTAATTTTGAGCTTAACACTAGGGTCCAACGCCCTTAATTAAATGTTTCGAAAATCTCGCATATATTGTAGTTGCAGCCTGATTGGTTTTTTAACGACTTGAAGTTTTAAGAAGGAAAACAAAATAATTGCGCGCGTATTTGTTTGCTCGTTCCTTAAAATTCTATAAAAATCTTCAAAATATTAAATATTTTGAAATCCATATCCGCTAAAATGCATCCAAATCTGTACAAATTTCTAGAAACCTCTTGAAATACGCGGTAACATTTAAAATCCCTTAAAATCATTAGAAATCTCATTAAATTCCATGAAATCATTTAAAAATTCTACAAAATCTTTTAAAAATCAGAAAAATATCTTGAAATACATTAAAAAATTTAAATGCTTCGAAAAAAATCATTAAAATATTTTCAAATCCCTTCATAAAATTCCCTTACATGCTTTATTAAAATCTCTTCAAATTTCTAGAAAAAGTTATTAAAATTTTACAACAATATTTAAAATATCTTTATATCCTTTAAAATTCGTTAAAATTATTAAAAATAAAATGGGGGGGTCAAATTTTACACAAAACTAATACATTCTCTGATGAGAATGTAATAATGTATTCAAATATAAGCTATATAAAACAAGATAAAGTTTCAAATATTTTGAATTGAATCATTTTTAATTTTAAATACAAACCTTTTCTGATAATGTAATGCGAACATCATCTGTCGTACCGTTAGCATCGTCAAGAGATTTGTATCTAACAAAACCCGCACATGACGACAATCGAGAACTCCATATAATGTTCTTCCCTAAATTTTCCGGCAAAACATTATCAAACAGCTGGCGATTGATAACATGAAAAATTAGATCCGCCAATTTTTCTTTGCGGTTTTTAAAATCTGTCTTCCATTCTCTAGTCGCATGATGTGCCTCCGACTTGGAGTCCGAAAAAGATTTCAAAAAAGAAACTCTTTCCATCTTGTCTTACAAAACCTAATGCTAAATAAAGTAATTATGAATTAATAAATATTTCTATTATTTTTTTATTTATAATTTAATAAATAGCTAACAATATTATAACTTATTAATTCAAATATTAAAAATGTAAATATTTGTCGGAATGTTATAATTAGTTTATTTTATAATTAGACAAAGTAAAGTGTTAATTGAATGTAAAGTGTTGAAGTAAAGTGTTCATTGAATGAGCACAAAAGTTGATACAACTTGACAAATATTATTATTAAATTTTGAATTTTTTCCTTTTGTAGAATTAATCAATTTTTACTTAGAATTATGCTTATAGAGCGAGAAAAGATTTAATTCAAATATTTTTTAAGTAAAATGAAAATATTCCATTTTTAAGTTAGATTTTGATTTCTTTGTTTTATGCAAAAAGTATCGAAAATAAATATTTTTTCGCTCTTTATGCAGTCTTATATTTGAAAAAAGATTAACGCTACAGAGCGAAAAAAATAATATCTATAATTTTCATTGAATAAAATGGAGAATGGAATTTTGAGCTTAACATTTGTGTCCAACGCCCTTGAAATTTTCTGAATTACAAATATTCTAAGTAAAATCTTGAAAAATTTAAGTAAATTCAGCAATTTTAACTTCATATGTGAAATGTATTAAATGTATATAAAAAAGAACTTTATCCCAAGCACTTATAAACTGGACATCATATAAAAAATATAAAATCTAAAACCCTTTAGTAATATTTTTCATTGGAAAATTGTAATTTTAATTGTATTAATTCTAAATTAGGTATTCAGAATTGTAGAAATGTTAATTTGACAAAATAAATATTTTTTAAACTCTGAAAATCCGACAAATCCTTGAACTCTATGAAATTATCTTTTGAAATCCTTTAAAATCTGTAAAAATATACACTATAAGATTCCTTTCAAATCTCTGAAATTCCTTTAAAATTCTTCGAAATTTCTTCAAATTTCTTAAATTCCCATAAAATACTTCGAATGCTCTTTTAATCCATTAAAATGATGCTTTTTCGATTGAAAGGCAACGCTGTTTTAAATGTAAAAACTTTAATAATTTGTTTATCTATATTTTTAAAAAAAGTTCTTTTCTTTAATAACTTTTTCCTTCTTTTTTATTAGTCCTGAAAAAACTTACGAAAATATTGGAAATTGAATAATAGTTTCTGATTGAAACTGGAAGAAAATGACAATCGGATTTTTGAGTCTGCATTATTGAAAAATTTTCAGTTTTAAAATTTTCAAAGATGAAAAAAAAATTTCAGATTGAAACTCATATTTTAATATTTAATATTTTAATAATCTCTAAATTAATAAAATATGTAATCTTTATTTACTCGTGTTATTATAAGGTTATAATATTGTAAACAATTAATATTTAATCCCCATCAAATATTTATATTTTATTGATAAATTAATACTTACTATAATAACTTTATTAAATTTGTAATATTTTTATCTCCATTCGTTAGGAAATTTATGTGAAAACTATATATATAAATGCTATAAAAGTTTTACTTACCGTTTTTCGACAGAACAAAAAATAAGCCACATGGTATCATTTTTTCGAATTTTATACACATTATTATCCGAAAGTTCGGAAATTTGGTATTCCGACGAATTTTGCTTTCCGTTCGATTTCGAATCCGATCATTGGCGTGGAACATGTTGGAAATTTCAAATTATTCACCAACTTTACAGTGTTTTTTTCAGAATGCCACAAAAATTTAACAAAATTACTAAAGTTTAGTTTTGTTGTTGTGGTATCATTTTCTGAAATTTTCGAAAGATAACATAACCTCATTCTGACGTACTTTTTAACTAATTATTACTTATCTTACATGTCAATTAGTCTATAAAAAATATTTCGTATGTTAATAATTAAATACTACGAATATATTTTTTCATATTATAATACTCATATTAATACAAAACAATAATATTGGTTCGGATTCGACAGCCTTTGAGTTGGCGGAAAAAGTCGATGAGAATCTAGTTATTTATTGGTCGAACTTTGTTGTCGGAATACCGATTTTTCGGATTTACTCGAAAACGTTTATATGAGTGAAATTTCACGAAATTTTACTGATGCATAGTAAAACTTCTCTTGCATTTTTTAAAACACTTTTCATCTAAAAAATGCTAACTAGCATTATTCAAGTCTCATTTTGTTATTATTATCCAAAAATAGCATATTTTATATAAAATTCACTACATTTACAATAAGTAAAATCTTGCTTTTCTCATTTATTTCAATAATTTATTGTCACAAAATGTAAATACACAGTCATTTAATTCATCAACATAAACATTAACAACACTGTCAAACTAATTACACAATTTAAGCATTCCAATTTTGTTCATACTTTTTTACTTTATCTATATTCTGAATAAAAATTCATCGATGTCTCTTTTTATCAATGACATACTTTAAATTACTGATTAAAACTCCAAACTATCTGGAAATCATTTCAAATCCCGCGCTACTTTCGATACGACAATCGTCGAACGGATTTTAGCTCGGAATAGCACTTTAGTAACTTTCGACCTCCCTAGGCACGAATTTTAGTGACTTATCGGATCCGAACGAGCTCGGAATCCCACTGCTGCAGTGGGATTCCGAGCTCAAAATCCGAACGGATCTCTCTTTTTAACACCGTAGGATAGAAAGAGAGGTCCGTTCGGATTCGTGTGCTCGGAATCCCACTGCTGGTGTTGATCTATTTCCCTTAGATCTGGTGATGATTGGGCAGGAACTTGTGGTTCGTTGCTGTCTTGCGTCGATTTAAAAATCGACTACCGGGAAATTAGAAAGGAATAAAGTGAATAGAGAAGATATAATTTTAATATCGATAATATTTATTTATTTGAAAGAATCACACGTAACTTCTATTTTTACAATGTAAAAATAGATTACTGAAGAAGTCAATGATTGACCGACAAAATTCAGAAGAGCTCAAGGAGAAGCTTTTGGAAGTTCGGAGGTAACTGTAAGCTAAGACTAAAGGGCTGCTGGCGCTGGGCCCCACGACCCTGAGTCCGATAAGAGTGAGGGTGGAGGACCACCCCCACTTGCCAATCGTAGTTTCTTAAACTAATCGCTAGAGTTGCAAGTCACGCCCTTTGAGTTCGCAAAGAAGGGGAAATTCGACGATGACAGTTTTTTTGTGTTTCCCAGGAAAACTCGAGAGGCTCGAAACAAGACCCTTTTTTTTATAACCGAAGAGTCTCGGTTGTACGTCCCGGACCTCTTAGTGAGTCGGGCCAAAACACGTGTGGCATAAATTTGTGAGTTTCTTGTAAACGTTAATCCTTGGAAAGCCATAAAAATCAAGGACTGAAATTTGAAGAGATTTATTTATTGTTTGAGAAAGTCTAAGATGAGAAAGTTTGAGAGTTTACAATTTCTGAGTTTTAGGGTTATTCATGATTTCGAACCTTTCGTGTTTCTCGCAGATGTAGTTTCTTTTTCTTTTCGTTGGACGTGACCAGCTCGCATATAATATAATTATATTTATGATTTGTTTTTCGGAATTTCCCGGACGCTCCGTGGGAAAGATCCAAACTCTTATTTCTCAAGAGTTTCTATTTTTAAATTTAAAGAATACAGATATATAGAGTTCTAAACTAAATTCATGTAGATCTTATTATTAAATTCAAATTGAATTTCGCGCGTGGTGTTACGTTTCAATATGTCGGCGTCTACTTCAGAGAAGTAGTACGACATAACACTACTCAACTGCTCATGCAACGCACTTCTGCGTCTGATTGGGTGCTATTCGCGCGCAGTTTAAAATGCTAAACAATTTTAAACTACGCGCGAATAGCAACCAATCAGATGCGGAGTACGACGCATGCGCAGTGGTCCCAACTGGTAGGGTTGTGAGCAATGAAACGTTTCATTGAAACATTGAAACTTTCACTTGAAACTTTCAAATGTTTCACTGTCAAAGTTTCATTGTTTCATGAAACTTTGGGGGGAAAGGAGGTGAACTTCTAATTGCGCATGCGCGGAAATAGAGGTTAGGCTCGACGGTCCCGCAAATTTAACTTGTTTTGGAATATTATTTAGTATTTCTTTAGTAAAACTTGGTAAAACTATGATATTTGTGAATGCGTTGAAGAAAACTGTTAAATTGTTATATAAACACTTAGAAATGCTTCAAGGAAGGCATTTCGTGCTTATTTTGAATTTTCCCGCCGCCATCTTTGAAACATTGAAATGTTTCACGAGACCCCCAAAGTTTCATGAAACTTTTCATTTGACCAAAGTTTCATGAAATTTTACAACCCTACCAACTGGAGCCCCGTACTCTACTGCGCATGCGTTGAACTCGGTATCTGATTGGTTACTATTCGCGCGTAATTTGAAATACATAATATTTTTTAGCATTTCAAATTGCGCGCGAATAGCAACCAATCATGTACCGAGTACGACGCATGCGCAGTAGAGTACGGGGCTCGAGTTTGGGCCACTGGAACACAAACTGGAACGAATTGGAATTTGGAATTATTGGAATTATTGGAACATTTGGAACACAGACTGTTTTTGACTGGAAACTGACCAAAAGCTAACCTGTAAATTATCTTTGCCTGTAAGACGTCAATCGTCAAATTGTCAACACCGGCTCTGTGATGAATTTAATTTCTCACCTATTTATTAATTTTTTAGTTCGCTATAATTTTAATAAATTAATGAGATTTTGTATTTTGTAAGTAATAAGTTTCTTCTAAGAAAAAGACAATATAAAACTATTAAATCGCGTTTCGTCCTCATTTTGTAAGAGGTTATTAAACACACATTTGAAGAAAGATACAAGTTTTCAGTGGATACAGCCTGAAGGATTGAAAACAGATATTTCTCTCTATAATCCTTTATTAAAATTTAAAATTCCATTAGTATTAAAAAACAAGAATGTCATTACGTGGTACACATGTGGGCAACGTTGTACGATTCTGCTCATATAGGACATGCTAGGTAGTTATTTTCTCAAACAATGATTAATTAAAAACCATGTTTAATCCAGTTTCTTTTTTGATTTTTCACTCAGAAGAAAATAAATTTGTTATGCAAATTGCTATTTTATACTGCTATTTTTGTTTTTAGCACATACGTAAGATTCGACATAATTCGGAGAATAATGTCTGAATTTTTTAATCTCGATGTAATCCAAGTATTTGGACTGACCGATATCGATGACAAAATAATTAGACGTGCAATAGACTCCAATCAGCCGTGGAAAAATGTAACAAAGTTCTATGAAAAAGAGTTTTTTTAAGACATATGATCAGCGACTAGATGTCGCCGAAACCCGCTAAAATGTTAAATTAAATCCCCCGCATGCATGTGTAAAACTAGATCGATGTACAGGGAGTTTAAAAATACACCTGTTAATCATTATTCCTTCAATCCTTTTTTTAAAGGTTTTTAGGTAGCTAAACAATCTAGTATAAAAAGTCGAATTTCAAAAGTACCCCAAATTATTATTTTTTTAAAACATCCTTTATGAAATTGTTGATGTTTTAATTAAATATTTCTTGTCTTGTTTTAGAATCACCCTATATTTTTTCATTACACACACATGCGCAGAAATTGCAGTCTGCGCCATGCATGATGCGCACTAGCGCACAATTGGTCACAATATACGCAGTCCACTGTCCCGGGGTCGCGAGGGCAGGTTGTATACTCTGTCATTTTGATTGACTTCGATTTTTCCTGTGTCTGTGAAGGTTTTTAAAAAAATAAGAGAAAATATTAACTCGGTGACAGTACGCGGTCGACCTCGTGTTTGCGAATTTTCAGTGTCGAACCCGCGACTTGTCCAAAATGTTTTCCGGCCTCACGAATCAAGTGTCCAACTGGATGGGCAAGAAAGGCGAGGATGGCTCCGTGTTACCCGAAGAAAAAGTTGGCTCCCCAGGTGCCGGTGGTGAAATTGATGCCGAAAAGAAAGATAACAGGTATCGGCTTCTCTAGGTTTGAAATCTACAAAATCCAACGTTGTTTTCCTACTTTCTACGACTCCAATTTATTCTACAAATCTACAACTTCGATGACAGCTCTCGAAAATTTGTTAGTGTCAACCCTTTGATAGCGTTGTTCACAGTTATTCAGCACGTATTTAAAATATTGTATTAAGTTCTCTAGATTTTGAAAAAAAACTTTCGCTGAAATAGGAAATTTTTAAGGTTAGAAATTGGGAGGTTATTTTTCTTGAGTATTAAGGATTAATTGATCAGTTTTTTTGTGACTGGTTTTTATCTTGACATTTTTCTGTATAGGTGGAGAAATGGTGTTTTTTGTTGTTTAGATGATCGAAGTTCAGTGGGAGTGGAAAGATATCTACCCTAAAGTATCGTCGGTGCTTTTCTTCACGATCGTATCGATCGAAGACTTGGTTTCAAGGCGCAAGTTTATATGAGGAATTTGAAAAATGTCGTGGATTTTATGTTTGATTGCACTGATGCTTATTTCATTTAATATAAAACATGAGGATCCTTAAATCAGCTATTTTTATTTTGAGACACTTAATAGCTTAATAGAAAATTAATATATCATTCAAGTTGCAAGAACTTTAATTCAAATTGGAAACTTTTGAAAGGTTTCGAATTCAAATTACTCAAAATTGTTTAAATTCAAATTAATAACGTTTAATATTCAATATCTTTAAAGTTGAAGCGTCAAAAATTGATTGGAAGTTTTAATATTTGAACAATTATCTTGAATTTTGAATTTATAAATTTTTGATTCTATTGATTGACTTTTCGATCGCTTTGGAGTTCAATTAAATTCGAATTTATTTATCGATAAACTTTTAATTTCCTTCCATCAAGACTCAGCAATATCAGATTAATAGATGTTTCATGAAAAAATAACTATTTCTTCTTTATTTAATCTTTTCTACATATTCAAAAGATTTTTAATAACTATTTCTTCTCATCGATAAGTATTGTGTACTTATTATTGACAATAGGATTTTGGATTGCTTTGTTCTTGAAAGTAGTTTAATCGTTTCTTTTAAAAAGAAAATAAGAAAAATTAATGAGTTGATTGGCTCGGAGAAGCTTGGCAGGGAATGAGAGAAAATCGATTGATAGGTCAAGGAAAGATACTTTTCCGGAAAGATTTTACAAGCTATTCCGGCTTTAAATTTCAACCTACAAACTCAAGTTTGAATTCTGAGCATGAATCAGCGCATTTTTCAAATGTTTGTATTGAATTTAAAATGAAACTCTACTTATAAAATATGTTTATGATTAGTAGAATTAATTAATACAAGGATTATTTAAATTAAATTGTACTTCGGATTGTAATTTTCCTCGAATTTCCCTTGTCTGAGTGACAATAACCCTGCTAGTAAAATGTAATTAAGTAAAGGCTTGCAGCTTGAAGTAAATGTCGCCTTGTCCTTGCATGTGTTGGGTTTCACGAGGATTTACAGTTAATCTTTGGGTATCATAATTGATTATGACCATCAGAGCAAAACAGGGAAGATAGGCTCATTTAATTTGCTTAAGAGAGACTTTTCTCAATTTCCAAATCAAAATAACGATAACAGAAGTTTCAACACCTTTTATTTTTTGATAATTTAGAAAAAAAACGTACCACAGGAAAAATAATTTTATTATTACTTAACAAAACCTAATGTAAAATGTTTTTTTTTTTTTTTTTATAAAAGGACACAGATGTGAGATGATTTATTTGACCAAAAATTTGGCAACTTGCCACTGGTATTTATATCCTTTTCAAAAAATTTTCTTTTTCATTTCAAAGAGGTTTCAAAGCAGATTTTCTTTAATATAACAGATTTATCATTTCTATTGATAAACTGAAATATTATAGTGACTAATATTAAAATGGAATTTTACAAATATTTATAAATCTTTCGTTTTCAATTCCTGGGTTCCTTTACATTCCTTTTTTTTTATTCTTCCTGATTTCCTTTAGCTTTCTTTCAAGGAAATAAAAGATATTGGAGGAGAATTTGAGTATCCTCAAATGCTATTTGCCTTTGGCGATGTTGTAGTTTCGTCCAACTGAGCTTGCAGTATTTAGTTTATGAGCATTCAAAGAACGAGAGAATTCTTTCCCTAGGACAATGGAATGTTAAAGGTGGCTTTGACGATATGACAAAGACTACTTCTTTTTATCTCAGAATGAAAGACACGAGTGATGTGTCGTTTGTGCCACTATAATTTCTCCTCTATTATCGAAATTTGCTCTTTGTTTCACAGAAAGTGTCTTTAAAGCTGATTAACAAGAATCCCTTTCGTAAATAATTTTGTCTTTTTAAAAATATTTTATTCCCGAAGGTTTATCTTCTCATCCTACGAGTTTGGATCTTTAAACTCATTTAATATTCATCTACAAAACTAGCACTAGAACTAGAAACGAGCACTAGACTAGTAAATTCAGCATTTCAGTACAGAAGTAATGAAAGTTTATATCCCATTAAAACCTGACGTTTCGGAATATAAAAGACCTCTCGTGTCTGTATACTGTCTCTGCTTCAAATATATTACTTCTTGATTCCCAAACTCTGAGAGACGTTTTGAGAGGAGGAAGAAGTAGAATAATATTCTCGTAGAATATAAAAGCAATCTAGGCAAGTTCTATTCAAGAGGTCAAAGGTGTTTCCCGACTGAAAGTAAAAATTCAGTGTTGCTGATGTTGAAGGTGATTTTGAATGCTTAGTCTTTTTTTTTTTGATAGTCAACAGGGTGGCAGTAAACTGGAGATGCTGGCAGGAGTGAAATCCCAAATGACGGGATGGTTAAGTGGAGGAATTCCTGGATTGGGACGTGGAGCAGCAGGACCTGGAGAGGGTGAAGCTACACTGCCAGGAGAGATCAACGACAACGAGGTAGCAAGGGATCTTGCTCAGGGTGCCACAACAGATAATGTAAAAGACGATGATGCAAGCAGGTGGGTTGCTGGGTACGTGCGTTCGATATTACACGCTACGATACATAGTTCTATAGTTTTGCGCTAATGAACCTTTACACGTGCCACTATGATACTATGAACCATTTTAGTGCCACCGGGGGTGCAGACAGTGGTCCAGCCAGCCTGGAGGGCACGCCGACTGAAGACAAAGACGGACAACAGGCGTTTGGAGCTGGTGAGTTCCTACGTGTTTATTATCTATTCAAATTCTAAAGAGTTTCCTTCTAATGCTAATTAGCACCATTTAATTTAATCTCTCGTGAGTCTTGTTTCAGATTTAAAAAAAAAATTTCGATTCATATTTCGATTCTATCACCCTACGTAAATTTTGAATCTTAACTCTTTAACCTTTTACTTGTTCGTAGATATCAATTTAAACCACCCACTCTGTGAAATTAAACTTAGCACCGGAAGGATTTTAATTATGTACAAACCTACGTTAGAAACACCCCTTTGTATTATATTAAGTAAATTCTTCGTAGTAAGTTGTCAGACCTTGGTGAAACATCTTCCACTTCTTTCTTTTTTTAATACGACAATACGAGCTACAAGATTGTTTCCTTAGTAAGAAATTAGATTATAAATCTTGAATGAGCAATTTATAATTTCAAAATCTTTTCTGAATTTCTACGGTTACGAGCTCATATATTGCAAGCGATCTTTTTAAATTTATACGAAAAAGCTACGTTTTAAGAAAGGATAACGGGAAAGCCAGGAGGTCTTAAAACTTTATGAGGAAATATCTTCCATAACATTCTTTGTGAAAGAAATGTTTAAAAAATCAAGTGATTATAAATTATCGTTTCAGACTAACTTTATAGTTTTTATTTTTATTATAGGTCTTTATGTTTAGATTTATTATAAACTATAAAAATATGAATCTACATACAAATATAAAGGGAAGAAGAAATAATGCTTGAAATATGTCTTCTTCCTTTTATTACTTATTTGAAAAATGTCGAAATTCTTGATGGACTCAGAAAATGTCAAAGACGTTTTGAACTAGGATTTCCTTTGGGTGTATTATTACTGTTATTATTGTTTTGAAATAAAATAAGTAGAAGGATAAAAAGACAAGAAAGGAGAAGCAAAACATCTTCGATCCTATTACTTGAAATGTTCTCGTAAATAAGATTTAAAATGAGAGCGTTGCCCGTCCGAACACATATGTTTCAAAAAGAAACAGCTCATGGAATTACTTCTTACAAACACACTTTGTTCGTATCGATCGTCCTAAAAGAGTTGTAAAAAAAGAATTCTATTTCTACTTTTATCTACTAGCCTTATTTAATCTTAGAAATTTATTCTGCTTTCTTTCATTCTTTTTCAATCTAATATTCTTTTTTTACTAAAAAAATAAATAAATATAAAACCAAGGGATTTTCAAAAGTAGATTAATTACAAGAGGCTGAAACAAGAGAAAGAAATTGTTAAAATAAATACCCGCTTGAGAAACAAAAGGCAAAAAGTTTGCATCTTTTATAAAAGCTTAAAGTGATTTCCTAGGGGCGAGGTTTGTAATTAAGTTGATCAAGATAAAAGATAAGAGCTATAGTTTTTGAGCCAAGGTTTTTATGTTGCATGACCATAAGATGCAATTCTTGCATCTTTATTCGAGACTGAGATTGCACCTGCTAAATGGATTTTATAACTTTCGAAACTGGAACAGAGAAAATCATAAATTCTTATACTCACAACAATTAGGGCAACTTTTGAGAATCAGAGGATCGTGTATTTGTTTTGTAATTTAAAAATTAGATGGCAATATAACTTGATTGTAGAATGAATATAATGAGAGCTTAACTTTTTATTCACCAGCAGAAGCTTTAGCCATTTAGCCCCAAACAGGATTTAAAATTGCTTTCGTAATTTAAAGATTGACTTTCGACTCTTTAGTTGACTGTGGGATTAAATTGGAATCAATTGATTGGATCTTTTCTTCCTTTTTCTTTTTTAAGAAGCGAAACTATTGATAAAACTCGATAAAAGAGGTCTTTATTTTTTTCAGGACAGCCTAATGTAATGTGAAAACAAAAGTGCGTGAGGTGACTTTTAGACGCTTTTAGAACGTCAATAACTATTTGGAATCTCCAGCGTCTAGCTAACCAGATTCAGAGTCAGCAGGCAGCCGTCCTTCGCTTCGTGTCGGGGTTTGGTATATCTTTCTACGATCAATACCAGCACCCCTCCGACTCCTCACTCTGATATCAACGACTACGTTGTACACACGTGGCCTCATTGGCCTGTTGGCCCTCTTAACTTTTTCGAGCCAAAGCTCACTTCTTGCTCCTAAAAGAAGGGTGTAGTACCCTTCCTAGTTCCCAGGTCGAAGGTGGATGCAGGAAGGTGTAAGTTGTAACTGACTGATGCTTATCCTCCGTGTAAGCCCCTCCAGCTGCTGGACTTCTCTCCAGAGACCAGGAAATGAGAATTTGTTGCCTGTTTCCTCCCTTTCTCCAAATTTAGCTCGAAATATGCTTTCATTGAAACTGGGTTACATTTCGTATTTAGTTGTAGCTTCGTAAAAGCTCGTTCCATTTTTAAAGAAGTTTACTTTCACATTTAGGGAGAACTGGAAAACTGAAAAATCTTAGAGTTTCGAAGGAGTTAATTTGATATTCTTTAGGGGAAGTTATTAAAGGTCTATAAATAAAGCCATACAATAATAGATATTGTTTGTAAAAATAAAAAATGTTTGAAGAACAGAATATTGAAGTCCGTTAACAATTGTGGAGAAAAATCGAAACTAGATTTGAGTCTGCCGTTTTTAAGTTTCTCGTATAGAGATTTAGAAGCTTTGAAGCTTTTATATAGAGATCACATTGACTTTCCACCTGCGAAAGTGAGATATGTATGTCACTCGCGTAGACAATGTGCTTTCAATCGTGCGAGAAAGGTAGTAACGTAACTGCGGATTTCAGAAATGACTGAAAGAATTGAACGCACTTGTTCACTTCGGGAAAGTAGAATTCGTTTTACTGTAATTTGATTGAACTGTATTATAAATTATTTTCCAGCTTGTAAAATATCAAAGTACGTTCCTTTTAAATGTGATAGCTTTGAGCGTAAAGTACGAGCAGGATATTGGAAAAAGTGTAATAAAGGGCAGGTCCTATCAAAACAAAAAATACACCTCAAAAGATCCAGAATTTTTAGTATTCTCTAATTCCGAGCAGGAAATTTAAATAAACTTCCATATCATATTTCTTTTTTTTTTATCACTGAAACTCCAGTAATATTCACTTCTAAAATAGAAATTGTTTTAATATTCGATGGAAGAATAGAATAATGGCTACAAAATTCAGTTAAGTGATACAATATTGTCACGAAGTAGCAATGTATTTCACGTTTATGGTTCGTGTTCATGGCTTCGGGGATGATTTTATTCTCAGATAGAAATTCAAAGTACACATAAATCGCTTATAGCAATTAATTATTAATACTTCAGGTCTTCTAAAACATTTAGTCCATTATTTATAATGATTTATAATAACTTATAAAAATTTATGAATCTGCATTGAATTATTGCTCTTAAAAATGTTCAACCATAATTTTATTGTATTTTTACTTTTTTTTGGGAATTGAACCTGGAGTAATATCTGGAGAATTTTTCTTTTGTCCTCTCGTCGATGCCAGGCTGCAATTTTTCTACGACTGAATACCAGTTTTCGAAGCTGAATGTGTTCTCGATTGTAGTTAAGATAAAGCTCCTTTCCAACAGGAAATATATTGTCAAAATGGGGAATGATACCGAAACAATTCAACCGGTGCGACGTTTCAACGAGAATTTTATTCCGGTCACACTCACATGAACGCCAACTATTCACGTCCCTCTGTGTTGATGTTGAATCTTCCCTTTTCGAGAATCTGAAATGCATGTCATGCATCAAATTAAAACTTGTTACATTACTCACGAAAAACTAGGACCGAGGGCTTTCTGCTTTTTCAACTCGGATCTATTTTTGAAACTTAGGGACGTTCTGAATTAATTACAATTTTCTACAATATTGATTTTCGGATTCAAGTGCTGAATGAAAGTTGAAAGATTATTTGAAAATCTAATGAATTTTCTATTTTTCAGTTTCTACAAAGGCCCTGGCAGGAGCGAAAAGTCTTGGTGGATTTTTGTACAGTGCCGTGAACAAAGCAGGAAAAACAGTTGTGGAGGCCAGTGTGAAAATTAAGAAGACGGTTGAAGAAAACGTGAGTCTTTATTATTTTTAGACTTTAATAGAAGTGGCACTTCCAGATATCAATTAAGATATCAATTAAGATATCAATTTTTTTAAATAAAATGATTAAATGATTTAAATGATTATTTAAAAACAGGTGAACTCACAATTATGACCTGTAGTGTAGTTTTAGAGAAAAATTTTATGAAGTTTCACAGTTCGTATTTCCAGATAAAATGAAATCATTTAAAGTTTCGCGAAATTTAAAACCATTCTAATTCATTAAAATTCGAATTATTCATGTTTGACTAATTGTTTGAATTATTCATTAAACGACTTGTCACTATCTAAATTGTAGTTAAATATGACTTACAATTATTCAGATTTACAGAGATAACTCTTAACTAGTTCGTTTTCTTGAGTGATTTTCACAGCACTGCTAAATGGGAAAATATAGAAGGATTGAGGAAAAGCCAGGATGGTGGATAAATTATAGATTGAGTGATGCCTGCTATTGTTCGCAAAGAGGCATTTAGCATTCTCTGAATTTCAAATTCAAGTGCCTATTTTTCCTCGGAATGGTCTCATCCTGTCATCAGAGAGACTTGAGAATATTTGAGCCTATATATTCATCAAACTCGCATCAAATCTATTTTCATGACCCTGAACGTGATCATTCTCCTTTCTGTGCTACTCAAGTCTAGCACTGCAGTTGACAAGTACGTTGGACAAGTGCAAAAAGAGAAAGGGAGGTGCTTTCGCTGAATCGATTTTCCTCGACACTCACAAAAGCATTGAAGGACTAACTGCCGTCTTCTAGTCGAGCAGCCTATTTCTAATTTGCTACTTTAAATTTCCTCCTTCCTTTTGATTTAATTTTTTTGATGATTGGAAAATTAGACCTGAAATTCAAATTCAACCAATTCATTTCCAAGAAATGTTTCTTTTCACTTTGAAAATTCTAGAGCAATGTAAGCCAGGTGATAATCTAAAATCGATAAGTATTACAGCTTTACATCAAATATATCTGAAGTAAAAAGTTTTGTGATCAGTAAGTCAAATTTTCTGCTCCTAAACGATAATATCGATTCGAGATTATCATTCAAGATTATTTATCTCCTGAAAATTCTAAGGAATATTTTCATAAATTTTTTTAATAAATACTAAGTCAGACTAAATATTACAGATTTTAAATCTTTTATTGTGTTTATTAAGCTAATAACGTTTTATACCCCAAATGCATTGAATAAAGATTTTTATTTTAATTGTTAAACACGGATAATTTCGCATACGCGTTGTGCATCTTTAAACAGGGTTTCCACGTTCTAATATTCTATTTGAGTCACATTCAACTTATCACGATTATAGATTTCCGATAACACCTCTCAATTAACTGAATGAGCTTTGTAGGCATTCACAAACCCCGAAACTGATTTTGTCCTACGTCTTCCTTTCCTCGTAAAAAGTTCTTTTAGAATAAACAAATTCCGAAAATTTAGAAATGTTCGAATTCTTTTTAAAAATTATAGCTAGATACTGATTATTAATGGTGTTATTTTTTTCTAGATAATTCTTCTTTACTGAAAAGTAGACACATAATTAGACAATCGAAGGTCGAGAGAGTTTGTAGTGATCAATTTGAATGATTCCTTGCAATATCGTGGCACAATTTTCCCTCGTATGGTGTTTGATTAAACGAGGGTTGTCGCTACAGCTACAGTCAACAAGTGGAAAGTGCAAACCAATTCTGTTGGTAGACCAGTAGTTCACAGAGAATGTGACCAGACAGCATGGAGACAAGCTGGCTGTCCCCTTTTTTTCTCTTTTACGATTTTAAATTTCAAGATCTTCAAGTTTAATTACTTTTGTAATTGGGACTTTGCAGTTCTACGTAATTTACAGGGTGCATTTTATTTCAATCTACAATTTTAACAATCAAATTAAATCCTTCAACTTCTTGATTTCCACTCCATAAATATTAAATTCGATAGTTTCTAAATTTCAAACTTACATCTTTTCTATTCTTTAAATTTTTTGTATAACCAACCGTTTTAGAGAAAAATTTAATTAAAAAATGAATTGTATTTTATTTATTATCTTAAGTCTTTTTTCCTAAATAATATTCAAGAATCGGGTTGATTTTAGATTCATTCGGATTGGTGCTACGGATTGGACTGGATTGAAAGTAATTTGTATTGATTTGGATTGAACACTGTCTTCGGATTGATTTCTGATTAATTCGAATTGAGGGCCACGGATTAAAAAGGATTGTAAACTTCCTTCCAATTATCATCGGGATGAAACTTTTTGATTCGAACAAAAATTCCGGAATGATTCTGGAAATTTCTGATTGGTTCGGACTGAATTTCAATCCGAAACTTTCTTCAGGGTGGTGATAAAAGTTGTCAGAGTGCACTTTATTTCTTTAGCGGGTAGTTTTTATCTCTCTCTCTCTCTCTCTCTGTTCTTAAGGTAGCCTTAAAGTTGTCTTTATAATAGTTTGTGAGCATTGTTGCAGGCGCACGTGCATGCCATTCTAACAATAAGTGACAACCACCCACGAGTTCACACTTACATATTTTCCGGGGGACTGTGTCGGTATAGTTGAAGAATAGGGGCAGTTGGTATTGATCCAAACGCCACCCCTTCACACAGACGCACCCGCTGCCAACTTCCATACCAGAAGAGGGGTAACCAACACTCCGGAATTTCCTATTCGAATACACCAAAACTAGTATTCGCCAAAACGAGCCGATACTATACTGATAAAATAGCCGCTGCAGCTAACACGTTGCAACAATCTCACACCCACTGATGAATCGACAAGCGAGCCTTGAACTTCACTGTCGCTCTTGCTCTTGTTTCGTGCCCCAGATCTTCATGTCTTTACGAGTTTCCACACCTATGAAATCACTTCTAAAGTTAATCACTCACCTGAGAGAGGATATCCTACTTGTCTGAAACTATAATATAATATTATACTCTTAGGATAATACTGTCAGCGAATCTCCATAGTTGAATATCATCTGCCAGTCAATATTAATTGTTCATTGAGGTTGAGGGAACATATAGTGGATTGTTATTGACTTCATAGGGAAATTCTTCAGAAAGAGGGTGAGAGGTTTTCGGAAGAGGTATTTTCTGATGGAAAAAACTTGGAATTCTTAGAGAAGCTTTGATTGTTCAAAGTCGATTGTTCCTCAAGTTCAAAAACTCGTACAGACGTCAATTTTGGAAAGGTCTTTCTGGGTTGAATGGTTTTTTATTGAAAGTTTTCTTGCTGGTGTCCTTTCATCTGAAAATTCTTTGTTGTTAGTTTATTGAAAGCATCCTAATTTCAAGGCTTTCAAAATGGGTTGTTTAAAAGTAGTTGATATTTATTCTGACTGGCTATCTGAAAGTGAAAGAAACCTGAAGGTTGAAACTCACTTAGATATCAAAGGTTCATCCAGATCTTTAAAAATATTTTCGACTGATTTTGAAGATTCCAGGTTCAAATCTTTTTTCATAAAATTCCCGTCTCTGAGTTTGCATAAATCATTTGTCTTAATAACTGCTACAATTCTTTGCACTCTTTGCACATCTGATATTTGAGCTTACAAATTTTTAGTAACTAAGGCAGAAATAGGTCACGCAGAAGGTTCATTTTATTCAGAGCACCTCGACGTTTTACGCAAACTACATTAATTTCTGAGTTTGTCAATTAGGGTAATACCTTCTTGCCTGTAGATTGTAAAATGTAAACGGGGTGTAAATCAATTAAGTAAGCTACTACGGTTCCTTGATATAATTGTCTGTCATTATGACGCACCTTGACTATCTTCCTTCGTTCGTTTGAAAATAGAAAACTCAGTGAAACATTGAACGGGTAATCAGTGTTGACCTTCTTAGGGCAAGTCTACGTAAAACGATGCGTATCTTGGAGTGAAATTCCCGCTGAGATGCATTTTACTTCCATTATTTTATCCTGCTTTCTTTATCCATTGATCAAGTCTTATTTTCTACTTGGCAGGTAATACATCTTTCATTGTTTATTGCTTTTAATTTTCCGATATGCAAGCATCAAAGGAAAAAAATTGTAAAATCTAAAATTGTAGTAATCTTTTCGAAATTTTTCGGAAATGTTTAAATAATCGAAAAATAAAGAAAAACAAGATTAGATTAAAATTTCTAAAGTGTAGATTCAAAATAATAAAATAATATTTTTAATTATCCACTCTTTTCAATTTTTGAGGATCAAAAGGCTTTTAAATTCTCATTAGGTTTTATTTCGTTTTCTTTTAATCAGAATATTTTCAAATCACTCCGGTTATAAAAAGAGAAAATTGATTAAAAATAAATTAAAATATATGCCACTTTTACACTTGAATCCTTTTAACTTCGAGGCTTTCAAATTGAAATGTTGTTATATTAAAGAGCTGTATAAATCGTCAGCTTTTTCAATAAAACGCAGAATAAAGATATTACGGTATCCAAATTTATTAAACTCAAATAATCTGTCTAATTTTCCGTGTTGGTATTTTACTGATACTATTATGAAAACGGCGGTAATAAATCGTGATTACGAGGGAGCGAGAAATTCAGCTTTGCCATATCTCAGAACTGCAAACCTCTATATGTATAAAAATCGCAAAATTGCTGACTTTAAATCTTAGTATGAAATAAAATTTTTTCTTTATAAATCTTATTCCTTATAATATGGATTAAAAAATTTCTTTTTATTTAACAAGTGTTTGTTAAATTTATTATAAAAGTAAATACAGATTTAATTAAAAATTACGATTTATGGGAATCAATATCCACAGTTGATGGCTTCTGATTTGATTTTAATTAAAATAATAATAAAAGCATCGCAAGCAAAGCTCCGTAAAGCCTGTTCATTTATTGGATTCGTTTTAAATTAAAAGTTAGCTAAAAGTCTTATTTTTGAAAACAAATTAAACAATAATAATAAATTACGACAAATCTTTCCTAAGATCGATTGTTGAAAAAATATGACTAATGAATAAGTTTATACTTTATAACTATCAGAGACTTTCATCAATTTTGTTTACTACACATATTTCGAAATTAAATTCCACTGTTGACGTGTAAATACTGTATTGAACGTTAGGGATGTAATACTCCTGATATTTTGATGGTCGATAAGGATTACCTTTAGTTTAGGCTGCAGTATGTCTCTCGTTGGTCAAAGTGCCAAAATCAATAATTTCACAAAGCAAGGTTTTCGGTTTCCTGACGATAGTGAAACACAAAACTAGCAAAACATGATACAGAAATTAATTGTAAATTTGATATTTTTATATAAACTAATCCTGATAATTATCATTTTTTACGTCTTTCTTTATGAAAAGAACCTGTAGAAATCCTTGAGATTTCTAAAGAAGATAGCTTAGTGAACTCAAGGAATAAGAAAGGAAAGCTCAAAGTATTCTGCGTAAGAAGGAACATGGAAATTCAATTCAAAGCAAAGAAGCTTTTCGCATTCAACGCATCACGATATTCTTTATTTATTATTCATTTTATTGAATTATTTAAGCATTTTTCACCTCGAAAAATCTAAAATCCCTCAAATTATAATAATTATATATATTTTTTTAATTTTAAAAGTTTAGTTTTCTCTAATATTTTGTATCCCTAAAAAAATTAAAAGAGTAATCGATTACAGCCTTGTAACTTCTCAGTTGAAATGCAAGTTTCCGATTGATTTCCTATAAGAATCATTGAACTCAACATCCGCAGTACGTTTCCTCTCGACTTGTACTTTTGAAAGCAAGATGTGTTCTCTTTTCTCGATTATCTCAGGACGTCTAGTTTAAATTTTCAAATTGTTAACGTTTGAATAGAAGAATAGTAGATAGTGAATAGTAGAATAATGAATAATAGTAAAAATAACCAATGAACAGTATAAAATAGAAAATATTGGAAGATTTCTATCCGGATAGTTTAAATTTGGACGTTTGGAAATGTGAGGTCTTCGAAATTCATTTACATTCACTTCACATCCGAAATCTTTCAACTGATGTGATTTTTTGTTTCGCATATAAAAAGGAAATATAGGTGAAATTACACACCTTGCGAAATTTCGTTTCGTCGAGAAATAACGTTTTCCTCTACATCTAAATCCATTGATTTGAAAAAGTAGGTTCATTTAAATTCAAACTACGATTTATTAAATAAATTGTCATTTATTATTAAATACGTGAACAAAATTTGAATTACAAATATTAAACATTTTTCAAATTTAAAGTTATGGATAGTTAGCAAATAATTACAGTTAAACGCTATTAATAGAAAAATATGAACTTTGAAGTTCAAATGGAGTATATTTGTATGCACATAAATAATCTGATTTTTCCCATTTCCTTTTCATGCACTACACAACACGTAGGTACACAATCAGGTAAAGAAAACTTTACACTGCTACATTTTTAAATATCGCCTCGAATGCTGCTTCAGTGGCGTAATTTATAATAAATTTATAATAAATAAAAAACTCTTTCAAATATACTTTTTATAGTCACTAATCTTATGCCACTGAACTCTTCATTTAAGGACGTTGGACCCAAATGTTAAGCTCAAAATTTCATTCTCCATTTTACTTAACGGAAATGATAGATAAATATTTTTTCACTCTGTAGCGCTAATATTTTTTCAAATATAAGACTGCGTACAGAGAGAAAAAATATTTAGTTTCAATTCTTTTTGCATAAAACGAAGAATTCAAAATTTAACTTCAAAATTCAATTTTTCATTTTACTTAAAAAATATTTTAATTAGATATTTTCTCGCTCTGTGCGCATAATTCTAGTTAAAAATTGATTAATTATAAAGAGGGAAAAAATTCCAATTTTAATATTTGTTATGTAAAATGAAGAAATCGAGTTTTTAGATTGGAACTTGGCTCCAACACCCTTAAGAATATTTCTAGATAATAATATAATAATAATATTCGTACCTTGAAAGATCTTATCAAATATTTTGATATACAAAATGCTTTTGAATATTTTTCTACGTATGATACTTTTTTCATTCTGGATTCGCCTGTAGAAACTGTGGCAATACATAAGCAGCTTATGCATTTAATTCTGTTAAGCATAATTAGAAGAAAATTATCATAGTCAGGAAGTTATTCACTCTTAAATCATGAACGATAAAATGAAAGCAGAATCTCATAAAAGCAGAATAAATATTCTCGTTTGAGTGACTCTAGAACTGTATTAATTTTCTCTGTCGCATTTTACATTAAATAACTTTTGAAAAGGACAAAAGTAAAGTGAAAAGTAGTCAGTTGCATGAAAATAATATAATTATTATAACAAACGTTTGTGCTTGATTATGATTAATAATTAATTGAAGTCATATCATACACCAACTACTGTTTTTTATAATGCAGTATTTTTTCCCTTGTTTTAAAATTTCAATTAGACTTTTATTTGACATTTTAAGAGCAATTTTCATCACTGAGAATTGAAATGTTGAAAAAATTTCCTTACCGTAATTTCCTGCGGGAGGATTAAATTATTCTATTTCGAGAGTAATTTTCTTGCACGTATTATACCATGATGGAGATTTGAAGCAACATTAATAGGTATAATAACTTAATTTATGTGAACATTAAAATTTCCACTTGTAAAAAATCTTTAATTTTTCAAGTCAAGGTTCCAAAAAAAAAAAAAAAATTAGAGAGAGAGAAAATTTAACAAAATTATTTGTCATAGGGAAGAAATATAAATAGAGCTATTTGAAATTGAAAGAAGGCTTTTTTTATAGTTTTGAATAGAGTCCTCGACAAACTTATGCCATTTATAATTTACATTTTACTTAAAACATTCTTCTCTCCTTTCCTCTGTTTATTTTATACATTTTTAAATGACAAAATGATTATGACAAAATTTTATGATAAAATGACGTGTCATTTTTTATTCAAAGTGAATATAGATATTTTAATACCAGTTTCTATAGATTTTTAATCATGCAAGATTTGATCCAATTAAAAAAATATTGTCTTGATAATTTAAAATAGCAAGAAACTTTATAATTTTTAATTGGGGTGATTTGATTTGTAAGCTATTTTTTTCAGATCTCATTTAATTGCTTCGCTCCAGTTTGTTGATTTTTGCATTCTTGGGATATTCGAAAGAATGTTTCAGGAACTAATAACAGGATTTAATATGCGTGACAGGGGATAGCATTTTTTTATGATTCGTATCAACCCCTTGCGTGATTCTCATTTTGCATATCACAAAACGATTTAACTAGCAGGTGGGCGTCGAGTGAATGCATGAGGATAAATTATTTACTTTTATGTTGGAAAGGTTAAAAAAAAGTGGAGACAAAGTATAGCATTTTATTATTTAATAATATTTATTTATAGCATTTATTATTTTTATTTATTTTATTTTTTAAGGGCGTTGGATTCAAGTATTATACTCAAAATTCCATTCTCCATTTTACTCAACAAAAATTATAGATAATTATTTTTTCGCTCTGTAGCACTAATCTTTTTTTAAATATAAGACTGCGTACAGAGAGAAAAAATATTTAGTTTCGATACTTTTTCTATAAAACGAAGAATTAGAAATCTAACTTTAAAATTCAATATTTTCGTTTTACTTAAAATAAAATTGAACTAGATATTTTCTCGCTCTGTACGCATAATTCTAGTTACAAATTAATTAATTCTACAGAGGGAAATAATTCCAATTTTAATATTTGTTAAGTAAAATGAAGAAATCGAATTTTTGGATTAGAAATTGGCTGCAACACCCTTAAATCCTTTCTTATCATTGAATATTTCATTTTAATTTATCTATTTTTTTTTGCAGAGTAGATACCTAAAAATCACAAATATCGTGACGTCTTGAGTTTCAGAATTAAACCTTTCACCTTGTAACTTGCTCTGGAATAGTATTGTTAAAGTTTACGTCGCACAGGGTAAATTACAGATGTGGAATATTGCTCGAGGCGTTGCTCAACTTCTCTACAACTCAACACGTATTTCACGTGTATTCTCGATGGGTAGTTTTTTTTGTGACTATCTTGGAGAAAGCATGTTCGGAATTCGAGATAACTCTCGGGAAAAGCATCTGACGAAAGAAGGGGTTAGCAAACCGAGCTTTTCATCTTCTTTTGCGAAGGTTACCTCAGCAGGGATGAAAACGGCACTCGTGACGTCATGACCATCATCTAGGTCAGGAAAGACTGTAACCTACATAGTTTTCTAGGTGCAAACGTACGCAAGTTTTACTCCAAGCTTAGTGCAAAAAAAGGAGCAAATGTTCTTCATTCTCAGATTCGTCACTTCCACCCCTTTAAAAACATCTGTTCTTTATAGAAAGAACAGATTCCTCATCTCATTTTTATCAGAAGAAATCATCTTTTATTGTGTGATATAGTTTTCAAGTTCAAGGATGTTGGAGTTCTAATCTAAAAATTCGATTTCTTCATTTTACGCAACAAATATTAAATTTGGAATTATTTCCCTTTGTAGAATTAATTAATTTTTAACTAGAATTATGCGTACAGAGCGAGAAAATATCTAATTCAATTTTTTTTTTTAAGTAAAAAGAAAATATTGAATTTTAAAGTTAGATTTCTAATTCTTCGTTTTATAGAAAAAGTATCGAAATTAAATATTTTTTCTCTCTTTATGCAGTCTTATATTTGAAAAAGGATTAGCGCTACAGAGCAAAAAAAAATTTATCTATAATTTTCGTTGAGTAAAATGGAGAATGGAATTTTGAGCTTAACACTTGGATTCAACGTCCTTAAACATTTTTATCTTCATAAGTCAAAAATTACTTTCTAAAATTTAAAACACTTTTATATGCTCTTTTATATAAATCCATTTTTCAATTGTTTTATTGCTCGTTTCTCGATTTATTTTCTCTTTGCGGATATGAATCGAAATCCCCTTTTCAAAGCTTTCCCATCTGTTAGGCTAACGAGATTTTATTCGATGCTTTTTATTTTTATTTATTTTACTTTTATTATAATTTTTATTTGTTTTTTGATGTTTGCTTTTATTTCCGTAAAAATTCTCTACTATTATTTATGCCTTAGGTATCAACGGTAAATTTTACTGCAGCAATCAATTTATCGCTGTCACAGCACACTTTTTTCTTAGCATCGGGCACAAGTCCTTCGGGATTTTCTAGACTAGTTTTGTGCCTGGAGGAAAAGGATCCCATCTACTTGTCACTAAATCCGTACGAGATATCCCGATTTATGAAACCTGATCCAAGGGAATTGTTAAATTGAGTGTTTTCTCACATAACATTTATGAGATTACTTCATATCCAAATTTTGTCAAACATATTTTTAACATTCTCAGTTTTGTCCTTTTTAAAGTTATTGAAAACTAAAAGCTTTCGAATTGTGAAGCGACGCTTTAGAAGCTATTACAAGATGTTTGAATTATTAAACGACTTTCATGTTAAAAGAACTCAGCTTCATAAACTTCATGATTAAAATTTCAAAGGAACTTTATCAGTTTCCGCTTTAAGTTTTGTCGAGCAGATTACGATTAAATGCTTCTTCGCTTATTTTGCTTGGCGTGGCAAAAAAATTTGAATCAAGTGATATCGATTTCATGCTAATGTAAGTGGTTTAATCACATTAGAGGCGAGGAGCATGTGGTTCAATAGCTATTTTTCCATACCTGTCAAAATAGAGCCAACGCTTTTCATCTTTTTGTCAGCGTTAAAACCAGCAGCAAAATGCAAATGGTTTTCGTTTCATTTTAATAAAGGGCCACGGAATCGAGTTCTGCTTTAAAAGGCTTATTAGTAGTGCTTATTCGATATCATTTTTTAAGAATCTCCCTTTACAGGCACTTGAAACGCTCCTTATATTATGCATTGATGTGTGTGCATTCTTATAACGATCCTTTTGACCGACTTTTTTTTTCTTTAAAAAGTCAATGTCACCCTTTGCTGAATACTAAAGCTTTATTACTTCTCTATAAAATGACGCACTCGAGACTCAAAATTAAGTACTGATTGCAAAAAGATGAAATTTTAATTTCTTTACTTGAAAGTATAAGACTTGGCTTGAATTCTTTATAATTTGCAAGGTTTTTCATTTGGAAAAATCAAATCTTGAAAGCTTCAGAAATTTTATCCGTTGCAGCTTCTTAAAGCCTTTCAAATTGCAGCTCCAGTAAAATAAAATTCAAAACAACTCAAAATTTTTAATTATATCACTCTTCATAAATATTTCTATAGCTTCAGCTGGAAGAGGATATTCGCGAGGTAAGGTCAGAACTGTAAAGACGACGTTTCTTTCTTTTGAAAAAAATTGTGAGAAAGAAAATTCGGATCTCTAAAGCTCTGAAGAAAATTTGCCCTCTTGACGTATTTCTCGTTAGCCACGAGGGAAGCAACTTATCTCCTGGGTAATTACGTGACAAAAAGCAAACTCTACTAGTTGACTAATAATAGTGTTTTTCACTTTCTCAAACAAGCTCTGAAATTAGTTTGAAGAATTAAAATATGAATTATGTGTACCTTTAACTGAAAAAGGCTCATCTGGAATTGTATTAGATATATTGAACCAGGATCAGATTCCAGGTAAATGTGATTTTTCCTTAGCACAATATAGTAATTATTAGTTATTCAAATTTCTATTATTTAATGAACAAACTTATGTTTCAGAGTGTTAAACGAGCTAAATGAGCAAACGAGTTAAAGCAGAGTATTATAAAGACGCAATTAAAGTCTAAAGCGTGTCAGTTCCTACAGAAATTCAGTCTCATAAAGAAGCTCCAGAGCTTTTCAGAATTGTGTTATTTAATATATGTCTTCAATTCATTAAAGAGGGCACTTGAGAGCTTTAAAGTCCTTTGAATACATATCTACTTCATTTGTTTTTAAAAACGGAATTGAATTGAAATTCAAAGCTTAAAGTCAAAGCTCAGGTTTAATTGCTTTTAATTTTAGCTTTTTCTATTTAGAGATCTGGAATAAAAACTATTATTCCGATTATAAATATTTTGTCTGAATATCCAATTTTCGGTAGATTGTTATTTTCAAAAACAAAGCTGTCAATCAAAAGTATATATTTTCTCACGAAATTAAGTGAAACTGGGACAGAAAGATAATGCAGTGGGATATTATTTCTCCTGGATTATTATTTTTTTTATTGAACATAGAAATAAGTTTCTGGTCTTTCTTCAAGGAAATTTCAAAGTTGACAAGATATAGTGGAGGGTTCGGGAGATGAAATCATAAATGGGCTACTGGTGATGGGGACGGATATTACGTCAGGAAGAGTCTTCTTTGGCACTCGGTTCGCGGATCAATAGCCCCTCCTAACTTTCACAGAGGTCATGCCCGTGCAATTTTTACCGACTGGTTATTTAACCCCTTCTGATTCTCAGCCCTTGTAGTGGTTTGGCTTCTGAAGAAACGAGGTGTGAAAATGTTGACCTATGACTTCCTGGCGTTTATCTTGCTCTTCTGCTCTTTCAAAAGACTAGAAATTTATTTACGAATAAAACTCTTTCACTCCTTTAATTAAGGACGTTGGACCCGAGTGTTAAACTCAAAATTCCATTCTCCATTTTACTTAACGAAAATTATAAATAAATATTTTTTCGCTCTGTAGCACTAATCTTTTTTCAAATGTAAGACTGCGTACAGAGCGAAAAAATATTTAGTTTCAATACTTTTTGCATAAAACGAAGAATTCAAAATCTGACTTCAAAATGTAATATTTTCATTTTACTTAAAAAATATTTGAATTCGATATTTTCTCGCTCTGTACGCATAATTCTAATTAAAAATTGATTAATTCTACAGAGGGAAAAAATTGTAAATTTAATATTTGTTGAGTAAAATGAAGAAATCAAATTTTTTAGATTAGAACTTGGCTCCAACAAGTTAAAGTTTCCTTTAATTCTTTATTTTTCATATGAAAGCAAGTGATCTGTGAAAATCATTGATGTGAACTTTTCTTGAGGCTTTGATTATAGGGTCTTTTATCTTTTTCCCCACACGAATCAATGAGGCTTTTCCAATCAACTATAAAAAGTGACAATCATGACAATAATAGCCTCAAATTCTTTGTGAAGGATCTAATAAATTGATCATGTAATCGATTAACTGATCGCGTCAAGAAATTTTACAACTTTCCTACTAGGCTTTTATTAAAATTTTACCTTTCCTGACTTGAGATCCAATTTAGATAGCTCTTTAAGCTGAAAGCTTTGGAAATAAGGTTCTCAAAAAAGGTGGAAAATTTTAATTAGAATGTCCATTGTAGTGGAAAGTTTCTGAATCTACAGCAGGAGTAAAGTCGTAATGAAATTTTTAATCTGTCCTACTACCTCTTTTGAGAAACAAATCCTGTATTGATCAATACAGGATTCAAAGGGAATCGTTTAATATCTGAAAGCTATAGTTTTACATCGCTCAGAATTTAAACGTAGATATATTTACTCAGTCGAAGAACAATCTCCATATTTATTGCTTTTTCACAGCCCAACCTCGAATTCTAATCGGTTTTGATTAGAAAACTCGCGTTAAAAAATAATTAACTTCCTGAATTTTTTTCAATTCTACTTTTGATATTTTATCCTGGTTCCTAGATTTCAAATAAATTGAGTGACTCCAATTTACGACTTCAAAATCATTTTTGAAATCTGTTTAACAATTAGTCATAAGAGTAAAAAAAAATCAAGTGCCACTTCGTTAACCAGTTAATTTAAACTTTGATGATTGAAAGCTAATAACTTGAAGCTAGATAGTAAATATAATTTTAAAAATCAAAGTTTGAACTAACTGATATTTATTATCGATTTTTCGTCGATGGTTTTGAAAACTGAATAACGTCTTTTCCATCCGATTTCAGAGACTGATAGCTGAACTGAATAAAGAACAAGAGGCTTTCATCGCTGGAAAGCCAAGTGAAAAGGGCGAGGCTGTGGCTCCATGGGTAGGTGCACCAAATGAAGATGCATTACGTGAAGAATGCTTAGCCCTTTCAACCGTAAGTGATTCTATTTACTATCTTTTTGCCTCAAAATGTTTCTCAAAATTCCACGAGGACTAATAAATTCAGGGAAAAGTTTTCTTAATAGTTTTCATTTTCATGGACAATCTCTATTACTTTCCTGCAATTTCTATTTAACTTCTTATTAAAAAGTTGATAAAGACTAGGAGTCCTATAAATGTATTTCGAAGAAAATAAATTGCAACTCTTGATTAATATCACTTGAGAAAGTTCTTCATCAAAGATGAAGAATACTTTGAAATTAGACACTTCTCGGAGCAAGGATAATAAAATTACTCACTTTGTAGGATAAACGTAATTTTGTGAGGGCACCACCTCCAGGCGTTGAATTTGCATGGGATTTTGAGGCTGTTCAGCCAATGGCACAAGCGACTCTCGCCTTAGACCCCAACTTGGAGCAAATGAGGTTCGAGCTGGTCCCCAAAGTGTAAGTATCATCTTAAATTTTTAATCAGTTAAACCAATCTTCTGCCTGTCACTTACAGACAGTTTCCATTTCATCAGAAGCTTCCTGATGAGACAGATTCATACAATTTTGAAAATAGAATTCTCTAGCAGCCCTAAATAAAATAACATTTGAAACAAAACTGTTGTAAAAAATATATCAGAAAAAGATTGCAGATTAAGATTAGACACAAAGAACCTGCTACGATCATTTCCATTGTTAAGAAAGTTTCTGAGCAGTAATTAGTGTGCTTAATCCCTTGTCACCCACTGCTACGAATTTCCGAAGTGATTGAGATTGAGATCTAGGGCAAGCTCATTTCACGACTTGGATATTTAACTAGGTCGAATCATCTTTGTGGTATATTTGGATCGTTACCTTCTCCAAGAACTTGAATTTCATAAGTCATCCTTTGCGATTATAAAGGAAATATATCTTTCTTTCATCTTGTTAGAATGGTAGATTTAATTCTAAAAGATGTTTTCAAGTTAACTGATGCAATTCAAACTTGAATTTGAATCATTTAATTGTTTCTGAAGGATTATAACATCATTTTTTATGTTGACAGCATATCGGAAGAGAACTTCTGGCGTAATTACTTCTACCGAGTGTCCCTACTTCGTCAGAGTCACGAACTCAACGCTATGGCGAGCCAAGCAGAAAGTAACCCAACTCAAAATCTTACATCTACTGGTAGCATCGACCAAACCCAAGGTAACGTTGGTTTCATACGAGTTTCAATATCTGACTAGGCATCGTATTTGCATCAGTATATTAGCTATAGTTGGGCAAAAGCAGACACGCTACTTAGATTGCATTGTAGTGCACATCATTTTGTAATGTAAATTATTTATCAAACCTGGATCTCCACCAATGCAAGTTAATTCCACTTCCTTGCCTTGCCTTTCAATGAGCAGCAGATTCCAAATATGAAAAAGCTCTTTTTGCTTCAGCAAAGTCTCTTTGCTTGAATAAAATATGTATACAAAATGTGTAAATTCAAATCTTTGCAAATTTGATAAACTAAATTAAAATACCTTCTTTACTTTAAAAAATAAATTGTTACCGTCTTTGATATTTGATGAAATTAAAATTTAAAATATGTGTGAGATCCTGTCGATGCATATTATATTCTATTTATTGTAACCGCTTCGCGCCTTGAGAAGGAAAAAGAAAAGCTCTATGGCCGCTACACGGAATTACGATTCTCAGCCTCACTGATTGGATATTCAAATTTATTCTGTGGGCATGAATCTTCCAAGTATCTCGGCACGGATATTTATGTATCTTGTTTATGGTTATTTAAGAACACGAAATAATATTAATTGCATTGTGATCACAAAATCTGGACAATTGAGCATGATCCTGGTTAAAAAATTCCTTGTAATTCGTAGTTTTTACCCAATAAGTACCAAACACACATTTATGTAGAATTTTTTACTTCACTTCTGAAAACTAGTCTTTTTTCATTTCCTTTTCAAATTTTTTTATTGATTATTGATTTATTACCAAGATTAAAATTATTTTCGATTGAAATTTCGTATTTTAGCTTTTAGAGTAAAATTAGAATTTTATATACCAAAGCTTAGAATTTTTCAGCAAAGAGGGAAGTTTGGAAATCTTCATTTGACTGAGATTTCTAATATCAAGACGACGTTTTCCAATTCTAAATTATAAATCTGAGAAATGACTGGGTTTTTCGTACTGGGATTTAGAAACAAGTTCAGTGGAACAACTTCAATTGAAATTGATAAAATTATTTTTAAATTAAATGTTGGAATGGTTGGTCCTTAATGGATAAATAGTGTAAAGAATGAGAAACCCTTCTAGTTAGCCGTGAGTATTGTCTTACAAACAGTTCAAGTGACCACTGGCCAAGGAACCACTGGAGTTGACTCAACAACGAGGAATTCAATGACAGCTGATTCTCCAAGTCACGAATTCGTATCTGATAGCGTACGAGCCTCGGACACAGATATGCAGGAAGTCAGAGAGGGCATGAAAAAATTAGGAATGCAATCACCGAAAGGTCAGTATTTGTGACCAGTTTCTGGTTAAAAAAAAAAAGAAAAAACATTGGATCCCATCATCGATGAGGACTTCGCTATTGGTAATAGTAAGATAAAAACTATAAAGAATTCTATTAACGTAATTCAGGTTGAAACGGTTGCTTTGATTCTCCTCAAAACTTCTCCATGAAATTGAGAAAAAATAGGCTTAGATTTAAAGCTGAGTACTGCATATATTTGTTGATTTCAACCTGAGTTTCGGTACTAAAAAATCCAGAAAGAGAATAATAAATATGGAAAAAATGGAGTGAATTGTCAGAAATAATATCTCCATCCATAATATCTTGGCCCAGACGAGTGTTTGTGAGTATTCAAAAAATGCCATCACTTCCTGAAATCCTGAACACAGCTTGCAATTCAATAATTGTGTATTATTAGCTGAATCCTCTCGATGTATTCGTTGTCAAGTAGAGGCATAGTGTGGAGAGTTGGTTCGCTTTAGGTTTGTTATTTGTTTATGCTTCCTTTTTTTGACGTCTTTTAGTTCAAACTCACACCGTAAATAGCAACAGTTCCTTTGTATAAAATAAAAATAAAAATAAAATGGAAGCCAATAAAAGAAAAGAAAAGTCTACATGAGTCGGTTCTTTCTCAAGCAATCAATTCGTTTTCTAAGGTCTGCTCGAGAAAGAAAGACCTCTGAATAGATTTCTTCGCTTCTGGTTAAAAGAGCTTCTCGAATTGAGTTTCGGTTTAGAGACTTTAAAAGCTGTATTTTTATCAGAGGCACGGAAACAAGTACTTTGAGTTGGTTCGTGTATTTTGAAGAAAATTTGAGTCCTATTGAGTTCTGATTTAAAATTGATTCTATTTTGTCAACAGCCTAAAAGAAGAGGAGAATCCCGTGTACCATTATCCAAAGCACAGCTCTCTTTTCTCCGAAACGACATCGTTTTAGCGATTATCGAGTTTCATTTTGCACTTATCTCTTCAGCTAATCCCGTTTAATTTTGTTCTTTTTCTCATTTGGCCACGGTTTTTACTCTCATTGATTTCCAGTCATCGATAGTCGTTCGTGATTGTTCATATTTATGATTTTTTCTTGTGACCATTGTCGTCTTTTTGGTTTTCATTCCTTTTACGATTTATGACACGATCGAGTCAGTCGGATAAGTTCGAACCTAATCTGAAATTTTAGGACCTTCCTAATCGAAATTTGGACTCACGTTCAGGATTAACTGTACCGTTTACAATGTTAGAAACTACATTTTAAAACTACGAGTGGTGCAATTAACCATAATTAATACAATTAATCGAGGGCACGCGCGCATCAAGTAGGGAAACAAAAAATGATATTTGACTATCTGTCCGTCTGTCTGTCGTCTGTCTGTCCGTCTGTCTATCATCTATACTTATCTTGTCACTTTATTCTCTCCGTGTTGTAAAAGTTGTAAAGTATATAATACCGATGATTATTATTATATAAAGAAAAAAATAAAAAGAGCAAACTATAACTTAGATTATTAAATTCGTTGAATGACAATACGTGTTTACGGGATAATAAATGTCACGATTGTATATTAATAGACTTCGTGCGCGGAGACCGGCTAAATATGAATGCTGGTTGTAGAAAAAAAATAACAAATGCCTGGTTCGTCGAAAAATTAAATAATCGCGTTTTTACACTAAAGAGAAATAACGCTGGAACGTGATTTGCTGCTTATTGACCTGCGCCTCAAGCTGGTCCTTAAAAGTACAATTTTTTTTAATAGCCCCAATTTCTTGATTCAGTTTGTGTGAAAAGAGACACTTTTGAGAAAAAAAATTTGATTTTTTAGGACTGTCTTTGTGCGCGCAGAATTTGTGTAGGAGTTTATCGCTACGATTTTCGCCGGCGCAAAAAAAAATATATATACTGCCATTTTTCTTTATTTGAAGACCTAAAAATTCAGATTCTGTTTATCTTGAATGTTTCAAGATTTTAGATGGGCATAAATTCTGATTTAGAACTCTACAAAATTCGATTTTTTCCAATTTGGTTAAATTCACAATTCATTATTATTTTTTTTTGAGCCAGCGAAATTTGATAAGATTGAATAAAAGATATGTGTAGAATATGAAGAGTTTATCGTTCGTTAAAGAGAAACAGGATATCATAAATGTTCACGAGAGAGGTCGAGAATGTGAGGGAAAACCGCAGGCCTATCTATTTAAAATTTAAATAAAGGATAGTTCGCGCGCAGGACGTGCTCGCGCCTTTAGCATTTGTTTAAAAGAAACTTTTTAAGATAACGGTGCAAGTATCATTGTGCAATTCATACGTGTATAAACGATCTTTAGTGGGCTCGAAATTCGCAGCTTTTCTGTCCAAATGTTCCCCTGCTCTTTTGGATTTCCGAGCCCCTCGATTCCCTTCTCCCAACAATAAAATATTACATTTAAGGATAGAGAGGAATGTAGATTAGAACAATCTGAAATTTGCGCGAAGTGAACTTTCATCTCTTAAACGATTTCAATCTACCTCTTATTTCGAGAGAAATTTCTTCAATATTATATATTTTGCCAAATTTTTTTCTTCTCCCTAAAGTTACGAACTTTAGTTGATTTCCAAATGGAAGGCCTAGGTATTTGGTTGGAATTCCGGAAAATTTTTTGTTCAATGTCTTTTTGCTTTTGTTGTATCTCGCGATTTTCAAATTCGAACGCAGCCCGTGTAATTCCTCTTGATACTTGTCTTTCTCAATGAACAGTCAATTATTAATCGTTGTTAATATGTGATTCAGAAGATATTCAAGAGTTTGAGCGATTAGGAGACTTTGCTTTAAAAACTAGTTGTGTTGGTTATTATCAAGTAGAAAAAAATGAAGGTCTATCTTTGATACAGAGAAAAAGAGGAATTGTTGGAAAACCAATTTTCGAAATTTATTCTTTAATACTAACTAAGAAAACACTAATACTCAAAAATTGGATTCCAACAGTTCTTTCCTGGGTCGATCTTGAAATTGAATTTCTGGTCTTTTACGTATCGCTTTCCGTTTTTATCACTTTTTATTTTCCAGCACTTGGATTTATTTCATCTTCTTTTTACTTTGAGTTGCATTAACTAGCGAACATTCATCTTCCACTTTCCACAATCACAATGCACAACATACATTCGTACACAGAGATATAAATTTAAAAAAAAAGATACACACATACACACGTCCAGTGGCCCTCTGGAAAAAAGCTTCAACGCTGCTTGTGACTCTCCGCAGAAGAAGATTGGGAACGGGAATTGGAAGCTGAGCTCAAGGATTTCGAAGTTGTTCCTGGACAGGAGAAAAGTCAGTCGGTGAACTCTGGAAAGGATGATTGGGAAGAGCAGATCGATGACCTCCTTGGCGAAGAAACAGACCTCAAGTGAAAACAATAAAAAAAAAAAGCGAAAAATATCAGAAAATAATTATATCACCCATTGACGTTGTTCTTGCTAATGACTGGTCAAGAATCAAGAGCATTTCTTTCAATTCACACTCGAGATGTTCACCAAACGGTCCTACTCACTTTCTCTTTAGAGGATTGAAATTTTCAGAAAGAAGAAAGCAAACAAGTTTTATAAATTAGAAAATGTGTAGAACCGTTTTGTGAGAGTTTTTGTAAGGGTTTGGACAACGTGTCATTGCTTGCATTTTTATTGTCTATGTATGTCACTACTTATTCAAAAACGTTGTCCGAACCTTCTGGCTAATGCTCAGAAAGATTGTGTTAATCAAGGGAACACATTTGACTTTGATCGCACAAATATCTCCCGGTTTGAAAATCTTGATATAGAGGAAGTTTGACAATAAGGTTTTCAGTGCATTTGAGTTTTTAATTGGAAACTATATACATTCCGAGGGTTTAATTATATCAGGATGTCTAATGAGGAAAATTAAATTTCAATTTTTTTTTCAAATTGAAGGCTTCTTAATGTGTATATTTTTTGGGGATTTGTTCTTTACAACATAAATTAATACTAGTTATGTTTTTCAATGATTTTCATTAGACATCCTCTACAAATTGCATCAATGTCTGTGTTGTTTTGCGTTCTACAAAAGCTCTATTTAATTGTAATCGATATATCGAGTCACTGAGACGTGTCTGTGTGGATACGAAAAGAAATTGAACTTTGAGCGATGCATATTTTATGTGTACACGTGTGTGGATTCAGTCATTATTGTCGAGTGATCTGGCGAAAAATTTAAACAATAAGAATCCCAATTACCTAAAAACCTATGTTCTGCTTCTGCGAAACTAGTTGAGCTCTAATTTCAGAGTCTCGTGAAATTAATCCTTTTACTAATTAGACATTTTGCTAACTAGACATCGTGGCTTTCGAATTGTAGCGTTTCTTCTGGAATGGAAAAGAATCAGAGGAACTGTTTTTAGAGTTTAATTTGCAATTCTCTTGGTAGAAATCGATTAGTTTGTTTAAAGAGGAGTAAGTTCGCGGAAGCACACAAATAAATATACGTCCTCTTGATAAAAAATAATTTAAAAAAAATAAAAAATTTATCAAGATCACGAATATTGGGATTTCTCGTATAAGTTCACCTTCCGTTTTTAACGTTTTTATCGACACAAGTAGAATGAAATGATTGTTTAAATATGTAGATGTTTTGTTCGGGCCTAAGTCAGTTTGGATCGACGATATTGGATGTCGTTACTCGAATCGGTAGATTATAATTATTAAATATTACGCGTAAACTTTGGCGACGTATGAATTTTTTAAATTTTTAAACGGATACAGCCATAGGGGAGGTGAACTTGGACATTCCCTCTCCTTTTCCCGAAAGCAGAATGGCTTCGTGTATCGTGAAATAGAAGCTATCCTACAGTGCAATGCATCCACTCATAAATGATAAAACATTACACGATACTTATGTATACATATACATACAAATAAATAAATATATATATATGTTGTTGACTCGATTGAAAGTATGATAATATATAAATGTAAGTATTAATGAGAATATATAATTAATGAAGCATTACATTGAAATGATAAAGAAATTAATAACGTAATCGCGATAATGTAACGACAACGGTCGTATACCTCATGAAAAATAAAAATCAATACTCTAAGGATTTTGAATATTTTCCATTTTGTAACCCTTTTCCTTAGTTTTCTCATTTTTTCTCATCTGTACATTATTATTATTTCAAAATTATACTGCTAAAATTAATACTTGAGGGTGTTGGACCCAAGTGCTAAGCTTAAAATTCTATTCTCCATTTTACTCAAAGAAAATTATAGATAAATATTTTTTCATTCTGTAGCGCTAATCTATTTTCAAATATAAGACTGCGTACAGAGCAAAAAAATATTTAATTTCGCTACTTTCTGCATAAAACGAAGAATTCAAAATCTAACTTCAAAATTCAATATTTTCATTTTACTCAAAAATATTTGAATTATATATTTTCTCGCTCTGTGCGCATTATTTTTAGTTAAAAATTGATTAATTCTACAGAGGGAAAAAATGCACATTTTAATATTTGTTTAGTAAAATGAAGAAATCGAATTTTTAGATTAGAGTTTGGCTCCAACACCTTAAAAGTCATCAAATTTCTTTATTTTAATTTTAATATGTAGATACTAGATATCTGCCTACTGGGCAGATGTAACAATTGTAACAATTGGTACGTATTTATAAAAGTTTTAGACGTTCAATATGATAAATTAAGTATTTTTTCTCAAATTCTATTTTATCCAGAAATATTGTTATAACAAAAAATAAAAATAGACATTAAAAGTTTCTTTCATACAGAATTATTTTCAATGCAAATGAATCAATGCTTTAAAACTGTTTTTAGTTTAAAATACAATCAATACAAAAATTGCAAAACCTTCAGAACTTTTCAATCGTATTTAGAGGTTATATGTTATTGTAACAAGAAAAATAAACCTTTCAAAAATTACTATGAATGGAAGATGTAAAAAAATAATAATATAAACTTACTAATAATAATATAAACTATACATGTACATTTTATCTCATTTTCTTCTTGTTTGTTTACAAGTTTCCAGCATTTCAGGTCAATAAATGGACAAACAGCTGATTTTTTTGACAGTTCGACCAGGAGCGTAACAATAGATTAGGCAAAAGAAATCAGCAAATTAAAAACAAAGACACTTGAGAAAACATCAATACAAGTCTTATCATCTTATCTTTTCCAGAGGATTATAAGATAATTATAAAGTAAGACAATTATGGTGCATTTACACCTCTGCCTGCCCGACCGGTGCAGGCAAACAATTGTCCCCAGGCTATTCACACGACCAATTTTCCGAAGAATTTGGCCGCGGAAAATGTGAATATGATGCGGGAATTTTAAATATTGTTAAATATTAAAATAAAATAAACAGAGTTTTTTATAGTTGAAATTTAAAATTATGATAATGAATTTAATTTTTGTTTTTTATCGACAAATACAGACATTTTGTTGTAAGAGCATAAATTAAATAAACTATAACAACGGTTTTAAAGCCGACTATCCATCGTTCTTGTATGAAATATTTTTTATTTATCATTTCGAGGGGGGAGCAGTGCCCCTTGATGCCCCCCCAGGCTACTTTTCGACGGCCCTGAGAGTGCTCACTGACTTTCCGTTTGAGAAATTCTGCCATTGGCTGAAATTTGAATCGCGCGCCAAATTTTGACCAATGGAAGCACACATTGGCTTTTCGCTAGAGAAATACTGCCATTGGTCAAAATTTGGCGCGCGATTCAAATTTCAGCCAATGGCAGAATTTCTCAAACGGAAAGTCAGTAAGCAGTCTCAGGGCCGTCGAAAAGTAGCCTGGGGGGGCATCAAGGGGCACTGCTCCCCCCTCGAAATGATAAATAAAAAATATTTCATACAAGAACGATGGATAGTCGGCTTTAAAACCGCTGGTAGTTTATTTAATTTGTGCTCTTACAAGAACTTGTGTTAATAAACTCCATTTCAACACAAAATGTCTGGATTTGACGACGACAATCCCTTCGGGGATAATAATAAAGAGGAGATAATATTTACTTACAAACTTTCTTTCACATATTTAATTGGTTAAAAAAACTCTTCGCAACACTCATCTGTAAATGATATAGCGTTTGAAATCTGAAATATTCATTTGAGAGTTGGGCAATGGGCATTTTATCTATTTTTATGTGATCATATTATAAAAATTAAATTCATTATAATTTTAAATTTCAAATATAAAACACTCTATTTTATTTTAATATTTAACAATATTTAAAATTCCTGCACCATATTCACATTTTCCGCGGCCAAATTCTTCGGAAAATTGTCTGCCTGCACCGGTCGGGCAGGTAGAGGTGTAAATGCACCATTAAAATTTTGTGTTGCGCATATTCCAAAATCAAAACGAATAAAATTTAAAGATCAAGGCCCCAGGTCTGTAATCTTAAAATTTGTATACGACTCCAAAAAACAGTATGCAACAGTATGTAATGTGTAATTTGATAAGATGGATAAAGTTTCTTTAATATGTTGAAATATGTGCTTACGAAATGAGTTTACTACTCAATATGAATCTGAAATCCACTCTTAGATTAACCTAAAAATACCTGTTTTAAACGTTTTAAATGCACGTTCGTTTATTATTGTTTCATGAGATTCTATTAAAATGGTAAGTTAGATTTATTAATTAATTATTCACCAACTATTAAAATCTCATGATAAAATAGCAGCAAAAATTGATTTTTATCATTTTTATGTAATACACAATCTACACAATTAATAAATGGTTCAATTGTTGAGGTTGTTTAAAAAATAACCACTTTAATTTATTTCTGAGCTTCTTATGTATTCGTTATAAAATAATATCATTTTTTTTGTCATTTGCGTTAGATGTTTCGATCAATTAATGGTATCAAGAGATTTGCATCTGTGAGTTTCTCAGAAGCATCGACAGTTGCTAAAATTTCACCCAGGGTAAGATGTTTATTGTTTATATAGTATATATATATATTTTTTTTTTTAATTCTTCAACTTTTATTTTGTTAAGAAATAAAACTTTATGCTTGTTTCTTAATTCTTTCAGGTTCAAGAGTTCAGAGAAAAATTAAGGGAGAATGTTGAAGAGAATATGTTAAACGATTCCTTTGGTCGTTATCACAATTATTTAAGAATCTCACTAACTGAACGCTGCAATCTTCGATGTAAATCACATTTCATATTCGTAGCCAATCCGAAACTAATTTAACAATTGAATTAAAATTCAAATGTGATTTCAACTGACTTTTAGGTAGATACTGTATGCCAGCAGAAGGTGTTAAACTTTCTCACAGAGATGGTATCCTGACAACAGATGAAATAATTCAAATAGCAGATCTTTTTGTTAAGGAAGGTGTTGAAAAAATTCGTCTAACTGGAGGAGAGCCAACAGTTAGAAAGGACCTTGTTGATATTATTGGTAAATCTTAAACATACTTAGTCTTAAATATTAAAATAATTTTCACTTTTCTTTAGCATTAAGGGCATGTTTTATGCTCCGATAATAAAATTAATAAGGATTAATAAGGATTAAAAAGCTCTAATAAGGATATCAAAATTAATTTGTAGCTCAATTAAAGCAACTGGATGGGTTGAAAAGCATAGCGATGACAACAAATGGTATAACATTAACTCGACAGCTTCCATCACTTCAAAGAGCAGGTTTAGATTCTCTAAATATTTCACTAGATACTCTAAAACAGAACAGATTCGAACAATTTACTAGGAGAAGAGGCTGGACAAGAGTAATAGCTGCTATTGATTTGGCAGTACAATTGGAATTCAATCCAGTCAAAGTAAATAATTTATTTAAGGCTTTATTCCTAAGAATTGCTTCATTTTCAGGGATTTAATTATTTTCTTTATTCTGAGCGTTAAATTTTATAACTATCTTTTTAATCGAGAAGTTTAATTTAGGTGAATTGTGTTGTCATGAGAGGTTTCAACGACGACGAACTTGTAGATTTTGTAAATTTCACGAAAGACAAACCAATCGATGTTCGGTTTATCGAGTATATGCCATTTTCGGGAAATGAATGGAAGGAGAAGAAAATGGTTCCATATGACGAAATGGTCACGATTATTAAAAAGGAGTATTCAGAATTTCAGAAAATTTCCGACAAGCTTAATGATACGTCCAAGGTATTTCTTTTATTAATTTAAATATATTTATTTTAGAAATCTACTATTAATCCAAATTTCTTCATAGAATAAAGTTTAATCTTATTCTACAGGCATTTAAAGTTCCCGGTTTCCAAGGCCAGATTGGATTTATTACTTCCATGAGTCAAAATTTCTGTTCTTCTTGTAATCGACTAAGAATCACGGCCGATGGAAACTTAAAAGTCTGTTTATTTGAGGGAAAAGGCGAAGTTTCTTTAAGAGATGCGATCAGAAATGGAGCGTCTGAAAACGATTTAAAAAAATTGATAAGCAGCGCTGTTCTCAAGAAGAAAAAACAACACGCAGGTAATATTCAAATTACAAACACCTAAAAATAAAAAATCGAGAATCTCTAAAATGATAGAAAGTAAACTTGATTTCTTTTTAATTAAAATGTTTTAGGAATGGTCAACCTTAGCCATATGGAAAACCGACCAATGATTCTCATCGGTGGTTAACTCATACCAACTAAACTATACATCTTAAAAAAAATCAGGAAGTTACAGGTCAATGAAATACCTTATTTATTTTGCAGCTCCTGTGAGACGATTGCACTGCAAACATGAGATTAAAAAATCGGAAAATAAACTTAAAATACGTGATAGACACAATATTTTATATATCACGAATGGAAGAAACAAAAAGCATTATAAGAACGAGAGAATGAAATCTAAAAATTTTCTAGTATTTTGCATCGCCTCAAGAGGATATTCGACTTTATCTCACATCGATGAAACCGGGAAAGCTAGAATGGTGGATGTGGGATCAAAAGAGATAACGAAACGAGTTGCTAAAGCTCGGGGATTCATTTACGTTGGTAAAACGATAACAAAACTTATCGCAGAAAATGGTTTGAAAAAAGGAGACGTTTTAGGAGTTGCGCAAGTCGCAGGAATTATGGCTGCAAAAAAAACATCAGATCTCATCCCTCTTTGTCATCCGTTGTCGTTGAATTACATAGATGTTTCTTTGACACTAAATGAAAATTTAGAAAGGGTTGATATTATTTCTGAGGTCAGATGCACTGGAAAAACTGGAGTTGAAATGGAAGCTCTGACGGCTGTGAGCTTCGCTGCACTTACGATATATGATATGTGTAAGGCAGCTGTTCCACCAGATACTATGAAAATATCTAATATTGAATTGGTTTCGAAATCAGGCGGAAAAAGAGATTTTATGAGAGAGAATTTAATGAGTGAAACTTAGAATTAAGTGTTATTATTAATTTACGAAGTGTTACGTTGTTACTTATTTTCGATGTTAGTGTTGAGTATAATTTAAAATGAAGACTCCTGAACATATCAAAAGTGATAATATTTATATTTCGTATCTATTTAAGTGACACCAAGTACAAGATAATGCTGAAATAACTAAAGTACAAACACTATGATCTTGTTATAAAATTCTATTTTATAAAGAATCTTATTTTGATAGAAACTTTTAGATATGTACTGTCGTAGCCTGTATGTTTAAAACTATTACTCATCTGCTCAATATATTTATACATTTTCTTTAGATATACTTTATATACATTCTAAATAATGTATGAGAAGAAAATTTTAATTTTGAATTAAGAATTATTTGAATTATCAATAAAAAGTTGAAATCAATACATTTAAAATTCTGGTCAATCATTTTATCTTCAAATAAAAACTAAATAAGCATCCAAAAGACTAATACTTTTTTAAGCGTCCCAAAAAAATTCGTTATTTACTAATCAAGGCAATTTTCTTTTCGCAGGTTCTTCGTGAACTCTAACTTGAAGAGTAGATCGTGGTCCACATTTCCAAACATTTCCGCTTTTATCTACCAAACTTGCACTTGCAGTTACCTGATATTGTCCTCCACCTCCTGTATTATTCCCACAATTATTTACACCTGCAAATGGACTTCCGAGCGATAAGAGGAATTCGCATGCGAAAAAGTCTCGATGAGGTATCACAGTTTGCTGTAACTCGTTGATGTTGCTATCCTGCAAAATTACATTCAAATTAAAAAATTGTAATTACAAACAAATTTTAGGATTATTGCCAAAAAGTTGAGAATTTTGTATAGATAATATGGTTAAATAATTTATGGACATCGTTTTAAAATATACTACTTCAGTACATATTGAAAGTTTCTATTTCTATGCAATTAAAAAAATTGTAATGCTCAGTGTCTAAAATTCTCAATATTTGGCAACGACCCCTTTAATTTAATTCTTTATTCTTGCCTTCTGATCCGAATTAATTTTAGAAGGAGGTGTCGTCGAAATCGAAATGCGAACAGCACTAACAGAGCGATATAAATAAGGTCTTGGTCCATGTCTCAAAACACCTTCGACTTTTAAAGCTAACTGACTTCCCTGAGGAACAGATACAGGTTCGCCTAAAACCCTGGGTTGCGGAGAGACCGATAGCTTCACACTAGTTGTCTGCAAAGACTGGAAAAAGTATCGAGGTATCGGCAGTCTCATTTTTCCCGCGGCCAGCAATGTCACTTGAGCAATTAGGCACTTAACCCTCACGTGTGTGATTCCTCCCTTACTATCATTTGATGTTTCACACGAGGGGGCCAGTTGCCTTAATTTTGTACAACAGCGAGCGAGTTGGCGCATTTCTACTGTGTCACCAAAATTAAATTCTCCCTCGCTTGGCTGGAAGAGGGAAATACCCGTCGGTTTTCCACAAACCTGTTCTACGCTGTTTGCCATCAACTGGCACATTTCCTGCAGACTAGATATATTATTAAGGATTTTTTAAAGAACTTAAATTTTTAATCGATATGTTTCAATGTGCACGATTCAAGATAAGTATAGTATATGTAAAAAAGGATACGCTCGAATATTGTCAAGAGATTCGGGATCGGCGTCGAAGGCTGATTCGTAAAGCTTCTGATAATTTTCGGTACAGTTTTTAAACTCTTGAACAGATTTTCTGAGCTGAAATAGGAATTCAATTTAAAATTATTTTACTTAATTTATAAAAAGAAAATTAAGAATGAGGTAATTTTTTTGTTTTACGAACCTGAACTGTTATTCGTCCATATCTTTGAAGATCGTCTTTCGTGTTGATAGCTTCATGAGCTGCGATTGCATATGGGGGCGCAGTGCACAGTGACCTGGGTTTAATCATCATAATCTTGGTAAAAACTCTATCGGCTTATATAAATTACTCGATTCTCATGTCAGAGTTTTCAATTTAAAATGATTTATTTAATATTTACCTGCATGAGTGCAAAAGTTGAATCAAAGCTTGTAGGAATTCGCACCGAAGTTTCGCATATTCGCTTCGAAATTGAAGGCTCCGAAGGGGAGTACTAGCAGCTTTTAAAGAAGCACAAGCACTACAATAACGTGAAATCGCCCCATTTAGTTTGTCGACAATAGCGCTTTTTTCGGTGTACTCATTTTCCTCGACGTCCTCCCTAATGAGAAATTTAAAATTTAATAATACATTCTCTGATGAGAATGTAAAACGAATCTCGTGAATTATTCGAATTTAAATATGGGTCATTCGAATCTTCTTAAGACATGCCGAATTATAAATTGAGAATAAGGGAAACTTAGACATAAAAAAAAGTATCGAAAGTTCTACATCAAATGAGCTTCGGCACTCGTGACGAGTTCCAATCCTGATAGCCAAAAATGAAGTTGCTCGGAGGCGACAGCCTCTTTTAAATCCTTAAATATGCGTGTCGCAATTCCATGGTGTCCGTATCGCGCAGCACTCCGAGCAATTCGGTATTTTGCCCAGCCATCAACATTTTTTACGACATTTTCTATGGCCTCTAAGCATTCTGGGTTCCATTCGTAGCCACAAGCAATCATTTGGAAAAGGAGAGTACAGAGCATTGACTGTAAGAAGAATAATAGACATCAATTATTATTGGATATTGCTAACTAAAATTTTCAGATTTAAACACAACTGAAAATTTCAAAGCTTTTAAAAAAGCACCTTTGTATGAATGTGTGTTGTGACTTTCAACTTTGCTAGAATATCCGGTAAAAGAGGAAGAAGAATATTTTCTCCAAGACTTCCAATTGCTCCCAAAGCTTCACACAAAGCAACGGTTTGATTATCGCTTTGTCTGTTTTCGAAATTTTCACTAATCAGAGTAGATCCGATAGCATCGACAAATTCCGAACAGTGACTTCTTTGTGCTTGGCAAAGCTTCACTGTAGAGCGCAAGCATACTTTTAACTGATACAAGTATTTTTCGTCTAGAGCTAAAAGCATGATTAGAGATTCTAGACAAGAAATAACTTCTTCTGTTCTTGTAATCGAAAGGGCTTGCAAATCTTCTTCATAGCTAGAAAAATAAAAAGCATTGATATTTCAGTAAAAACTGTAATTTCGACCGATTTTTAAAGCATTAAAACCCTTAATTTCTTCTATTCTTGAATTTTAAATCTTACCAGTAACATTCGATCCTTGCAAGAATTGTTACGGCTTTTACAGCCACAATAGGATCGGGTGAATAACAAGCATTAAGGCAAAGTGATAAAAGGGGACTACTTTCTCGTTTATTTGCATCACAAGTTACTGCACTTTGACTTAGAACCTATAATGCAAATTTTATTTGTTAAAATTATATATTTGGTATGCTTCATGTTAAGTAAAGTTAAAGTAAAATTACCTCTATCACATCTAAAGTTCGGACTAGTAGATCAGTATTTGCTGCTCCTTCTTGTAACAGAATGGTCGTACTGTCTATAATGAAAAAAAAAAATCTGTTACTATTTTATTCGATTAAAAATGTTCTATTACAGTATTTATTTATTTTTAAAATATCTTTTGTACCAATTAAATTTGTAAGAGCCCCTTGGGGCCACAGATGCGCTCCTTTCTGTGCCAAGGAGTGCAACTGATGTAATGCATGTCTTTTAATCGACATTCTCGGGTCGTCATGTAAATATCGTAAAAGTAAAGCTACTTGGGCAGGAACGTCTATTAAAGTAGCGGAGGCTAAAGTCGTTAAAGCACTCAGAGTCACTCGTACGAATTCAACTGCTGGGTAACTTCCAAGCAATTCCATACATAATTCATTTACCTGTAAAAGAAAAAAATATTAAAATATTTAGGATACATTTTTTTAATAGTTGAAAAATTGGGATCCGAAGGAGAAAAAACTCTTAAAAGTATTCTAAAGAAAAATATAAAATTCAGAATTAGTATAAAAAACGTATTTACCATCGATGCAGTCGAAGTATCATGATGCATGTACTGCAAAATTGGTATAAGTTGCAATTTCATTGAAGCAGGAGTTGCTTGCCCTCTGATCATATCTGAAATTTTGCTGCACATCGAAACTGCGAATAATTTCGACTGTGCTGCGAACATTCGTGCTGCATAAATCGCAGCTTCGACTTCGACTGAGTCATGCGAGTCTAAAGACCTTCGAATACTGTGGTGGACCTTTTAAAGAGAATGAAAATTATTATAAATTAAATCTGAACTAGTTTATAGATAGATACTTCCATTACTTGTTACTATAATTTTAATTTTTAAATTAATGTACATTCTTTTATTTTTCTCTACCTGTTGACGTTCAGGAATGATTCCTGCTACGCTGCCCAAAGTCCGGAGGGTGAGAGCCCTGGCGACGGGATCATTGGAATGAATAACGCTGTATATTCTTCTAACAAATTCGTCTACATTTAAAATTTTATCCAAGTGTTTTTCACTCTGCTGACAGACTCTCAGGACCCAGACTCGCAAGAAATTACTTCCCATTCGAAAGACATCTGCTAGTTTTAGAAGCAGTGAGTTTATCAAAATTGGAAAGGGGTATTTTTCAAAAAGCCTCGGGAAACGGACTATCGCCTCGCATTGTTCTCCGATTTTGTTCGAGCGCAATCCTAAAAGGGAAGAAATTTACAATTATATTTATTTAAAAAAAATATATATATATAAAACAGAGGATATATTAATTTTAAGGTTAGATTTCCAAATTTAAAAGCTTACCTTTGTCAAGTTCAATAAGAGCCGAATTTGCATCCTGTTCAGGTTCTCCAGTGCCCGTTTCGTTGAATGCATTCATTCGCATTCCAATCATTTTAAAAATTAATCAAAACCTTCAGTGTTTATGAATATATGATTCGGTGTTTGTTTGTGAATTAAATTCGATCAACAGTTTCGTTACAGATGCTTCAGACTAACATTTAAGTCATAATCATATACTCACTTCAACTAAATTACGTAAAATTTCGTTCTTAATTAATCATTTTCAATATGTAATATTTTATTAATTCATTTTAATATTTATTGTTTATTATATTAATAGATACACATTCACTACCAACAGACAATTGTCTCCAGGCTATTCACACGACCATTGCCCAACTCTCAAATGAATATTTCAGATTTCAAACGCTACATCATTTACAGATAAGTGTTGCGAAGAGTTTTTTTAATCAATTAAATGCGAAAGAAAGTTTGTAAGTAAATATTATCTATTATCTATTATGCTCCTGCAGTCTGCAGTCTCATTGGTACTTATCTACAGAAATATTTTTTATTTTTTATTTTTCATTTCGAGGGGGGAACAATCCCCCTTGATGCCCCCCCTGGCTACTTTTTCGACGGCCCTGAGAGTGCTCATTGACTTTCCTATGGAGAAATTTTGCCATTGGCTGAAATTTGAATCACGCGCCAAATTTTGACCAATGGCAGCACACATTGGCTTTTCGCTAGAGAAATACTGCCATTGGTTAACATTTTGCGCGCGAGATTCAAAATCGAATTGCACATCAAATTTCAGCCAATGGCAGAATTTCTCCAACGGAAAGTTAATGAGCACTCTCAGGGCCGTCGAAAAAGTAGCCAGGGGGGGCATCAAGGGGGATTGTTCCTCACGCGTTTGTTTGTTCCTCTTGATACACTCGAATCTCCCAATAACAACCTTCCCAATAACAACAATTTCCCAATATCAACCGCATTCCTTTCTCATTAACAACCTGCAGTTACCTCAAATATCACTGGATACACTGCGCATGAGTTGTGCGCTTGGAATCTGATTGGTTGCTATTCGCGCGCAATTTAAAACGCTTAAAAATATTGCAGTATGACGCAATACGCATGCGCAATTGGTGTTGACATTTGAGAGAAGGAATTTCGTTGTTATTGGGAAAGCGTCTGGTCTGGATTTCGTTGTTATTGGGAGATTCGAGTGTAGTCTCAAATTTTCATGCTCAAATTTATTTATAATATAAAACAATAATTAACTCCAAGTAATAAATGAAACGTGCAAAATGTCTAGTGTAATTGATAATCTTTTGACAACCATTGAGGATGTCACTAAGGATCCTACACTTTTTTTAGAGTAAGTATTTTCAATATTCTTATTGTTCATAGGTTAGGATTAGAGGCACATGCTTAATTAAATACATATTTAATTAAGCTATATATACTTTTTAAAAAGGTTGTTTTAATTTAAATGAAGTCTGGAATTAATCTTCTTTTTCCAATTTCAGTGGAGATAAGAAGGCTGCCAAGTCTTTGAGAAAGGCAACAAAGCTCCTCTACGACTTCACAAAAAAGAACTCTACTACTAAAACCAATTCATTGCCCGAGTTAGTAATCGATGGGTTTGATGAGGAGCAAATATGGCAACAAATAGATTTACAAAACGAGCAAATAATTCCCCACCTTATATCCGATATATCGAAGCTTTTAGTAAATAAAGAGCAGAGTCAACCTTTGATAGAGACCGAAGATGAAGAATCTGAAAACGAACCTTCGACAAAATCCGAAGATTTCAAGGATGATGACGGAGACGAACAGGAATCTGATGAGGAATTAGAAAATGAAGATGAATCTGAAGGAGAAGCTTCTTTCAGTGAAACAGAAAGTACAAATCATTCTAAGAGCAAAAATAAACCGCAGAAACGGAAAATAGAACCTTCTATCGTTGATGACCAGTTTTTCAAAATGCAAAAATTGAATGAATACCTCATCAAAGAAGACAAGAAAGAAATGAAAGCGCAAAATAAAAATGAGGATCAGTCTGATGATGACTCTATAGATTTATTTAACGGCTATTCAGATGATGAAGGCCAAGAGGATAAACCCGTAGATATTTATGCAGATTTCTTCGACAGTCCTGAATCTGATGGAGAATCAGGAAGAAAGCAAGAAAATCTAGATCAAGGGGATGATTTGAATGAAGAAAATTTGGAAAGTGAAGGCGAACTCTTCGAGCATTCCGAAGATGATAAGAAATCTCCAAAATCAAAACGGGTAAAATTTAATTTACCGGTTGATTCCGATGAATCAAATGAATCAGACGACGAGTCTGAAAAATTAAAGAAACAAAAGGCAAAGTCTTCTCTAGAAGAACGAGATGAGCGTCTTAAAAAGAAAATTGAAGTGCTGGAAGAAGAAGCTATTTCTGAAAAACCTTGGCAATTAAAGGGAGAAGTCAGTGCTTCGAGCAGACCACAGAATTCTCTTTTGGAAGACTTTGTAGAAGTTGATGTCGTTTCTAGGCCTCCACCAGTTATTACAGAGCAAACTACTTTAAAACTGGAAGATATAATTAGACAGAGGATTAAAGATAAAGCATGGGATGATGTAGAAAAAAAAGTGAAACCCGTTGATACGCCAGTTGAATTTAAGAAGAAATTGATTATGAATCAAGAGAAAAGCAAACTAAGTTTGGCTGAAATTTATGAAAAGAAATATGTTGAGCAGAGGGAGGCTTTGGATCCGAATGAGAAAACTGAAGTTCCTGACCCACCAGAACATATTGAACTTAAGAAGATGATGCATTCATTGTTCAAGACACTGGATGCTCTTAGTAATTATCATTACACTCCCAAACCGGTAAGTCTTTTGATTTTAAGATATTGCTGAGCAAAATCTTAACATTATATACTAATTGTGTAATAAATTGTATATAATTTCAAATTCATATTAATTAAACCAATATTTTAATTTCCAGAGTCAACCGGAACTTAAGATCATCAGCAATATTCCTGCCATTAATATGGAAGAAGTTGCTCCTGTAGCAACGAGCGATGCAACATTACTCGCACCAGAGGAAGTTCATCGTAAGTCAAAATATATTTTACCTATTTTAAATTTAATCTCAAAAATCAAATTTAGTTTAAAATTTAATTTCCATCTCCTAATTTTCTAATTGCAGCTAAACAACGTGGAGAGCTTCTTGGAAAGGCAGAACGAACAAAAACCGACAAGAAACGTGAGCTTCGAAAGAAGAAAAAGAAGCAACGCCAGATTAAGCAGGACAGAGAAAAGAAGGAAAGTCTCAAGACAGATACCGACATTCGAAAGAAACGTAACAAGAAAACTGCGAAGATCGTAGAAAAATTATCAAAGAGTCGCAACGTTTTGAAAATGGATGAACAGGATAACAAAGCCATCAAATCTTCGACTGCCTTCTTCAGTCAGTTGCAAGACGAAGTTCAGAGCCAGATTAAAACTAAGTCAAGCAAAAAACCTGGAAAGAAAGAAAAAAATCAAATTTCGGCAGTTAAGCTGAAATTGTAAATTTTGTACAGTTTTTTAAAATAAAAAATCCTTAAGTAATAAATTTGCATTAATCAAAACTCGTCTTTTGCGGCAAAGATTTTTTTTTATTTCACGTGATATGTTGTCGAAAGTTAATCTCTTCGAACTACTAAATACGTACAAATATTCTATTCGTGTTTGATATCTTTCCAATCACATGGACATTTGAATTTACAATAAACAATATGGAAAACAAATCCGAGTTTAAAGGATTTTGAAATTATTTGTTTAGTACTACTGATGCTAAATCGTTTATACGACTTTGTACATTCCTTTGAAATATTTTGAAATATAACTTAACGATTGCACTGCTTACAGTCACGGTCTAAATAATTAATTAAAAATGATTAAGTTAATTCTAGGTATTCAATGATCATGATCCTATCGTCACTAATAATCGCGAACGGTTCAATTCTAAAAAATATTGTCTACTCAAAAAGTCTCTAAAATAAAATTCATCTCCATCAAATGGGAAGGGAGAAATCATACTTCCAGAGGCTCGGACGTTGTTAAATTTATAATTTTATACCTTCACTTATAATAAGCGCAGAGGAAATTTCTATTGTTATGAATATTACAATACCAATTATTTATCCTGCGAAGTTAATTCATCTCTGCGTAACAAACCTATAATTACATTCATTCGTGGGTGTTCTTACTGAAAATACAGATGCATTTTTGACAATATAAAGTATACAACTATTTTTTTTAAATCGAGACCAAAGAAAGCTAGAATCTTTCGTGCTACTTATTTATATATTTTTAAGAACATTTCCATTTATAGACTAATTTCGAATGAAGCCACCTTTCCGTGCGCTCGGTAAAAATTTCCAAAAAAATCTCGATATGCAATATTTAAAAATTTTCATCGTATTTATAGATTGCTAAAACGAATTGTCGTTTTTGGATTTCGCACAAAGCTTCAAAGTTATCTACTAGTGTCTAACTACTTGTAGATAAGAATGCAATAAGAATTATATATATATATAAAATGCGGTGTCATTCACAGATGGTGTCTATGCAGCATTAAAAGTGACTTAGCTATAAATATAACAATCAAAGTCTCCGATGATCCACACTTATAAGAAATCATGACTTTATTCCAAATCGACACGAGCTTGAGTCGCCGAACCTTATGTGATATTTTCTTGACCATACTACTAATGGCACTTTTACAGAAATTTCCACGCACTCGTTCATTCATCCGAAGTGATTGCTTGCTGAAGAACGCGAACAGACAATATTTATCCTAGAATATTTATAACTATGCGATACGTATCAAAAACTGATCGCTTCGACGTTATCGAGTCTGTGATTATTTGAAAAAAGGTGCAGAGTGATCGCTCCCTTTTTCTTTGACTGGAACGATAAACTTAGAGCTGGTGATTCGCTAACTAACTTATGGGAGATGATTGCAAATTATCGAGTCAAATAGCTCGAGAGGAAGTAGGAATCAAGAAGCCCTATGGAACAGCAGTGTTGCTGATTTCGTTATATTACTGCTACTAGAAATTGGCGTTGAACATAGTGAGATCTTCGAACCCAGATGCTCCGCCTTGATCTTGTAGCATTTGAAGCATGTCAGAGAGTTCTTGTGGCTGGGGTCCTGGAGCACCAGATGCGGCGTGAGTTTGCTGGGGTTGACCGGTCACTTGAGCAGAATTTTGCCCGTTGTCTTGTTGCTGAGTTTGGTGTTGTTGTCCTTGCCATCCCCACATTCCTAAAAACGAGTATGATTAAGAATTTTAGTCATTGGAGTCAAAAAAATTCAAATTCGAAAACAAATAATATAAAAAAGCCTTGTAAATTTATATTCCTAATTTATAAAGCAGTAAAATTTAATACTTACCAGGATTATTAGGCACAGTTGTGACTGCGTGATATTGCGCTGCCGGAGTTCTCGCACCGCTGCTAAGTTGAGTGTACGTCGGACCACTCGGAGATCTTGAGGGACTTAATTGACTATACTGATATCCTTCCGTTACCGGTTGCTGTAAACAGTCAATTAAACTAACGTTTAGACACCTAACGAACAATGAAACACTAATGTCAAACTAATTCTAAAAGTTAATATGAGAATAAGACTTTTATTAGAACTATTCTCTTACCTGTCGACCAATCGCCCACGTTTGTTGAACAGGTGTCGGAGATGTATTAGCCGTTTTTTGAATACGACCTAACACCGAAGAAGATGCACTTTGTTGTCCTGGAGAACCATATGCTATCGGTGATTGTGTAGTTTCATACCCCTGATAAACATTCTGAGTACTCGATGGTCTAGCTTGCTGAGGACCTGCAACTGTGTTTTATACATTTCATTATTTTAATATCGCATGAAAATTACATTCTATTGTAAATAAATCAGTAAATGAAGTAGAAATATTACCTGCAGTAGCAACAGCAGCTGGATGTTGCATCATATGTTGAGCGGGGTAAATAGGTTCACGAGCAGGATGTCTCTGAAGAGAATAATCCAAACCAGGCTGACCATAAGCCGCCACAGTTTCATTTTCTGCCTGGCCTTCACTTCCAGGATGGAATAGTCTAGAAATGAAAATCTAATATAGTTTCCCTTCTATCTTATCTTCAACAGAACTAAATTTGGCGTTATTTAAACTTACTTATTTGTACAGACGATGTACTCAACTGCATTAGTGAAAGGATTCACGAAAGAATAGGCTGAAGTTCTCAACCAAACCCAATCGCGATTTTTGGCTCGAAACCGGTACATCACCGACAACATTTGTCCTTTAAGCTTTATCACTGTTTAAAAGGAGAGAGAATTTAATATTTAGTTATCTCATTAGACTTAAGCAACAATTATTTTATTGAAAAATTACCTTGATCAAAACTGTCTCGCATGTGCGAAAGATCCTCCTGGTGAAAAAATTCGTAACACGAATGTCCCAAAAGTTCGGATGGAGTGTATCCTAAAATTCCACCGACCCTCTGATCCACGAAAGTGAATTTTCCTTCTTCGGTGTGACGTGAAATAAATTCTACAAATCATCAAATATTTGTTATTTTTCCCTAGATTGACAATATCGAAAAAAAATCTAGTTAATTAAATTAAACTTCCGGTTTTCAGCCAAATCACCGCCCTTCAAAATGATTTTAGCCCTGATTGGAGCAGTTATGAGAGAGGTATTGGATTATAAACCTCCCTCAATAAATAATTTTGTGATCTCCATTCAACCGAAAGATTATGATTATTGTTTTAGGAAATGAAACTCACCACTATTGCTATTAGGACCAGTCAAATCGTTTGTATTCGGAGTACTAGTGACTTGCAATCGTCCAATGGCAACGAGACAATAATGCGTGGAGACATCATCGTTGACGACCCCATCTGGTCCAGGCTGAACGCCTCTGTCACCTAAGCCCACACCTGGTACACATGGGGGAACAAAATCACCTACAGCGTAAAATAATATGTCAGTTCTTGTTCCTTTCTTAATGACAAAGTGCAAATAGATACGAGATTTTTTACGAGAAAGTGTGCTCTATAGTCTACAAGTTGGACTAGAATTGATTGAATCATCTAGTTTTTTTTTTTATCAATTTAACAATACGTAAGTGTTTTGGAATCTCTTTAGATCTACTTTGCATGCATTTTCAACTGCCATGGGAAATGGAACAAAAAAGCCATACCAAACTCACCGGTGGGGGGCCAGTTTTTAATATACCCCGTACAGTGGACGACAGCGTAACTTTGACCGTCTCTTGCAGGCGGGCCAAGGGAATTTCTTTGTTTCATGCGATGAAGGCCGTGTGCCGCTGCCATATCGCCAGTAGTTTGCAGATTCCCAACCTTCATGCGGCAGATGAAACCTCGTCTGGATCCCATGCATAATCTCACTGAGGCTGTAAGGTCAAATTTTATATGTAGAATATGTAGAATTAGTTAATAAGTATTAAGGATTATTTCTTCACATAATTGGTTTCGTCTATTAATAGGTAAATTAGATTTCAATTACTGGTTATTGATTATCGATTATTGATTATTAACTCACATTGATGACCTTCTTTTTTCACAGTTCCAGTCTTAAGGTCTAGAACTCTTCCAGCATGTTGAGGTTCCGCCGTACTGAGTTGTTCCCGAACTTTTTCTGAGTCGTCTGGATGAACTTGGGAGTACAAGCTAGTTCCGTACCAGTCACTTTGGGAGTAATTTAGAACAGGTGCGACAGAATCTGAGACATAGATAATCCTGCCGGTATCACAACTGACAACGAAGAGGAATCCATCGGCCGCTTCGAGAATCAAGTGTTTCAACTCTTGATCAGTCAGAAAAGAGGGTTTGTATGTTCCATCTGCACTCGTATTTCCAGTACCTAGAACATAAAAATCGCAAAATTTAGACACTTATCATCTACTAAATATATAATATTCCTTGCTTTTAATTTTGAAGTTCTAATTCTTGACAATTATGAATCCTCGAGAATTATATTATTAAATAACTCTATCCACGTCTATGAAAAAAATTGAAGAAAATTTTATTAATGCATAAAAATAATGAACACCTCAAGGTTTAAAAGCCATAAATTTCCCATTTCTATGATCTGATCTTCCTCGAGGTGGTTTTTTCAATTTGTTGATACCAGTCGAAGATACAATCTCGATGAAAATTATATTAGGCCCTCTAAGCAAGTAGACAGTGGTACCAAAAATGAGCGTCGGTAGAACGAAGCTCAACTATCGAGGTGCAAGATCGGAATTGCAAAGCGGACAGGGAGGCGGTAAGCGCGGTGCGATGCGATCTTTACCCCGATATGCGAGAAATTCCGGGAAGAGGAACTTTAACGACTTCCAAACAAGATCTATGGAAGACCCTTGTGACCTTCGTTACCATTACTTTCTAAGAGACCCCAGGTATTGAGCTCTTGACTTCATTTTCAGCAGATATTTTTTCAAAAATCTAACACCTTAGAATCTAAGATCATTTAAGTTTAAAAAACCGACTTAGATAGAGAATTTAAAAACAGAGAAGTCAAATGTCGAGATTTCAAAAATAGGAAATTAGATTAAATACATTAAGAAGAGAAAGAAACAAATGATAGATATCGTATGTAGGACTTCTAAGTTTTGTTCTTTCACCTAAGTGGAGATTTTAAAAGAAAATAAAAATGCACTCGAATTTCATATGAAGTCACATGAGCTCACTCGACCAAATCGTGTTATCAAGATTAAAAGTCCTAAAGGCCGGGTTTATCGGACTGTGAGAAAGGATTTGCTTGAACGTAAACCTCGTGAATTGTCTGTTAGTTTCTGCAAAGTGCTATTTACTTCAAGTAAACGGTTCTTGTGATTTAATATTTCGGGTTCGACTTTATGATGCGGAAAATACTGGTATTTGAGCGTTTCGGCTACCGAATCTTTTTAAATATCAAATATTAAAATAATAATTTAAAAATCTCAAGCGTTTTTAGGGAAATTGGTCACCTGATGTTTTCTTTAATTCTCTAGCTTTTAAAAGCTTAAAATCTAATCTTCAACATCTAATAGATTTTCAAGTCAAAGTCCAATCGTCCGAGTGATGAGTTCCTCAAAGTGTGTAACAAATAGGGATACTTAGGCATCATAACATTGCCAGAGAATTGTCACGCCTCGTGTATGATCATGTAGAGAAGAGTCAACATGATCGTGAGATTCGTGGTGATTTCTACGAGGCAAAGTGGCGTTATCCTAAGCGAAGGGAGTCCATATCGAATGCAGAAAAAGCACGATCTATGCTTCCGGTGCGTGGTTGGTAGGGGTTGGTCGGCTGTCTCTTTGGTACACGCATGTACTCACGCACTTTAGACACACACCCACCCGGGTCGAGATATCTTCTCGTATTGGTGGAACGTCACATTGTTTATAGCCACTTCTCCTCTTTCCCGACAAGAGCTCTCCTGAATACAAATTGCTCTAAGAGACGATTTCTGTCTCCCTCGTTCTTCAGCAGCTACCAAGCTACCTGGCCAAAAGATTGTCATTGGATGTCGGTAGTCTGTTACCAGTTAGCTTCTACTCCCACAATTCCAATCGAGCCTTCAACAACGACACGTTTACACCGATTGCGAGAAATAACTGAATTCCGCAAAACCTTTCTCCCGATATGGGAGTTCACATACTTCACTGAACAGTTGGACACCCAGCCAGCTTATTTTCATGAAATTTTGGTTTCCTTCTTCATTCTTCCACGGTCTAAACTCAGGTGTTGAAACTTCTTGGAGAGCCTAGAAGAATTTTTGATTGAATACTTCCAATTAAAATTAATTAAATTTTAATCTCGTCTTTTCCTCAGAATCCAAATGACCTGATTGATCGTTTTCAATTTCACGAGATATAAAAGGAATTATTATATTTCTTCAAAGACTGTACGTGACGATTAAATAAATCGTTTGTTTGAAAATGAGGCACGATCCGTGTAAACAATTTGAGCAAAACGATACATTACAAAGAGAACTCACTTTAAAAACGAGTCGATTGTATTACACTCAAGTTATGTCTCGCTCTTGCAAATTATCCTTTCCATGAAAAAAGACAAAAGTCTCGTTCGTGTTGAATTTTCGAGTCTTTTAAGATATCTTATCAACGAATATCTTAACAATTAGTTAGTTGCTAGTAGACAAATCTCTAACGCTATTTTTAAGACAAAAATATATATGTACAAGGAAAAAGTGGAAGAAGTTTAACTCTGACACTAAAAATTTCGATTTTTTTTTGTAATATAAGTTTTAACTTTAGCAAACTGTTATGCGAAATGAAATACTGAGATAGTAATACAGTAATCGAAAAGTAGATTGACTTGGTTTAAAGAAAGGTTTGTTTCAGCCATCATTAAATTCAATACTCTGGGAACGTTGGGAGTCGTCAGCGACTTTGAATTGGCCCTGTCAGCTATAATGGTTTGCGACTTATTCTGAATCGAGCGCATGGCCAATGTAACGGTGTGCGATTCTTACAGGATGCGCTAACATGATATTTCGTCATCATAGGATCGACATCAAATAAGAGACCCGGAAGATATCTTTGTACTTGTACAGTTAACTACACCGATTTTGCCTCAGGTACATGCGATACGATCCCACAAATATGCCCTTCAGTTTAAAAAGTTAAAAAGCGAGGGTGTTTTATTGGAAGAAAAACAGAGCCAAGCAACTCCTAAGTAAATAATAGCCAAGTTAGAACGCGCTCTTTTTTGTAAGAGTAAAATATCGTTTGACACAGAGCCTAAGGAAATCTTAAGATTGGATATAATAACATCCAATATCAATTTATCGACCTCTGAAATAAATACGACAATTCAACTTGGATCATTGTCCAGGGTGGCGATTCGGCGGACGATTGAAAAAAACCTTTTGATAACTCTTTTGAATTCTTTTAAAAGTCCCTAAAATCACTTAAAATGTTTTGCAATCCTATAAAGTCTCTTTAAAATTCCTTTCAATTCTACGAAATCTTATAAAATCTCGGGCAACGCCTTGTAAATTTCTGCTAGTAAATAAATAAAAATTTTGTCTTTTGGAAACAATTTTTTGATATTTCTATTTCAATAAATGTAAAAAAAATCATCAGATTAAACATATGAAACTTCAACTCATATAGTATAGATAATTATTAAGGGCGTTAAACCCAAGTGTTAAGCTCAAAATTCCATTCTCCATTTTACTCAGCGAGAATTATAGATAAATATTTTTTCGCTCTGTAGCGCTAATCTTTTTACAAATATAAGACTGCATACAGAGCGGAAAAGTATTTAATTTCGATACTTTTTGCATAAAACGAAGAATTCAAAATCTAAATACAAAATTGAATATTTTCATTTTACTCTGTACGCATTATTCTAGTTAAAAATTGATTAATTCTGCAAAGGGAAAAAATTTCAAATTTAATATTTGTTGAGTAAAATTAAGAAATCGAATTTTAGATTAGAAATTGGCTCCAACACTCTTAAAAGAATTAAAACTTGAATTTTACTGCGATCAGAAATAAACTCCCGGTTTTTAAATTAAATTCCCGGTCATTTCTTGGGGCTTTCCGGTCATTTTCCAGACTCTCCAGGTTTTCCGGTCAAATCGCCACCCTGATTATGCTTCCTTCTTTAAATTTTTTAAAATTTCAACTATATGATTCTGGAAGTAAAATTGTATTAAGATTTAATTAAGATCTTGAAGAATAGAAAAAATGGAATGGAACTTACCTCTTAAATTTTTCATGTGAGCAACGGCCATCCGGAGGATGGTCAATTTGTCGGGTTTCCGGGCAAGGGCCGAACATGTTGGGACCATGTCCGATAACTCGGTGATGTAGGCGGTCATCTTGTTCCGCCGCCGCCGCTCGATCTCGCAATGATTCTCCCTACAGTTAGACGCAAGACAAAACCAAGGTAATTGCATAGTTCACGATACCATGAAGATTGAAGGTTCTTAAGTCTGAGATTAAGGGCTGAGAAAATAGGGTGAAGATTTTTACCTTCAGAGCTGAAGATACTCTCGCAAAAAGTACTCTAACGTTTTCTTTAAATGAATTTCTCCACTATAATTGAGTGTCTCTTACAACACAAACAATAAACATGAATTGCTCTTGATAATTGGTGATCAAATTGTTTTTCAGATAAAAAAAATGTAAATATGAATGTGAAATTACACTCATTATTTGCTTTCCTTTAAATTTATAATAATTTCGTTCTATATGGGTAAAAAAGATAATTACTAGTTTAGGGAATCAGATTGAAGTCTCACGAGGGTAAAAAAAAAATTAAAACCTGGTTAGTGCAAGTTTTACGCCTCGTTATAGGATCTTCGTTTTATCGAGTTTACAGGTTTCCCACAAAAAGAAAAAGGAAATTCTGAACGATCACGCAAACTCTAAGAGAAGAAAACACTAACTTCAATCTTTTACCGCAGATCATATCCGGTTTTCAATAAAAAAAAAATAATAGTATTGTTAACTAGAAAATGCGGTTCAGATAAAGAATTTCAACCTGACTAAAAAAAAAACGTAACAAAAATATTAATTATCTTCAGCTTTAGTGAAATTGTTAATTTCATTTTTGTTTTTAGTTTAATGTTTTAATTTAGAAAAATTTAAAACATCTAAATCTGATATAATATTTTTTGAAATGAAATATTTAAGTCAAAGATAGAATTTATTGCAGCAGTATCTCACCGCTTAAGTATTGACAGTTTTTAGATTTATATAGTGAATTTTCCACGTTCGAGTCAAATTTCATGGTAAAAAAGGTGAAACGGCATAATTAGGTGCTTGATGGACACACAATCAAGGCGAACTTTCTAACTTGTTTTGTCTTGGTTACCAATCGATCAGCGAATCGATTCAATTTAAAGTAGGAACTTTTTTTTATAGACTACCAAATATCTACCTATTGTGTTTATTTTATTTGATATGCAAACTTCACTTTTCTAGAATTAAGTACTCAATAATTTAGTGGCTTGTAATTTTCAAATTCATAAATTTGGGAGCCCTCAAATTTAAATTATTTAAAACCCGAAGTAAATTTTCAGAAGCATAAATGTCGAATCACCTTCAATAAATGCATATTCTTATCAAAATTCATCAGAATTCTCAGAATCGCGTGTATGTCAGCGAGCCCTTGTAAACTTCTCGAAGAATTATCATGAATTAAATGCCATTAAATTTACGATTGTGCGCAGATAATTACGTAGTTTACCGCCAAAGTAGAGAAGACTGCCATTATTCACGACGTTACTCTCAGCTTGTGTAATAGCAGACTTCAAATTACGGACTCACTCGATACCATTTGAGAATCTACTGTCACGGTACACGATAAACATCATCGATCATAATTCTTGTATGAAACAGTGTCATTTCTTCTCGAGAAACGAGGAAGACAAATTCTAGCACGTACAGAAAATTGGCATTTAAATGTGAATCACTTAGGTCAATTAATTTCAGTATTAATAAATAAATAAATAAATCATATAACAAATATATTCAATTTAAAAAGTCAACTTCATTTAGACTCATTGAACTAAAATGAAAAAAATTCTACTGCGAGTGGGGAAAAATATTTAAAAATAGACTAAAATGTAGATTCAAGAAAAGAATGAAGGAAAAATACTAAACTCTGCGTTAAATCAAGTGATATTTCTAAAGAAATGTCACTATCCGACTGGTTGTTCCAATCTATTTAACAGTCTGTTTCTCTGTTCTTCAGGAATGATTCTGCAGATCTGAGGGTCACCCGGATCCAATTTTCGTTCAGGACATTATTCCGGGGACCAGCTCGAGCGTTGGTAACAGTTACCTTTGCACTACTTAAAAAGGGTCAACGTTAAATCGCAAGTATAAAGCGGAGAGGAGAAGAACGCGATTCGAGGAGGATGGAGAGAACTCCTGGGTCAGAGGTCAGGCGTTCCGAAGTTGCTCGCTTGGTCGGCCTCTCGCTCCTTGGGTCCATCGAGTGTATCCGCTATGGGTTTGCGCTTACCCTAGTGCAATTGTGTTAGTATGGGACTATAAGAGTACTTCGCGTCCGCTTACTTACGGTCAAGACCGGTCGAAAAACTTGCAATATACAGAGCACCAGAGTCCAGACTCTGTATAAACTATAAATCATTTAGAAATCCATTCCGCGGGTAAACAACCCACTTATTGCTTTTTTATATCCCTTGTGAAATCAATTTCATCTACTCTTTTTAGCTTCTAATAAATTTATTAATAAATTTATTTTTTTTTCAAACTTAGATATTTGTTGCTAGAAACTAAACTGTATCCTCTAATTCAAACTGTAATTTCGAAAAGATATTGAAAATGATAAAATAGAAATATTAAAATCTTTTTTCCTGCAGTTGTAAAGGGTCTGAATGATTTGAAACCTGGTACTTTCCTCGGATAGGATATAAAAATGACAACCACCGGAATGTAAAGACAAATCTGCAGGATATTATTTCATTGTCGTCGGCGGAGTGCCCGTATAATGGCGTTTTAAGCCAAAAATGCTAGGGTCTGAATTAATGTAGAGACGCCAGAGGATCCTTTGCAGCGGAAAATACGAATCGCGAAGAAAGAGGGAGGTTTGCGGTGGGCGGCGGTAATTGCGTTATTAACTTAAAAGTGAGGTTCTTGCGCGCGACATCGGCGTTCTTTCGACTCACAACCGCTTTCTTAGTTTTTCCTTTTCTTCCTATTTTTCCATCTAGAAATCCTAGATTTTCAGATTTTATCATTTCACTCCAGATTAGTATCTCAAATTCTACATCATTACTTCTTTCATCTCTTCATTTTAAACCTCTCTAGGTATTTTTTGACTTCCAGTTGGTTTTATTTGTTGTTTTCCATTTTCTTAAGAGATGAAGGATTTTCGGCAGGCTTTTTAAATAATAGAACCCTTAAAATTCTTCTCAGTGTGGACGAACTAAAAGGACGCTGCACGTATGTATCTCATGTTCCCACGCTGGAGCAGCTCGAGGGCTACCCATTCCGCCATTGGCTCACATTAGTGAGTAGGTATCATGTAGGTATGTAATGTATGTACGTATCTTCGTACTCGGAGATACAAACCTACAGGGTGTACCCGTGAAGCAAATCAAGCCTTACAATCAAATCTTCCAGCAAATTATATTTTAGATTATTTCATTTCCCTCAAGATTCTCGAGTGAATTCTTATCTTCTTTAAAATACTACTAAACCTGAAAACCAAGTCAAGAATTAATCGCATTTGGAGAAAACAAATTCCAAAGCTTTCTCAATCTCCATTTCAGTTTGAAGATTTCTCTTCGGTAAATCCTCAATCTCAGACTTTTAAAATTATTCCTTCAAATTAGGGAGAAATAAAGACCATAATTATTTAACTTGAGCCTGATACTCACCTGGCGAATCTCTCCTTGTCCTGCATATTGTCGTCATCCATTCTTCGATATTTTGCTCCACTTGGGTCGTCCTCATCGGATCTGAAATAAAAAAAAGAAAGATATAAGAATAAATAATTGAACAAATAAGATTCTTCTAAGTTTTGTCATGCTCTCCCATTCAAAAATCGCCGCAATGAAAATGTGCTTTGTGATTCACTGAACGGATACGATGAAAATTTTCAAAATTCAGTCAATGAAACTGTAGAGTGCCTTTTGTCTTAGCATTTAGCCAGATGGAGCGTTTATTATGAAAGGATGGATCCTAAACGAGACGTACCATAAAATACGGTGCAAGAAGCGAAGGAGTCTATAAATCGTTGCAAATAAATGTTGCGTCACCGATACGTTAAGTGTAACCACTTCCGGCTTATCGAACGCGTCTGAATCCAAGAATGGTCATCGCTCATCGTCGCCTGGCCAATTCCCAATGTCGTACTTCTTTCTATGTAACCGAAGCTTCCGTATAAAAGCTACTTTTATACCCAATCCGCGTTTAGAGTTTCCTATCGTAAGAAAAAACAAAAATTATTAACTAGTCAAAATTTTCCTACAACGACATAATAAGAAAATAAATTAAGTTTGCTTCAGTATTTATAAGATAAACAATTCTGCTTTTGGTGGTGTCGATTTTTATACAAGATTTAATTTTAGATGAAAAATTCTTTTGATTCTGGAACAAAGATTCATCTTATTTCACATCCTTTATTGCTTTTACTTAAAAGTCAGGATCTTTTCCAATTTGCAACTATTTCATCCCAGGATCCCGAGTCTCAGGAATTACTTTAAGTTTAGTCGAAACCACAGTGTAAATTAAAGAATAAGTATCCTCTGGAAAAATCGATGCCCTAACGTGCAGTTTCTTTTATATTCTCTGATTTCATTTGCCTCGATGCAAAGTATTACGCGGTGTGAAGTGAAGGTAAGAAGAAAAGTACTAGACTCTCGACTTCGAGGGCAAAAACTATACAGAATAGCTTTATACCACATCAGAAGTAGAAGGAAGAGATACTGCTGATGCAGATGGAAGACAGACACCCGAACGTTGTAAATCTGTCACCGAGATCACCGGGTGCTCATTACCGATGAAACGTTTCTGCCGAGGAATTAAGTGCGGGAATTATGCCTTTGGATACGAGCACATAGAAATCCGGGCCAGCGATCGTCAGTCTATGTTGTGCGGGTGATGTACGATTCTGACCCTGAGTGAAAAAGTGAGATCCCCCCTCTTACCCCCGAGCATGGGCCTCTGCTATCCCAGGTACCGAGGCCCCGTGTATCCCTTCCATCCTGACTATAGGACCCGGGAATCATAGTCGAGGTGGGGGTGTAGGGCCCCGTATCCGGGTATCGTACGCTGAGCCTGAGCTTTACTAAGGCAGACGAGTCTCTTAGGTTCTCTTTAGGTTTCTCTTCCCATCTCTTCCTTCAGTCCCTCAATCCCTCTCCCACTTTCCTCTTCTCTTTCTCTCTTCAGGGACTCATATGAGATAACAGAAAAGGATAGATACCTAGAATTGTTCAAGGGTATAGGGCACGATTTATGGAGTACATAATGATGTGCCTGAGGTATTATCCCAACTTGACAGTCCTACATGTTGAAAACCCGGCGACACTAGAAACTTCAGACTTTATAGGAATCAATAGGTTCGATCAAGGGCGTTGGACCCAAGTGTTAAGCTCAAAATTCCATTCTCCATTTTACTCAGCGAAAATTATAGATAAATATTTTTTCGCTCTGTAGCGCTAATCTTTTTTCAAATATAAGACTGCATACAGAGCGGAAAAATATTCAGTCAAATTATTAAGTAAAAGCCAAAAACAAAATCAACCATCACAAAAAAGCTATTTTTAGATCCGAAAAATATTAAAAGACCCCGTAAAAGTAAATTGTTCTCGTTTCGTGACTGAAAAGTTCTGAACGTTTAAATGAGCGAATTTTGGTATTGATTATGGTTTAATCTAGAAACAGTTTGTTTATTTGGAACAATATTTCTGGATAAAATAGAATTGGGAAGAAAATTATAAACTGATGATTCAGAAGGTGATGATAGATAATTAGAATGTCTCCCAAGACTTGGAGGCACTCGCTTCTCGAATTTCGGTACTTCACCCTGCTGATCTGTATCTTATATCTTTTATCGCTCCTCCAGTGCATTCCCGATTTGCATTCGACGTACTCATTCCCTCCCCCTCTTTCCAGCTATCTTGGCTCAGAGCAAGAGGGCTTGACCTTGGACCAGAACTCCAAGAGTGCCTCCACTTTCTAGGGTAGATGTTTCGTCGAAAACAGTACGGTTACTCGACCTTTCTGTGACCGTGCGAAAGAAATTCGAATCCAATTTTACCATTTAATCATTGGATACTGTAAAATTGAATCCTGCAAAATTGAGTCCTGTAAAATAGAATGTAAAATTGAATATCGTAAAATCAGCTCCTCGCAATGTAAATTAAAAAAACTCTTGAAAATTTTCGCAAACAGAAGCTGTGGCGAAATATCGTTCAATAGAAATCTCGATTCAAGATCGACATGAAAAAAAGGATGATGTACCAAGCAGTTACGTTACGGTGGCGCCTTTTTACATTTTTCCATTTGCTTCAAGGATCACGATTTGACCTCAACCCTCTCCAGATCTCCTCGATAGTCATCCTGATACACTTGTGGTCTCCGTTTCTTGTGCCGACTTATCGACAAGAGTACAAACTGCTTTTGAAAATAAAATAAAAAAGATTCCCTGACGTTTCAAGTTAAGAAGTTTTCGAATCAAGAATACACCTGTTAATCTGTTAAGGAAAATCAGATATAAATGTGGCAGACCATTTAGTTTAGATACTTGAAAAAGAAAGAGAAAAACTGCCTCTTTCAGGAAATACACGCAAAAGACTATTGTATAATTCTTTACCAGAAATAATTATCCAATAGGTATTTCGTTAAGGTATAATTTCACAATTGAAAGAAATTTACAGTTGTCCTGCCATTAATTTTTCTTGAATAACGAGTGCGATCACGAGATAGACTCACTTCGCTGCCTTCCTGATGTTGATGAGTAAATATGGGAATAGACTGTTTAAAAAATTGCGTTGTTCTGCGAGATGAACACACACGAAGCTAAAATCGGAAGAAAGGATTTCAATATCGAGTCCAGCTCAACATTCTTCATACAGAAATTAAACCCAACTCTTCCACTTAGGTATCTTCCAATAAAGGTATAAAATTCCTAACTTTAAAGATTCCCTAACTTTATTTAATTTATACCAAACTAATTTGTATCTCTGGGAGTTTAGGTGCAGAAAATGATCAATGAGAGGAAGTCGTGCAACTCGCGAGGATGAAACCTCTCATTAAGACATCACGATGGTGCTAAATGGACTCTTAACTTCTATACCTATAAGAAATCCTACGCAACAGGAGCGACGAAGATGCTCCAGGGTGGTGTGGGCGAGATGATATGGTACATAGTATGAATACATTATTATAGTCTCTCACTGCCAGTGCATCAATTGTATTAGCTTCAAACCCTAAGAGGGTACACAATGATGATTAGAATTATAAATTTAATTCCGATCTCTGTTGCAATTTTTATTTCACTTTGTGTTATAAACGACTAGCACATTAAGCGACAGCTCGCTATTGGTGGATGTGAAATCGGCTTTGCAACAATGGGCGGTCCATGCTCTTCGCTTTTATCCACTCTCCTACGACCTTATTGGTCACCCACCCGTTCTCTTGCAACCGATCCTCTTGTCTGGGAAGCAGAGCATTTTCCGCCCTCGATCTTTGGATCAAAATGAACTAATGATCAAAACGATCAAAAGTTCTACAATTACCGATCATTTTAAATCAGGACTATATTCTGGGATAGATTTGAATTCGATAAGAACTCAATCTCTCTTCCTATCCTATCTAAAAAAGAGTGATGTTATTGTTGAAAACCTGATTGGTTTTTTTTATACGTTATGATTAATTAAAATTTTTGTCTTTTTAAAGTTTTCGATTGCTGTCAAAAAAGTTATATTTTTTAAGACAGAGAATAGGAATTTGATTAAGTTACCTGAAATTTTAGAAATATTGAGGATTTCACGGTATTTCAAAGAATTTTATGAAATTTATTGTGATTCTCAGAAATTTTAAGGGATTTTACCAGTTATTGAGGTTTTATAGAATTTAAAGAAATTTAAAGGGATTTTACAAAATTTCATTGGATTTTCAGGTATTTTAAAGGATTTAATGAGATTTCATGGGATTTTGAATAATTTTTAGGAATTTAAAATAATTTTACGAAATTTATTGTGATTTTCAGAAATATTAAGAGATTTCATAGGATTTTAAAGAATTTTATGAAACTGATTGAGCTTTCTGAAATTAGGTAAGGAATTACAAGCTTTTTTACTTTAAAAATTAAAAATTCTTTGATTTGAAATTGTTTAGAATCCTCTGAATGTTTTTAGCAAAATGAAAATGAGTGCAAAAACGAGAACAAAAAATATTGAAAATCTCCATTGTTGTTGAAAACCAGATTAGCTTATGATTAACTTGAAGTTGCTCCATAATTTAAAAATTTTATGGATGTATTTTGAAAAAAAAAATGAAACCCAAAGCTAGTTTTTAATTTTTTTTACAACGTCCTCAAATTTTAATCATTTAAATTGATAAATATTTAACTTATCTTGTGAACAAATATTTGAAATCATCTATTTTGATGAAATATAATACTTTTTAGAGTAAGAATACTTTAATATTATTATATATTTAACAGTATTTAATATTATTAATTTAATTAACTTAATATCATTAATTTAATGTAAATGAATTAATATTTTAACACAGCTTCTAGTTTAAAATGCGATCAATAAAAAAATTCGTTCATTTGAACGTTCAGACTTTCAACTGCATTTAAAAAAAGGATTTCCAAAGTTACGATGGGGAACGATAAGTACTTCTTTTCCAAGTCGTTTAACATAGTGATACGGTGATGAGGAAACAATTTGCCGTGATCAGTATATGTTGAGACGGTTTACATGTTCATAATTATGTCTTGATTAGTAACGCTTTATGCATTCCATGATGCATATTTATTATTTATATAGTTCATGTCCACAGTCCAATATAAATTCGGCTACTTGTGATGCTTTCTGCATTTTCGAGGAAGGTAAAAATACGTAGCAGTTAAGGAAATTTAATGTCTATATGTTCCACCAAAACTAAATCTTTTTAAATTTTGCTGAAAAGAATTTAATTGCTCTAAATAGAGCTTCGATATACATAATATGATTAGGGAAAATTGTAGTATTCTGACGTTTTTAATTAAGATGTTACGGTCTCAAGTTTCAACGCGATTTCGCATGAGAAAAAGGACGTTTATAAAATAATTTATCCTACTTAAAGTTAAGAATCTTAATTTTTCTATTATGAATTATTGAAGTCTAGTCTTTTTATAATACCAAATGATTCCTATCAACAAATGTTGGGGTACGAGAATTTTAAATTAATTTACAAAACCAGTACTAATTATTATTCTTCTAATTCTTTTTAATTTAAAAACAGCTAAATGGCTAGTTTACCATTTACCAACCAATTATTGCTTGCAATTATTGGATTAATTGCAATTATTATTGCAATTATTTACCAAACCAATTATTGCTTGAAAATCTTGTATAAAGAATATTAAGAAAGTATATTCTTAAGAGACTACTTGCGTTAAAACATTGAATAAGAAAGTTACCTGAATTGTAACACGTTTCACGATTACTAAATTTCACACGTGGAAATAGTAGTTTAACGATCGGGGACAGATAAGTTTTTCGAGATGTGTTGAAGTTTAAATAGTGGAGGTGTAGATTATGTAATAAACGATCTGGTAATCAGTTACGAATGACTGCAAATCTCTACTACGTGACGAGTTCGACGACGACTGGGTTTTGTTAGAAATTGCGTGTGTTGCACGTGGTAAGAGTAAATTGCCACGTGAATAAACATTCGACAGGAATAACAATTTTTGAAGCTCAGTGCATTCCCAAAAAATAAAAAATTCCAGAAATTTCCTCTATATTCGTTTAATTGAAGAACTAAAATCAACCGACAGTAAATCTCAGTTACAAAAATCAGTAACTCTCTCCTAAAATTGGAACTTTCCAAATTTTAAATGAAACCTTTAATCTTGAATGACTTTAAAATGTTTGAAATTTCCAAGAAAGTCGTTCCGAAACAGAGCGATCAAGAAGGAAGTAAAACAATCATGAGGTGACGTGAATAAATAAATTTTCAAGAACTTGTAGATGTTTTGACTTTAACAACGCTGAGGTTGCGATAACAGAATTCGGCACACTGGTCAAGGTCTGACCAGTTAAAAAAATTAAATCGCAAAAATGTTCAGACACGTGTACAGTGTACACACACCTAATCTAAATCGTAAAATACCGATGGTAATAGATTTATCAAATAATTTTGAATGTTTTCTGTTTATTTCAGAACAAAATACAATATAAATTTTTATTTTTTACCGGATACGAGTTTCCTATTGATTTTTAAACGAGATTAGAGAACTTGTTTTTTAATATTTCAGTGAATAAGATTAAAAATATCTAAATATGCGGTTTTCAAGATAAATTAGAAATATCTTTTTTTTTTTATTATTGCAGAGATATCTTCCAAGCCTTCACCATTTTAATGTGCAAATTATCTGGTTGTAATAAAATTGTCGTTAAGTATTTTTAAACGAAGAAAACCGATTCATACAAAGAATTATAAACATCTTTTTATTCAGTTTAAAATTTAAGCGTCTAATTAATCTGCATCTCTGGTTGCAATTCTTGGTAGGCAGATGTTTTGATTTGACCGACCACGTGGAGAGATACCGTTTTTCTCACGGCTAATATATTTATTTATGAGAGCAGAGAGTTTATAAAATTTAACTAATATGATCAGTAAGAATAAAGCCATAAGGAAAACTAATAATCAAATTTTTATTTATTTAAAATTTTATAAATTCAAAGGTCTTTCTTAATTTATTCTCAGAAAAAAGGATTCAAATAAATAAAAGTTTGGGCAAAATAATATCCGAAGATTCAAGAGACTTTAAAAAATTCCGATATCTCACAAGAATTTGTTTAAATGTTTCTTGAACTGATAAAAAGCGACTCTCCGTTATCAAATAATTTGTTTTTTTGCAATAAAAATGATTAAAAGACTCTAATTATAAAAAGTATTTCAAAACGGTTCAATTATTTAAACTAAAATAAATGAATTTAAAAATTGTGAGCATTTGTACGTAAACATCCTTTTTGAAAGGAACCCCCTTTTGGTATTGGCTCTTTATGTTGAAGTTTTAGAAACAGGATTAAAAATTTACCTCCGTCTTTTCGACTGGGGTGAATCGGTTTGGACTTGTTGTATCTGATGGGGCGATAAGGTGGGCCCGTAAGATAGTAGCTGACTTCCGGGCGCTGGTCCCGCAGACGGAGGGGGTGGTGGTCCCAATTGATAACCCATGGGTGGTGGTGGGACCCCATAATGAGAGGGACCAGGGCTGGGGCCCAAACCATATCCTGCACTCCCTGCACCACCCCCGTACATTCCACTACCACCAGGATACTCTATCTTGGCGAACTTATCGTCACTTTTAAACACCACCTAACAAAATCACAACCAAATACTTCAAATCCAGGAAATGAACACGTATCCTAGATTTATTTTAAATCCACCCTCCAAAGAGTATTTTCTTGATAATCAGAGTTTAGCTGAATGAACCAATTGAACCTCATCTTTGTCAGATTAGTTCCTGGATATCGAATCTCGAGTTTTTTCATTATTAGTAGATTCCAGAGGCCGATCTTGGCGATTTGGGTTCTGTTCTCGAAAGTTACAATCCGTGATGCGGTCACTTTCACGGATCGAATCGTACGTTATTGTGCGACTAATGAGGTTCGCGTTTCTTCACATTCCTTCGGTGATATTCGTCACGAACCAAAGACCAAAATCGCATTCTCTGCTTCGTGTCCGTCTCCAGAATTGACACTCGGATGAAATGCGTCAATCTCGGTTGACAGACTCTCCAGGACGGATACACTCTGCTCTGAAGTCTAAACAATCCTTTTCTTCTGGTGATATCAAAATTCTCTGGCCAATCACATCTTCAACGATTCCTGTTGCTACAACAAAAGGCATTTTTATTTTAGAATCAAATTCATTTCCACATCAGTTTTCCACTTTTTAAATCTGCAATTAATTTCTTTTGGGGTCTCTTGTTTCAGTTAGCTCTTTGGAGGATTTTGTTTTGGTTTCTTTTAAAGGTGGATTGCACTCCCGCGAATTTTCGAGTTGTGGATACGATTGGTGCGCGCACAGAATTCAACTTTGCCGCGTGTTTTGAAGTTTAAAGAAGCCGAACCGGTCTCACGATTTGGGAGATAATTTGTTAATACGGAAGCGAGTTCGAGGACCGGTCTTTCGACGACTGGTCACCACCCACAACTCGCCAGTGACTGATTCCACCATAGCCACATAATGTGCCGCACTGGTACTCCGGTAAAGACTATCACTTCTCCCACCAGTGAGCGGAACAGCCACCGTGTAAAGCACAACTTTTAACCAAGATGCATCGTCTCGCGTTTGTGCATGCATGTACACACCTAAGTACAATGGCGTAACCTGGGAGGAGTATTTATTCAAATATGTCTATTGTGCTTGTGTGACGATATTGTTTCGAGATTCGAAGATTTCAGATAATAGTATTCAACAGATCCATTCTTGGATCTGCTGAAAAGTTGTACACGAAACTTTGGAAACATTCAAATTGGATTAATTTCAGTTTAAACGTTTCGGGTTTGGAAATAAATTGATCAATTTCAATTAAATTTTGTTCAAATTTAATTTCAAATTTAGTTTCAAGATTCCAGATAAAAAGCTCTTCAATGTCAGGCTTAAATTTGGCAATTGTCAAAATAAACAAGCTTCAAAATTTGAAAGTAATTATTCTAATCTAATGTTTCTTTTCTTAAAAAGTTGAAAGTAACAAGCTTGAGGATTGGGAAGGCATTGAAATCTCCTAAGACTTAAGGAGTCCACGTTGTAACTTTGCGATCATATGAGAATACTTCTTACTCGTTCACTTTTCAAACAATGCAATCGGTCGAATTCTCGTCAACAAAGTCGACACGAGTGACGTTACCGTTACATGCAGTTTTTTTCATTTGCAAAGTACTTGCTCTTGCAGTTTCAGATGCAAACTACACGGAAGTCAGAGCAAAGGAATACTTACTACTCATTTTTTCTTCTCTTTCTTTTTGTAAAGAGGAAAAAATAGAATCCTTTGTTTGATCTTTTTAGTAATACATGTATAAAAGAAAAATATTACAATAAATAAATCAATATTGTAATATTTAAAAAGTATTTTAAAAATATAAGGTAAATACATATTTTGAAAGTCAGAACAGAAAAAAAAACATCTTTAAAGTAAGAACTGTCCTCCCCCTGTGGGTCTACTAGTCACCAGTTGAACCGACAGGTATTATTATTGTACCTGACAGGTAGGAAAATTCTGAGGCGTGAAAATCGTTTCCAGATGTTCGGCATTTAGTTGTACCTTTATACTGACATTCCCAAATTCCTGTCATAAAGTTATGTCATTTAATTAACAGAAAATTTTATGGCAGTAATTATACGTTAAAGTCAAATCAATCAATATAGTTAACCGTAATTAAACAATTGAATTGATTTATTATTTGTATGAAATTTTAATCACTTCTCTAATAGCATTTCATTGAATAATTCATAAGATATCTAAAGAATATAAGATTTCAGAAGGGCGAAGAATTCTACAAAAAGGTCATAAATTTTCTAAAAGTAAAATCCCCAAAAAAAAAAAATCGGTGGCGATTTAAAAGCAACCTTGCACCTGTGGATTGTCGTATTGTGTTGACCCCTGTAGTGTGGTACTAAATGTGAAAGGGCAACTACAGTAAGGAAGACCTAACGCCTAAAATTAACATTTGAATGACTAGAGAATTTAAATTCATTCTGATATTTCCTTGAAGCTTTCCTCAATCTTTTTAGTAACACTTTTCTACTAACAGACTACTAATACATAATAAAAATTCATATTCACCTTTAATTATTCGGGTATAACAAATATACTTTTTGGAAACTATTTATAAAAAATTCCATGAGAATATAAGGCATTCTAGTTGTTACAAGTTCGTTTCATCCTCTTGGACATTTTATATTTTAAACACCTCGTATAACGATCACTTCACGAAATCACGTCTGAATTAATGTTACGTTTCCTTCGAGAAACAACATTAAAATTCAAACCACCTATTCAGAGGCGTATTGAAGTTTTTCTCGAAATTCGTGCGTCGTCTTTGAGATTAACGATACCTCTGCTTGTATTCGTTCAAGCAAAGAAATTCCTAATCTTTTTAATCGTGTAGAGTTGGGGCCGAGGCAATAATTATATTTTTAAGCATGAATGCATTAAGTAGCTATTTTCATAAAGATTTAACAAGCAAATCTAAAATTTAATTAAGTAACACACAATGAGGAAATAAATTAACAGATCTCTACCTATAATTTTACTCTTTGAATACCAATTCATTCAATATAATACTACTATGTATACTACTTCAAATTCATATTATGAAGCAAGACTGTGAAATTCACAATGCAAATGACCTTTGAACAGTGAAATAATGTTCCAAGATTAATTCAGTGCACCAATTCTAACTTTAAATTTAAAATATCAAAAGATCCAAATTAACTTTTGATTATTCGAATTAAAAAACATACCCTATGCTATCGATGCTCCTTTTTTGAGCCATTTTCCTTGGATCAATTCCTGAAATAAAAAAACATTCATTAAAACCGTAGTCTAATAAAACCTTAAACAATTCCTAGAAAATATAAACACTTCGAAACAAACTGAAGCAATTATTGATCTGACGAAACTGTTAATTGCAATCTGAGCCCAAATTGAATTTATTCAGGAATAAACATCAAACTTTAGGGTGAGAGAATTAAAAAAGAAATAGAATATTTTTTCAGAAATTTGCATTTTATATTCGCTTATTAGATTTATTCAAGCCCTAGTGGAAATGTTGACCCAAAAATTGACTGAGTCCTTTTCTAAATTTACAAATTATGCCTTGAAAAAATGAATTGCTTCGTGTAAAAACAATTCTAAAACGTTCTCACATGACTTATTATCATATTTTATGTGAAAAAAAACGCTTTCAATGTCAATCTTTACTTCAATAGATGCTTACCTGGCATAGAGTGGGTGATTGCAGACATTTGGATAAACATTCAAGTTATTTCCTCGTACCGTTAAGACACAATAAAAACGAGAACGCAGCCAACTGTCGGCTAAAATCTATGATTTTTATTTCGCTTCACTGACATAAAAACTGGGTGTTTACACTGAGCAGCTGCGCCATTTTGAAGTTTATTCAGGCTTTTTATTTTTGCTTGTGCACGGAAAGGAAGCCGCGATTCTACCGCTATCTAGTGGACGATTTCCCAATCTGATTATTATTATGAAACGTCAAAAAAAGTCAAAATCAATTTTTTTTAGAGTATAAAAGTAATAAAAAGCTATATTTTAAAAGTATTTTTGTAAAATAAGTAATTACGGTCAATATTTATTGAGAAATTTGAAGTTAGGCTTGAATTTTGGACGTAGGTTCTTCAAAAATCGATAGTTCAGTTCAAATGGCAAAATGCCCGCCGCCAAAAAGATTAATTAAATGAAATATGTATTTATTTATTTGTTTATATTTTATAAACTAGAGAATAACTTTGACTACAGGCCAATAAGACCCCTTTTTAAGAAATGATTAAATGAATATAAAGGAATACACGTATGCGGATTGGATGACAAACATTTTTTGGAGTTCTAGCCTCAATTCATAATGAAAGCAGCGTTCCCAACGCGGGCCCCGAACTCTACTGCGCATGTGTCGCGATCGGCATCCGATTGGTTGCTATTCGCGCGCATTTTAAAATACTATACAATTTTAAACTGCGCGCGAATAGGAGCCAATTAGATGCCGAACGCGACGCATGCGCAGTAGAACCTGGGGTCCGCATTGGGAGCACTGCCAGAAAGGGTTTTTGAAATGCGGGAAATTCAAATTAGATTTATTCAAATCGTTTTCAAAGATGGAAAAAATATTTTTTAAAGAGAAAGGGATTTATTATATTATGCGTTTATAGGTAATAACTCGAAAATTTTTAATTTAAATATTTCCAACTGATTTTAAAAGAAAAGAAACTATCTTTGATGTGGGTCTGATGTGGGTTTTCGCAAATTTTGAAACATTTTTGTTTTGCGAACTTGTGAACAGAGCATAAGGCAATTTGAAACTGGTCGCGACGCCAGGCGGTGAATCAAATACGCAACTTCCGCGAACTCGCTGCTGAGCATTGAGCAAAATGGACGCCTTTGTGTCTGTTTTCTTCGGATTCACACTATAAATAGTGTTTTTCCCGCGATCAGTTACATCTAAAAGTATGGTGTTTGCATGGTTTTGCGAATAATGTAAGTGAAAGTTATCCTCTACGATGGTGTTTATTTGTTTAACATTTTGATCGATCTAATTTACCTCCAACCAAGTAGGCCACAGCCACGGATGACAATTGAATGGATATCTTGAGAGGAAAGATTTTCGAAGAAAATAGCTGAAGGAGGACCGCTCTAGCTCTCTAGGACCAAAAACCAGGTGCATTATTTCAACTGACAGACAGCTGGTCAGGAAAATACGAAGAGCCGTGACGGAAAATCTCAACCTGTATATTAGATTGTACAGCATAAATAATCATCGGGACTAGTTAACTGAAGGTAAATAACACAAAATCTCGCGGGAACAAACAGTTTTTTACGTCTTTGCTTCTTTTTTTTATCAAATTTCGTGAGCAGGTTGTTAATTTCAAATGTTTATCAGATTTTTAGCTTTTAATTTGATTCTATCTATCAGCTTCGACCTGCTGTCTTGTTTTTCTGCATTTTTAGTGCTAGTGACTTTTTCGTTGTATTTTGGAGTAAATTTGTGGGTAAGAGAAATAAGAGACTCGGTTGATGTTCTCTTGTTTTATTTTTTTTTAATGGAAATTTTTTAGTGAGAAGATTAGATTCATTCTATATTTGTGATTTGTATATTTTAGTGTTTAATGGTGACTTAGAGAATGTTAAAAACTGGGTTTTTGTTAAAATTTTGAAGATTTGGGATTAGAAATTATTCAAAAGAGTTTTATTCTTTTAGCTTTTACGTTTAAAATTGGCTGGGCACAAGATTCATGAATGTTTTGATATTTTGTTTATATAATTACGTTGCAGTTTTTTTGTAATGCTTTTAAAGTTTACTTTATCTTAATAGATAACTTCAATATACATATAGATATTTTTTAACAACAATAAGAATTTACTAATGAATCATTACTTTTAACCGACTTTTCCGGTTTTTGGCATAATTATTTTAGTTTGAAATATTATAATATTTAAAGCTCATATAGCATACATTCAAAAATGTGAACTTTACGAATCAGATGAAATTTTTTCAATAAATAATCTTTGATATTTTTTAAAAATATTAATTCTGAATAAAACATTTAAGAAATTTGTTTTAAATTAGTTAATTAGTTGAATAAATTTTAATTCGTTTAAATACGAGTATTACAATGTCAATTTGAATTGCATGTTATTTAGTAACAATAATATTATGTGTTAACAATGATCACATTCTATAATCTTAAAATATATTTTTTAATGAATCATAATACTATAAAATCTCTTTCAGGAAAGCTGCTTTTACGGAACTAACAATGGATCGTTTGCTGCAAGATCCAAGAGCTTCATCAAAATTTGGCTGAGAAATCACTAGTGCATCATGGGAACTTAATAGAGACTTTGTTAAGTTCCCAAGATTATCGTTAGTGTTAGTGTCGCTCCAAAAATATTTTTTTTTTTTCTGAAAACCTGCGGTCGTGGAATCACCTTACCCTCAGAATCCAGTGATGCTTATTTTTACTCTTCGAGACGATGGCACATCCATAGACACTATATTTCCTCAAAGGTGCCAAACTCTCCACAGAAATAAGAAGTTTTCAATAACTTCCTTTGATTCGCAGCTCTTTCAAAAGGTAGCGACGGCACCCTGGATTCGCCGCTGAAATCACAATTTGCTCAGGCTGTAATGCCAGAACAAATCAAAGTCAAAATGAATGGGGTAATTCCGAGCGTACCAATAACAACCCTCGCAGGTATTGCGAGTCTATCTGACTTACTATCAGAAATGCCCCTGCCTACTCCATTATCTCAAACACCATTGACAAATAAATCCCTTCTTTTTCACCCTCGAGTTGCAGAAGAAGCTCAGATACTTTTAAGTGTCCGGGACGACAATTTAGTCCCTCAATTGTTATCCTCTTTATCACAGACTTCTTCGGATCATATAGAGCTTAAGGACCACTACAACGTGGATCAGTCTCTCGAATCCGATCAAAACACACCAGAACTCTTAAAAGCTATTCTGCAAATAAATCCTCACGTTTTTAAGGGACCGGAGTACAATTCCCTGACAAACTTTGAACAGGGTCCATCTAAGATGCACTCAAACCAGTCGCCAGCAAACTGCGAACGATTCTCACCTTCATACTCCAATTCTTCAGGGTCTAGACAAACACCACAAGGTAGTCCCGCACATTCTGCAGCTGCGAGATCTGTTCTACCGCCTCCTTTCTCTGGAATTTCTCACGCCCAGCATCCCAGGATGCCTATGACGCCCCAAAACTACGCCGATATGTCGCAAATGTCTCCTTTCGCCGTGCCTTCTCCCTCGCCCCGAGCGAGCGTTATTACAGAACAAACGAGAACCTCCACGACGCCGCAGCACATGTCTGAAGACTCCAATCTCACGCTTTCGAGCACCAACCCTCAACCCAATATGTACTCACCAGCTCATATGAGTTCACCAAACACTCCCTTGTCAAGTCTCGGGAACCTGACGCCACAGAATCAACATATGACATCGAGGCCGAGTATGCACATGGCCTCCCCGATGCACGTAGCTTCTCCAATGCAAATCGCTTCTCCGCTACAAACTGATCCCATGCAGAATATGAATCTACAGCAGAATATATTTGACCCCATCATAACCCCGATAGATACTCAGAGTACTCAAAACAGTCAAATGACGCTCGAAAATGCGATGCAGGAGCCGCAATTGATTCTAGATCCTGTGACTGGTCTTCCCGACATTGCGATGCCGATTGAGAATCCAGAAGCGCAGCAAATTCCGAGTCAAAACGATAGTCTACAGATTCTTAGGAGCGATCCATCCAGTAAATCCAATCTTAATTCAAATCAAGAAAACATCTTAACTAACTATGCGCCTTCCAATACCCCTAACCATCCAGATAAGCAAATGATCATGAAGGAACCAGTCGTGATGCTCAACAGGTTATCCCTAGCAGACCAAGCTCTCATGCAAAAGAGTCTTAAATCTTTTGTGGAAAAAGCACCTAATCGTGCAGCGAAAATGGGTTTAACGAATAGCGAATTAGCGGCTTCTGAATCTGACAGTGAAGAGGAAATTGGCAAGAACAATAAGCATTTTAAAGCAAGAGCTAAGGAACGGCAAGAAAAAAGGGAGAAGGAGAGAGCAGAGAGGAAGAAGGAAGAAGAGAAGACACCGCGCAGACGAAAACGGTTCTTGGAAGATGATGACGAAGATGAAGAAAAGAAGCACAAAGACGATAGCGTCTCACCTCCGAAGCCGAAAATCAGGAAATACGAGAAGAAGCTCGTGCCTGTTCTAGCGAAACTGAGCGTCGAGGAGCTCATGGAGACAAACACCTATCAACGATTTAATTCAACGATGGATACTGTCTTTGAGAACACTGAAGACGCAGCTAATATGACTGATGAAGGAGATGATGGAGATGTCCCTCAAGAACTTTTGATCCAGAAATATCATCTTCAAGAACTATGCACCGAAGCCGCGAAACTGAAAGCCCTCGGTGCTATGGAGTCGATTCCAACTGACAGGCTTGTTAGACTTTTAAATATTCTTGAAAAGAACATTAGGGACGGTGCGAAAGTTTCGCCACTAGCCGATCCAGAAGATGATGCCGCAGAAAGTCGACGGTGGATGAACCTAGCAATGGAACGAGTTCAGCGAGCGGTTGATGCTTCCCTAATCTCCTTGCATATTATGACTTCGAACAACATGCCGAAAACAGTTTATCTTGAGGATGTTATCGACAGAATAATTGTTTTCATGAAGTTCCAATTACAGAACACGATTTACCCATCTTTCGACCCTGTTTATAGAATAGATTCTAAAAACAAGACTGAAAACTTTAACGCCAGTGGTCGGAAGAAGAGGGCGCAAACGAAAGAAGTTAGAGAAAAGAGCATTCTTCAAGTCTACAACAAAATGACTGAACTAGTTGGTCTTTTGTCAGAGCTTTTCAACATCCAAGTTCTCACCGACACGAGTGTTCTTCACGCTTCGACATTAGGAGTCTCGCCTTTCTTCGTCGAGTCGGTTAGTGATCTTCAACTCAGTGCTTTGAAACTCGTGACTGTAATCTTCACCAAGTACGAAAAACATAGGAGATTACTTCTAGATGATATTTTGGCGTCGATTGCAAGACTTCCAAGCAGCAAGCGAAGTTTAAGGACTTATAGACTCAGTTCCGAAGATCATATTCAAATGTTAACTGCTCTTGTCCTACAACTTATTCAATGCGTTGTTGTTCTTCCGGAAAGTATCGTCCACGACAAGAATACAAGAAAAGAAAAAAGTAAAGATAAAAATAAAAAAGATGATGATGACGACGACGACGAGAAAGATAAAAAGCCTACCCAAATCGACGCTGACGTCCTTATTATCACTAGATACGAGAATGCTACGAGAACTGCGGCTAATTTTCTCACAGTTTTTCTCAACAAGTGCGGAAGCAAAGGAGATGAAGTGGACTACAGACCTCTCTTTGAAAACTTCATCCAGGATTTGCTAGCGACAGTCAATAAACCAGAATGGCCTGCAGCAGAATTACTTCTAAGCCTCCTTGGAAATTTGCTAGCAGGTCACTTTTCCAACAAAAGTTCGGACATGTCTCTACGAGTTGCGTCCATAGATTACCTCGGAGTTGTTGCTGCGAGATTGAGAAAAGATGCTGTGAGTTCACAGTGCAAACTGTCTACGATTGATCAGATTGTCAAAGACATTAAAGCTGAACAGCAAAAGGACTCGGATTATGATAAAGTCAAGGATAAAACGATCAAGGGTCTCACAGAAGATGAAGAGAGGACTGTTTTTCTCCAGAAAGTCCTTCTGGATTATTTGGCAGTTAACGGAACGAAGGATGCAGCTCTGGGATATGCTCGACATTTTTATCTAGTTCAATGGTATAGGGATTGTGCTGTTGAAAAAACCAGAGTCGGCCAACCAAACCGAAGTCCAAGTAAAAAGTCTCATAAGAAGAGGTCGAAAAAGAAAAACAGAAATAACAGTGATGAAGATAGCGATTCTGAAATTGAAGAAATTGATCCAGATGAGAACGACAATAACGAGCAAAAGAATTCAGAGGCTTATAGGATCATAGAAGAAAAGAAGAAGCTGATTGTATCCAAAATTCGCCCCTACAGTTCTGGAACAAAGCCAGACATTCTTCAAACCTATATTGACTACAACTCTGCGGAACTAATTTCCCAGTATCTTGCTTCCAAGCGATCTTTCTCTCAAAGTTTCGACAGATACCTAAAACAAATTCTACAAGTTCTAACTGAATCGTCGATCGCTATTAGAACAAAAGCCATGAAGTGTTTGACAATGATCGTGGAGGCTGATCCTAGCGTTTTAGGAAGAGTGGACATGCAAATGGGAGTCAAACATTCTTTCCTCGATCACTCGACATCCGTGCGAGAAGCTGCAGTCGATCTTGTTGGGAAATTCACCCTCAGCAGGCCAGAATTGATCGACAAGTACTACGACATGCTTTCCTCAAGAATCCTAGACACCGGAGTCAGTGTTAGAAAACGAGTCATTAAAATCTTGAAAGATGTCTGCATGGAATGTCCAGACTTTCCCAAGATTCCGGAGATTTGTGTCAAAATGATAAGACGGGTGAACGACGAAGAAGGAATCAGGAAGCTTGTTATGGAGGTTTTCCAAAATATGTGGTTCACTCCCGTGCGAGAAAAACCTACTGTAGATTCTGAAGCTTTGCTAAGAAAAGTGATGAACATCACAGACGTGGTTGCAGCCAGCAAAGACATGGGTCTTGAGTGGTTTGAACAGTTGCTAGTTAGTTTATTTAAACCTAAGGAAGACAAGGAGGATAGCACAAAGTTGCAGACTGAACCTCCCAAAGTTTTGCTAACAGCCTGCAAACAAATCGTTGAATGCTTAATCGAAAACATCCTCCGACTCGAAGAAACGCCACTTGATGGAGCGGAACAAGCAGAAAAGAAAGGATCTCCACAGAGATTAGTTGCTTGTTTAACGACCTTGCATCTTTTTGCCAAGATTCGACCCCAACTTCTCGTCGATCATGCGATAACCCTCCAGCCTTACTTAAGTTTGAAATGTCAAACACAGGGAGATTACCAGATAATCAGCAGCGTCGCACATACCTTAGAACTAGTCGTGCCTCTGATTGAACATCCCAGCGAGACTTTTTTGGCTCAGCTTGAAGAAGACTCAGTGAAATTGATTCTACAACACGACAAGTCTGTGGTAGCGAGTTGCCTTTCCTGTTTAGGATCGATAGTGAACAATGTCACAAGAAATTTCAAACTGATTCGAGACTGTTTCAACAAATACTACGGACATCTAACCGAGTACAAATTCCATTACGAAAAGGACCCCAATAATCCGATTCTTTTGAAGTACAGACCTTTCTTCCGTCGTGCACTTTTTACGGTCGGTTTACTATTGAGACACTTCGACTTCACGCTCCCAGAAGTGATTGAAGGTTTGCCTGAGAATATCAAGGACCAGGTTTTCGATACTCTGAATTATTTCGTTCACTTGGATAATGATGATATCAAGTACTTTACTTTGAAGTCTATTGGATCTTTATGTATCAGACATTATGAGTTCATGATGCTTCCGGAACTCAAAGAGTTGTACCACTACTTGCTAACTTCTGATCTCGCTCCGGTGAATATGAGGATTCAGGTTTTGAACAATATCGAGATTTACCTCCAGGAGGAAGAAACGAGGATGATAAAGCAGGACCAGGAGTGGGCGAAGCTCTCAAAACAGGAGAATCTAAAGGAAATGGGTGATGTGTCTTCCGGAATGGCGAGCACGGTTATTCAACTTTACCTTAAGGAAATCCTCGAGTCATTCATCCATGTGAATATTGGAGTAAGGCATGCGGCTTTGAAAGTCATACAGTTGATTCTCGCCCAAGGTCTTGTTCACCCGGTGCAGATTGTTCCTTATTTAATCTGCATGAGCACAGATTGTGAGAAAATGGTAAGTCACAGTGCAGACAAGCAACTTCAAGACATAGAGAAGAAGTACCCAGGTTTTATTCACATGAGAGCCCAGTTCGGAATCAAATTAAGCTACCGGCTCCAGAGCATCTTACAAAATGATAAAACGGTGCGAGGTATGAGAACGAAAGAAGGTGAATATCCCTCAGCTTTGAATGGATTTCTTTATACAATTTTAAGGAGCACCAAACAGCAGAGGAGAGCCATAGTTCATTCCTTTTTGAAGCAGTTTGATGAAACGGCGAAGACGAGTCTTTCCCAGATGTTGTTTTTGGCAGATAATTTAGCTTACTTCGCATATCAAGCCCAAGATGAGCCTCTTTTTATTATTCACAACATAGATATCATTATCTCGCTGTCTGGGATGAACGTTCTTCAATCTTTCAAAGAAGCATTGTTACCGAAAGAAGGAGGCTCTAAGTTGCAGAATTTTCCTGCTGAGCAGATGATTATGATTGGACCTGATGGTCAGCCAAGAGCTGATCAATTGTTGTCTACCCTTGAAGACGAAGAAGATGATGAGGAAGATGAAGACTCGCTTTTGGCGAGGTTACCAGAAGACACAACGGCTTTGAGACAACTAATCACAACGAGTCAAGGTTTCCTGCTTCTTTTAACTTTGAGGCAACACTTGAAGGATATTTATGGATTCACTGATGCGAAGATTGGTCAGTACTCGCCGGAGTCTGCCAAGGTCTACGAAAAGGCAGTGACGAGAAAAAGTACCGCGCAATTTAAACCCAAAGCAACATTGCAGAAACTAAAAGAGGGTGAAGATGATAGGGAGTTGGATGAAGAAGGAAGGAGGAAATTGTTGAAGGAGTATATGGACTTTAAGCAGCTGATGTTGAAATTTGATCCTGAAGATCCTGATGAGGATGCTGATGGGGAAAAACGGGAAACGATTACTCTTCATGGAGTGAACGCTGACTCGAATAAATTTACTGGTGGAACTGTGACTATTCATGAGCATGTTGCTCAGAGTAATAATTCTACGGATCATCCGAATAATTCGGTCAGTGTGAGTCCGCCGAGAGTCCCAAAAATCACGATACGCGCGAATCCGGAATTGAAGGAACACCCCTCGCCGAGGAAACCACGTCAGCACAAAACGAAGGAAGTCAGGAAACACAAAAAGAAGAAGCGAAGAAGAATCTCTGATAGCAGTGATAGTGGAGACGATTACAGTGATCCTGATTTTCAGATGTGAGTGCCGTGTATATATGTGTATTACCTTAAAGTGAGTACACTTTTGCGTACTTATTTAAGGATGTATGTAATCTAAAAGTGTCTCTCGTGCAAAAATCGTTGATACAAGTAACGGACGCTCTTAGCGCAAGAATACAGATTCTGATTGACTAATGTACACGTGATTGTTATTGATTTGTATCGAGTATTGCAGTAAGAGTGGAGCGATTGATCAATTTAATCAGAGTAAAATTCTGTGAAGTTGCTAGTATCGTGATCTTGGGGAAGAATGTGTTTTGAGAGAACATAGAACCTGCAGATATTTTTGGTAGGGAATTTTTGGGGAAATAAGTGGTAGGATTTTTTATAAGAGAGGGAAATATTTAGACAAAATTTTCCCAGTAAAATTAATAATGAAAGAAGCTGAAAATTAGTTTTTATTTAATTTTTGGAGATATTTTCAAAGAAGTATTCAGTAAAATACAAAGAAGTATTTAGTATTAATGTATAGACATTGTGATATACTAGTTGAATTATAATTATTCACTCAAAATTTCAAAGTTTTTATGAAAATTCTCTAAGATTTAAACAAAATTGCCTTTTCATAAAAAAATTTCACGATGCTAAACATTTCTACAATTTACTCAAATTTTACATTTATCTTCTTTAAAAATGTCTTCAAAGTTGCAAAAGTTCCTTAGCTTATTTTTCAGTCACTTATACTTTATCCTTTAAGCACCTTTTTTGATAGTTTTTTGTCATTGCTTCAAAAAGTCGAAAATTCATTTCTCATAGAAATAAAATTATATTGTTGAATGCTCTCATAAAATTTCTAAAGATTGCCCAATTAAAAAGTTGTTTAAATATTTCATAAAATATTAAATATTTGGTATTGCTTAAAATACAAAAATCGTATGTAATAACTACATTTTTGTATCTTACTGTAAAAAGAAAATAATAAAGCTGAATGAAGACATTATAAGGAGTAACATTTTTATTTTATTCCAAATATTTATTTATTTCTGTCTTTTTTAAATACAATTTCTATAATTCGACACTTTGAGTTTTGGGCGATCAGAATTTATCTTCAAACCTGAGAAGTCTGCATGATTGAACGTTTATACTAAATTGTAAATAATTAAAATTATTATTAATTAAGATTATAATTAATCTCTTAATTACTATTCGATTTCAAGTTGCTTTCTCGCTCCACCCTAATTGAATCACTCGAAAAATCATTGTAAGAGTCAGGTTTCATCGACGTTCTGGAAAAGAATTTGATTTTTTGGAAAAAATCGTCAAGTGAACCTCTGTAATTTTCTCTTCACAATTTTAAAATCGAGTTCCCAGTTGTTTTCGACGTCGTACTACAATAGAGCGCTAATAACTAATCAAGTTTCACTCGGACAAAATCATTTGTATATAAATAACGTTAAGGAAAGTACTATTCATGCAATGTTTAGGTTCATTTTTCTCCATTTTTTTCGAAACAGAAAAAGTAAAATAAATGGACCATCGTTTCAATCAACTATAGTAGTTATTAAAACAGAGAGCTTTTGTCAGTACTAACAAAATTTTCATCACGATTATTTTGTTTCATCAATTAGAACGAAACTCTTCACCATGTGTATATTTAAAAAAATGAAAATGAAATGTGCAGTAGGACGAATTATTATACTAACTGCGAAAAAGTTTGTAATATGTGTACATAAAAAATTTCAAGTAAAATATCTTATTTTCTTACAAACTATATAGAGGTGACATTACGAAGAATACTTAAAATTTTGTTATAATATTAGGTATTTATTTCGAATTCTGTTGTCCCAATATAGTTTGCTCTGCGAAGTCTCGTCGTTGATTTAAAAAAAGCTCGTTTTTATATTAAAAATAAAAGTAGGCTTCTATTTCCCTATTCGCCAACTGCATTTATATTCGACGTCCATCGTAGCTATTTAATCAGAGCAATTTGAATTATTTTAAGCATTTTTCAGAGAAAAAATGTAAGCAATTTTAATCTTCTAGAGAAAAATAGCGCAATATTCCACTTTGCGGATTAACGAGATTGAGAATTTGTACATTGAAGTGAAATTAAAAGATATCTGGGAATCGAAAATGAATTAATACTATGGACCAATCCATACAAAAAAAAATATGTAAAATTATAATAAGCCAGTGCACGCGATTCGGGTGATTGTACCGATTTATATCCAATTACTTCTACGTTAGGAGTAGGAAATTATTAAATGAAAAATTCAATTTGAAGATGTCAAATGTCTCTTGCCGTTAAAGAATTTAGAAAAATATTGTTATGAGACTTATAAGTCACGTGGCCAAAACCGAAAACTTGACGGAAGTTTTTTACAGCTTAGCTTTTAGGTATTAAGTACTTCTGTTTTGATTTGAATTGGAAGGAAGGAAGGAAGGAAATTTAAGAAATTTTAATTACTCTTTATCTTCCAATCAATGACTGATTAGAATTGGATGCATGAATGAATGTACACTGTTAAAAGCTGTGATTTTAGAACACGTTTTCCCAAAAATGTGTGTAGCTGAATGGACTTTTAATTATAATTTAAATTATTAGAGACAATCATGACTTGGAAAATGCGAATTCGTGAGGTTTTCTTTTTAACAGTGTGTTAAGAGTGCGTGTAATTCTGAAGAAATGAAACGGTTAAGATCGTTAAAATCTGTACCTCACCGTCCTTATAAGCGTGCAATGGTAGAATATTAGGAAAATTATTTCTATGATCAGTACGGTTTTCCCAAACGGATTAAAAATTCTTTGAGGTTTAACGAATCTTCTCGATAATCCGTGGAGTGGGCCTTAATAAAGTAATTTTAAAAGCTGATAATAAAGTATAAATGAATACAATAATGGGCAAAATATGCAGCGTCTGGGAAATTGTAAGTGTACAAATTTTTACGTGTGTACATATTTATTACCGATTATATAAAAGACGATAAAGGAGCAGAGGAAGCGTAAACTGTTTAAAATGATAATTGAAAAGTTTTCGAGAGCGGATAATAGCTCTGATAATAGAAAAATGGATAAATAGAGAAAGGAGGGACTTTGAGAGGAGGAAACCGTGACGAAGGATAAACGTTTCATTTCGCACCTTATTGTTCATTGTAATAAATCTATAGAAGTAATTTTAATTTTAAATAATTATATTTCTACGTATAGTTTAGAATTATTATAAGAGCTCTATTACTAAGTATTTCCATGAGGTGTTGTAGTATCGTGTCGGGTAAGATCCAATTTATGCATCCTACTCGACACAATAAAAGACACGCTTGTATTATAACATTATTGTATCACCTATGTTTTTTGTATTTGGTAATATAACGAAAGAATATCAATTAACGAGAAGAAGGTTAATAGAAAGTATATTATATATTTGAGTAAAGCTGTCCAGTGTTAATGTTATCCATAACACACTGATATGTGTAGCGATACCTAAATAACAACGTTGTAAAGCTAAAAAAAAGGTAACGGCTGTTCTGGATAAGACTTAACGCTCATTTTACTCATAACTTATTATGTAAATCGTCTGAAAGAAAATGGTACGTTCGTAAATAAAATAAACATAAGTATATATCAAAACGCGTCGTACCTCTTTTTTTTTTAATTTTCTGTATATTTAATATTAACTTAATTAGCTTTTATTTCTAATCTATTTTCCGAAACTGACTCTTGATTACGCCATTGAATACTTGACCTAAAAAAATTAGATTTTGTTAAAAATAATTTCAATTTTTTCTGTTTCAATACATATATGTTATAATACCTACATTTTTGGTAAATTTTTTATATATAGAAAATCTCGATTACTTTCTTCTTTAGCATTAACTTTGCATTTTTCTTTCCAGACTTTAGTGCAGTTAAGCAAAGTCGAAACTCTTGGCTTTGAGGAATCAACTTTTTTGATTTCTTTCAAATCATTTTCTTTTTTCGAATTCGAAACCATTTTTCTTTTCTCTATGTAATATTTGTCTCGCTCCCTGTGGAAAAAACAGAAAATTAGAATTGAAATGAATTTAAAGGCTTTGGTCCCAAGTGTTAAGCTCAAAATTCCATTCTTCATTTTACTCAACGAAAATTATAGATAAATATTTTTTCGCTCTGTAGCACTAATCTTTTTTCAAATATAAGACTGCGTACAGAGCGAAAAAAATATTTAATTTCGATACTTTTTGCATAAAACGAAGAATGGGAAAAAATTCCAAACTTAATATTTGTTACCTAAATGATTTTATCAAATCAACCGACTTGAAAATATTTTCTTGCCCACTTTGATTAGGAATTCTTTTCGAAAAGGCAGCCTCCAAAGCTTTCCTTTTTTTATATTCAACAACTGCATTTTTTAAACGTTCTGCTCGTGCTTTTTTTCGATTTTCTGAAACTTCTCTCGACTGTTTTCCAAGTTTTTCTTGTTCCTCGTCCATTAAACGTTTATTTTCTTTTTCTTCTCTCCACTTTTTAATTAATTCTCTTTTCTTACTCGCTTCGCTTTCCGTATTTTCAAGTAATGTTTTTTCGCGTTTATCAACGTTATCAGTCGGCATTTTTTCTTTTCGTTTTTCAGATGATCTGGTTTCATTTTTATTTTCATGGATACTGGGATCGTTCTTTTCAATTCGAAGGGATCGCTCGAATTCTTTTTGTTTTCGCCATTCTTTCACTGCTTTTTTCTGTTCCTCTCGAAGTTTCAAATAAAATTTATACCAGGCTTCGTGATTTACGATACATTTTGCTGTTAAATCTGGACATTTGTTTTGAATTGCATTGACCAAGGCTGGAATTGTTCTGTGTTTTTTGCGAAGTTTTAGAAAAAGCAAGTGGTCTTCTTCAGTCCAAGTTTGAGTATGACCTATTTTAAAAAAGAAGAACCAATTTATTGCTAGAATTTGAAACGATTTTATTATTTCGTTCAATCACTTATTTTCTGTTTTACCTGTTTTTGTTACTAAATTACTAAAATTTTGTATTTCATCATAGTCTTGATAATCTGATTCCATATAATTAATTCTATGTGAATTTTTCGATGAAAGTAATAATCCTTTAAAATCTCTACAATTATTTTCATACCGATGAAGTGTCATATTAAATTGCGACAAATCTGACTCTAAAGCATTTTGTTCTTCTATTAAAAGGTCCATAAATTCCTTTTTATAAAATTCTTGTATTTTTTGCCACAGAATGTATAATTTTGATTTGTATTCCTCAACATCTAAGAAAAACATCCAGAAATTTTTTTTGTGTAGCAATTTTTCATAAGTTATTTATAAATTAAAATTATTTAAATCAAAATTATTTAAATCAAAATTATTTATACAAATTACCTAAGTTTCCAAAATTTTTAAGATCCTCGATTATATTTTTCACAGCTTTCCATCCTTCGTTTACATCATCCACTGAACTTTGTAGGGATTCAAATATTTTCTGCCTACAAATAAATTGTTTCTAATAAATAATAAAAATCGATATTTATTGAATGGTTTAGAAATATTTATCATAATCTATAACCAATAGTTTTCTCTCTTCACGATTTTACCTTTCTTTTAATAAACCGCGATAATCCCGCTGAATTTCTTGAAATATTTTAGAATCAATTTTTGCATTTTCAAAATGAGAGCTAATTGTTTTTTCTATTATATGCTCTTGTTGTTTTAACTTAAGTAAAGCTTTCAAATGCCCTGATTTTTTAGCGGAACTTATTTTTCTTAAATTAGATTCTTCTTTCGTATTATTGATATTTTTATCTACTTCACTTTTTATATCCATAAAAGCTAAAAGTTTAATTTAATTTTAAAATTTAATTTATCTTTTCAGATTTTAAGTTAATATATTGAAATTATTAAAAACTTATTCCTTATTGACAGTGACAGTTTTTTTTCAGTTTTCTTAACAACTGTTACCTTACTTTATGGTACTTTTACTTGTTTACTATGGGGTTTATTGAAGTTTCCATAGTAATTCGGCAGGTGTTTCCCTATCATTAAAAATACAATTTACCGTTCTTTCCTTCCTCAAAAAAAAAAAAAAAACAATTTTTATATGTACGTTTTACTTGCCATATTAGCAAATTTAGATAGCCCGGGTTTTTTTTCATAATTTTTACTTCTTCAAAAAAAAAAAAGAATGCACAGATTGTTTGCTCATATGATAATAAGTATCACATTTAAAAATTTAAATGTGTTAAATGAATTAAACTCAATTTCCTTTTTAAAAAATGAAATAAATATTGCCCTGATTCGAATTTCATTATTAAGCCTTTTTTCCTGATCTAATTATATTAATTATACAATGCTTATCAATAAGGGTGTTGGAGCCAAATTCTAATTTAAAAATTCGATTTCTTCATTTTACGCAATAAATATTAAATTTGCAATTTTTTCCCTTTGTATAATTAATCAATTTTTGACTATAATCATGCGTACAGAGCGAGAAAATACATAATTCAAATATTTTTTAAGTAAAATGAAAATATTCAATTTTGAAGCTAAATTTTTAATTCTTCGTTTTATGCAAAAAGTATCGAAATTAAATATTTTTTCGCTCTGTATGCAGTCTTATGTTTGAAAAAAGATTAGCGCTACAGAGCGAAAAAATAATTATCTATAATTTTCGTTGAGTAAAATGAAGAATGGAATTTTGAGCTTAACATTTGGGTCCAACGCCCTTAACTATCTATCTTTGCTAATAATATTTCTAACTAATTTAAATTAATAATAAAAGTATTGTTACATTTTAAATTGTTTAATATTTTCAATATTTTTAACAGTTACCATAAGCTTTATTGATTATTACAGATTTAATGTTTTATAGTTGACTTATAGCTGGCGCCATGAGGTGGATTGGTGATACTTTTACCTTTATCGAAGAATTTACTAAATTCTCATGAAGATGTCAGGCACGACATAAAATCAATAGTATTGTTTAAATTATTGTGAATTATTATTAAAATATTTTAACTTATATTTCTCCTTTTTGTATTTTAAATATTTTTCAAGACGTACAACAAATAAAAGAAAATATTAATTAAAGTAATAACGTGAGAAGTTTAAAAAAAAATAGTTTAGGATTGGGAGTAGGATTGTAAATAAAAAACAGATATTTGGCTCATTTTTGTACTTTAATTCCAAATCGAGGACTTTTTTGATCAACATTCGATATTTATCATTAAGATATAATAATAACATAATATCAAATTTTTAGAGATTCTTGTTTTCAATATGTGCCAGAATTCCTCTACAAATATTTGCAATTTCAGGTTCAATTTTATCGCAGCATTTCTCAATTTTCAATCTAGATTTTTTTTCTTTTTCAAGAACTTCTCGATCGATTTTTAAATGTTGAGATAATTTTTGATTATCATCTACAATATTTGACAGACGTAATTTTAACTCGATGAAGTTTCCTTTTCTATTCTCCCTAATGGTTTTTGATGCAACATTAATTGATTTTTTCTTCTGTTGATTATTCCTGCTGATAGATTTGGGTCTTTTATTAAAGTTGCTCACCGATTTAAATTTACGTTTTTCTCGAAGAGTCGAATCCTGAAAAGATATTTTTATTTTAGGTAGTTTTTGTCATTGATAACTTCAAGGGTGTTGGAGCCAAGTTCTAATCTAAAAATTCGATTTCTTCATATTACTCAATAAATATTAAATTTGGAATTTTATCCCTTTGCAGAATTAATCAATTTTTAACTAGAATAATGCGTACAGAGCGAGAAAATATCTAATTCAAATATTTTTTAAGTAAAATGAAAATATTCAATTTTGAAGTTAGATTTTGAATTCTTCGTTATATGCAAAAAGTATCGAAATTAAATATTTTTTCGCTCTATATGCAGTCTTATATTTGAAAAAAGATTAGCTCTACAGAGCGAAAAAATATTTATCTATAATTTTCGTTGAGTAAAATGGAGAATGGAATTTATAGCTTAACACTTGGGTCCAACGCCCTTAAGCTATCAAAAATTATTTTGTAAATGTTATAAATATGTTAATAAATAACTAACTTTTTCCTTTTTTGGCGTACACTGTTTCAGAAGATTTCCTTTGTTTCTCCTTGAAATTTTAATTGAGCTCTTCTTCATTTTTCTTTTTCCATCTACATTAATATTCTTTGTTAAGAGTATTTTCTTCAGGGACATTATCCCTCCTTCCTTTTTTCGTCTCCTCAGCAACTTTTTCACAACTTCTGAGATTTCTGAAGGAATATTATTTTGACGAAAATCTATAGTTGCAATTGTGCAGTTTATTCTCAGTAATTCAAGAATGGCTTCTCCTTTATCGCTGAGTCCACATGATCTTAGATTCAAAACTCTGAGCCAGAAATCTTCTTTCAAAATATTAACCAATAATCGTAGTCCTGAGTCGGAAAATTCTGGATTTTTATTCAAAATTAATGTGTCAAGTCCTCGAACCTGGAAGAAATTTTTGTTTCATGTTATTTAATTATTTTGAGGAGAAAATTGAAATTCTTTATTAAGGGCGTTGGGTCCAATTGTTAAGCTCAAAATACTATTCTCCATTTTATTCAACAAAAATTATAGATAAATATTTTTTCGCTCTGTAGCGCTAATCCTTTTTCAAATATAAGACTGCATACAGAGCGAAAAAATATTTAGTTTCGATACTTTTTGCATAAAACGAAGAATTCAACATCTAACTTCAAAATTGAATATTATCATTTTACTTAAAAAATATTTGAATTAGGTATTTTCTCGCTCTGTATGCATAATTATAGTTAACAATTGATTAATTATACAGAGGGGGAAAATTCAATATTTAATATTTGTTAAGTAAAATGAAGAAATCGAATTTTTAGATTAAAACTTGGCTCCAACACCCTTAAAGAATTTATTCAAGAATTCGAAAAAATAACAATTTTTTATATTTAGTAAAATTAGATAAAAATATACTAACTTGCTGCAAATCTGAATTTGTATTTGGTCCTGTATATCCAGACCACTCATTTTTCATTAAAAGTTGTCTTCTTTTTTTCAGAAATAGAGAAAGTGAATATCCAGAGTTACCAGTGAGATTACAACTGGTAAAATTTAGCTTCTGAAGATTAACATTGTTTTCCAAAGATCCAAGTACCAATCTGCATCCTAAAAAAATATTTAATATTTTGTTTACTTATAATTCGTTTTATACATAAAAGGAATGGTTCTGTATATAATTAAAAAAAAATATTTTACCTGAATCGGCGATCTGACATCGTGCCAAAGACAGAGTCCTTAAATTCGTGTTGTGAGATAATCCAATACAAAGTATTTCCAAATATTTATTCGATAATGGAATCCCATCCAAAATTAGAACCCTCAGCATCTGAGAATCTTTTAAATTTGTTCCCAAAGCATCCACGAAGCATCGTAGCAGATAATTTGTAAATAGAAGTGGATGTAATTTTTTTCCTTTTCTGCGCCTGAATCGTAGCCATTACAGAAATAATTAATTTAGGGTCTTAATTGTTTTCCTTTGTAGAAATCCGGCGCCAAGTATCGAGTCCATGGTCAGCTGAAAATTTACAAATTCTTGGCAGTAAATTGTTCAAAATTTTGGATAAGAATAATTATAAGTTGTAAGGACTTTTTGAGGATGTCTACCAGCAAAAAAATTATCTATTAAATCTTTTACAAATAAATAGTTGATTTTTTATCTTAGAAAATGAATATCAATTTTTTTTTGGTTGGTAGACATCTATAATAAAACATAGCGGCCTCCTTTTTTATCAATTTTGAGTAAGAAACAGCATATTATTTATCATGCTTACAGGTAGTTACAATTGATTAGAATCATCCTAATCTTTAAGTATATAGTATTTTCTTCTCTTATATTATACATTAATCTAGCTAATTTAAATTAATGTAATTAATCTTTACCAAAATTTTTCGAGTTTCTCTTCGTTATTAATCTGCTCGCGAACTTTTTTTCGATACCATCGACTGCAGACACGAATTTTGGGAAGACTTTGATCCTGAGAAATTCCATTTAAAATTGACCACCAATCATTGAGGTCCACGCTATCTCCACAAAATTGATAACTATTTTCCTAAGGGGTTTGGGGTATTTTTTCAAAGTAAAAAAATATATATGAAATATTATTTGAATAGAAATGAGAAGAAATGAAATGAAATTAATTTTTAGCTAAAATATGTATGCTTAAAATTTTTGACAAACCTTATAGGCTAAAGCAGAAGGGTTTTGATGACTCATCTTCATTTTTATCTCCAAAATAAAATTTCTCAATTTTATCTTAACATTGTAAAAATATGTAACTAAGAATTGAGTATTCTATAATAAAAAGCAATTACAAATATTATTTGATTAGAAAGAAAGCAAAAAAATGCAAAAAAATCAAAATGAAGACTATCGAAAGATCTAAAATCGATTATTTGTTTGTTTTTTTCTTTTTTTTCTTTTTATAACTTCAATTTACAGCTATTCACAGTTATTATTTACTCTTGATTTATTCAGATTTATTTGTCTCTTTCTTATAATTCCAAAATTATCTTGAAACATTTCTATAAAACTGGAATTTTCGCTGAGAGAATTATGGACAGTTTGAAATATACTTTCAATTATAATTTTAACTACAATCTACTATTGACAAAACAATTAATTTGTAATATTACCAAGAAACACGGTTAGTATTTCCGTAAATCATCAAATTTTCCTAACGCCGTTTTTCGGGAGAATTAATTGAATTTCATTATTAATTTGTCTTAATTTCCTGACTTTGCTTGGTTCATTTCAGATCATCAATGTGTATTAAAGTGGTTATATTTCCTCATGAAATCCGATAAGAACTTGGCAGAAATGAAGCTTAGAAATGATTTTATGGATTACCTGGTATTAAATCTTCAGGAAGGCTTTTTGCGGCCGCCTTTCAATACTTCACCCCCAAAATCTACTACAATAGGCGCCATGGCTAATCTGATAGTAAATTCAATCATTTTTTAAATACTAAATGATTCTTTATTTTATTAATTAAAAGCTCAAAGGATAATAAGAGGGTGTCTACTAAATTTTGCCCAGGAAATTCCCGGAAAATTTCCGAATGAATTTGAATGGATTTCAAGAGATTTCAAGGGATTTAAAAAAATTTAAAGCATTTTGAGAGATTATAATTGATTTTAGCAAATTTCAAGAAATTTCGAAAGATTTTAAATAATTCTAAACAATTTGAAGAGATTTAAAAAAATTCAGAAGAATATTCAAGAAATTTTACGAGATTTTTAAGAATTCACGTGTTTTTAAGGAATTACTAGGGATCTGACGGGATTTTAAAATTTATTTTTAAAGGATTTTCGAATAATTCAAAATATTTCAAGAGATTTAGCAAAATTTGCAAGTGTCAAATAAAAATATTTGGATTGATTATCCGGAAAGGTTTTTTCAAAATGGAAATTCATTTCCTGCATCAAAAAATGAAATCAATTAAATTCCCGCAAAGTAGACACCCTGAATAAGGATAATAATTAAATAATTAAATAATTAAATGAATTTTCATTAATTATAACTAATAAGTGTTTTGGAATTGTATTCTATGAGATGCATTTTTTTCTTAGCCAGGTAAAAATAATAATTTTAATATAGAAGATTCTGAAGAGGATGTTGGATCAGAAAATTTTGAAAATGATAGACCAACTGTGATGTCAAAATCACCTGATGGAGGATTATTTTTATCCCTTCAACCTGTTCCACATGAGGGGTCTTTTTGCTATCTAGCCATCACGACAAAGAAGAAGACAAATTAGGGATTTAGGTATCTCAAATAAACATATTTAATTTGAAAATTATAGCTTATAATTATGCCTGGCAATTTTTGGACAATCAAATTACTATATACTATATTCTATATAAAACACAATTTCATTGTTTATATGATATTTCCAATCCAAATCGCACATGAGTAGAAATTGATGAACAAATAATGCGACAAATATACTTGATACGGTGCTAAGTATAGATAATTTACGTCGCATATTTAAGATCTCTGTAAATAAATAATAGTCTATTATCTGATTCAATGTGCAATTCAAAATTCACTGAGTTTGCATTATTTATTGTATTTACGAATCGCAAATTCTTATTTCAAGCCTGGTTCCCAAAGCTATTTATTTTCATTTTCACCTCATTTAAATATTCATAATTAAAACAAAAATACTTCCACTCGTTTTCAACAATCATTTTTTAATGTTGCAATCATTTTTATAAGTATACTATAGTTTCTTAAATTACTTTGCAGAAAGAAGCAAGTTTTCATTGAAATGACTTTATGGGCCATTTGTCCATTTCTCGAACATTTATTGTTTTTTCTACTTTTGACCAGTTTACCGTTTATTGATTCTGAGAGCGTATTGAGATTTGCCTTTCAATTATAATGAGATTCCCAAGGCTATCCTACTGAATCTTTCATTTCGTGTATGTCGAATTCGACCATGATCCTTTTTTCTTTGCCAGAGAAAACCATCCCAAATCATCAAAAATTGAATATTTCATCAAAGTTTTTCAAAATGTTTCCTAAAAAAATGGTCGCAGATTTCCTTGCAGTTATTTCCGGCAGTTTTAAGATGCAGATTGTAATATTACTGAGAATTACAGTGAAAATGGTAAATATATATATTTAATTAGAAGATAATTATCATTACCATCAATATAATGTATGATGCAGATTTTTAAAATGATTTTCTCACTATAACTGACCTTTTTAATTCATGAATATAAAATTGATAAGCTGTTTTTCAAGAAATATTAGCAGAGTATATTTGTAAAGAGTATATCGTGTTGAGAACACACTATATGTTGTACATGTCTTTAAAAAGCACTTGTGTAGGTAAGAATCCGCAAATATGTTTGAGGACGTGCATAACTTACATATACATATATATAAATGAAAAATTGTTACAAGTGCATTTCTTTTGGTTCGTTAAACCGACTCACCTGAGTCCGGAAAAGATTGCAAACCAGAATTAAAAGTTGTGATTTCAAGCAGAAAATCGGTTATTCTTCTCAGATTAAAAATCATGAATTAGGTAAAAAAAAAGAAGTGCTGTGCCTTTATATAATAAAAGTGGGAAATTTATTTGTGAGTAAAATTCTTTAAACTAAACCAATTACATTTCAATTTGTTATAATGTTTTTCGAAACATGTTTCGAAAGTATATAAAATATTTTAAACAGAAAAAGAAGCAAGAAGAAAAAGAAGAATGTTGAAGAAATTCATAGAACTTAATGCAAGCATTGTAAGATTAGCTAATTTTTTCTAGTTTTTGTTTTTTGCACATGCGACACTCAGTATAGATTTAAAAACCATAATCTTGTAAGTTTTACGCGAATGCTAACAACGAGATAAGATAACGAAAAAAAAATTCCTATGACGTTTCAAGAGTTAAGTTTACGTGTTATTGAAATCGATCAAGGCGAAATTAAATCTTTCACTCATTCATAATTGACAAGGAAATACCTAAATATAGTTAATTATGACGAAAATAACATGCACTTAGCATATCAAGAAGTATTTTTAAAAAGAAATTGTAAGAGGTTCTAATAGTACTAATTAGTAGTGTACTAATTTTAGTGAATTTCTTAATTTAATAAAAATGCAGATGATTACCAGAATCAATTATTTTTTTATTATTTCAGTTATTTATTTCCTGCAATAAATTATTTTTCTTTAAGAAATATCTTCTTTTTAAATCTTGCGAAGTTTACTATTACGTTCAATCGTAATTTGAAGTCATGAAAAGAGATTAACATAAGTTGAGTACATTCACTAATTGAATCTCGAGTTTTTTAATAGTTTTTATACCTTTTCTTATTCCTCACGTTTTATTCCTACAAGATTTATTATATATTAAGAATTCTTTCCATTATTCATAATACATATAGCAATCACGTTTTTTAATCATTTTTATAGAATATTATATAATATAAATCATTCTTCCTGAAGAAGAAAAAGACTTTAGTCGTCAGTATTTAAATTGCACATTTATTTTTAATTTTTGGAAGAGAGAGAGGAGAATGATATTCTAGGAAAATGGTATAAAAGAGGTAACTGCTCTTCCTTCTTTAATAGTGCATTTTTAAAATTATTATCTAAGTAGAAAAATAGAATTTCATATTAAAATATCACTAAAAAATGTTTTTTTAATTTTAATTATTTATCGATTTCGATTCGCAGATGGGATTTTGTGCAAACCTTCATATTGTTCACATCCATGAACATTGGAAATATACATTGTGTTTAACTTCCTAATTGTGAGGATGCTAAAAAATAATAATTTTCTAATCTAGATATTTAAGAATGTTTTTCTCGTATAAAAAAATGTTCATATGACATTTTAAAATGGGTTGCTCAACAAGTACTTCCCTGCAAAAGAGGGAAAAGCAACGTAAGTTGCAAAATGGCAAATTTTCGGGGATTAAACAAGAGAATGATTTTCTTGAAAGTGGTGAGTGAAATAAATATTATATCTTTCAAGAACGTTCATATCTCATAATTTTCAGAAATTTTAATTGCTCTTTTCTTATTTTAAAAACCCCATTAAGATTTTGAAAGTAGGATTTTTTAATGTAGATATTTCACCATCTGTCAAATAAGTTTTTCTAGACAAAGAATAAATTTTCTTCTCCCAACAAAAGAGTTTCTGCAGTAGGTGTTCAATACATTTTCCTAATAAGTCAATCAATTTTTATCTCTTTTATCAACCTTCTCATTTCCTTTATTCTCTTTATTTTTTCATCTTTATTGATTGATAAGATTTTGTCTGAGTCAAAGGCCGAGTCAAAGTCAATATATGCGTTTTTCCTTTAATTTTAAATCAGTAAAAACTGTCTTTGTTAAAATAAATAGAATACAAAAATCTTAATATAATTTATTATTTATTACTATATTTATTATTTAAATTAAGATAGGTCGATGTACGTTCCAAAAAAATTAAGCCGAGGAAGGTATAATCAGTTTAAGATCTCCTGTAATAGATTTTTTTTGCAAAGAGTGGGGAACCTCTTTACAACGGTAACGGTAAAACTCCTTGACCCAGTCTGAGCCACTAATCAAGGCATATGTGGTTGTATTTACGTATATGGTCCAAATCATCAATCGAATCAATAAATAAATGTAAATTGAATTTTTTTTCGTAAATCTCCTATGTAAATTAATTTTGTTTGCTGAGAATTATTGGGAATTATAGGAATTATTTACAATCTGTTTTTTGCGTCAAAAGAAAAATTGAATAAATATTTAAAAATTATTTTCTTATCTGAGCCGTATGCAATTTTTCCAGTTTTTCTAGGCAATAATTCATAAGGCTTTGCTATTATGAACCTCTAATTTATGAGGAAGTAGTACATTTTTTATCCTAAATTACAACTTTTCTAGGCATAATTTATGACTTCGTAATTGCCTAGTGTACATTTATTTCTTGGTTTTTGAAATTTAAAGTCTAAGTGAAAATCTCCATATAACAGTTTTTGTTCATTCACATAAAAATGTTTTTTCTTAATTACAGTAATTTTTATAAACTGGATTTATATTTTTTATAATTGAATTTATATTCGTAGGGAAAAGTTAACTAGGCTTTTTTCATTTTCCAGATTGTCCTTATTTCCAGATGTGTCTGAGAGTTTCAAAGATCTGGAGAACGAACTCTACGTTTGGGATGAGAAAAATTATGAAAATCTGCTTGATTTGAAACATAGGCTCAGGAAAACTAAAAATGGTTTGTTCTGCACTGTTCTTTGTTTAATTTATACAAATTTCATTTCAGAAAAATTATTTTTACATTTTGCTTTTGCTTACGATGTGTCTTACGATGTCAGTAATTCACTAAACATATTTTTAACTATTTCTATAACTATTTATATAACTAAATCTATTCCTTCATAATTTAATTAATTCTTAAAAAAATAACAATTATTTTTGAATGTATATGTTTGAAAATGAAGCGATGACCCCACTGATTCATAGTTACAATTCAGCTCTCTGATTGCTGAACGTTCTCTATCTCACCAAACGTAATCTTTCGGTGATTCGGTTCAGACGTAAAACGTGTGCGATTATTCACACTCTTTTTAAAAAGACTTTCATAAAAAAGTGCAATTTATTTATAAAAAAAAAACAGAATAAAAGAAGTTAGAAAATCGTTAAGAATAAATCGGCTTAATAGTGATGAAAAGAAGCTATAATTGAATAATTTAATAAAACAAATAATAAATAATAATAAAATACTTAAAAATCGGCAGTAAGTTAATATATTCAGCAATAACTCTAAAAAAAAGTGGAATTATTGATTGCGATATTGACGATGTGGTTTAGAATCAATCTATTTCGAGGAAAAGTATAGATTTGGTAATTAGAAGTGTTTTCTACGATTTGTAAAGATGTGATGACAAATTAAGAATATTTGGAATTATTATCGAGCAGACATGGGTAAACATGTAACTGTTTTTCTCTATAATATCGATTTAAAATTTATGATGATTTTAATTGAAGATTGTTCCATTGAAAAAAAGTTGCTACCAGTGAAGTTTAAATTTTTTAAATATTTTTCTATATGAATTTTTTTAGTGTCTAAAATAATCAATTATTTTGATTTTAGCGTTAATAATTTTATGATAATATTTTTTAATAGGAATGGAATAGTTAGAAAATTAAACACACGTGCGATTGTTAGCATGTGACCTGCGTTGATCAAGAAAATGATAGGCAAAAACGATTTCTAAACTGGTTTCGTTATGACAACCTAGTTTCATAGTCGAAATATAAAAGTGGTTCCATACAATAAGAATAAATGATCTTGAAGGCCCAAATTCGTATAATCAACTTTTTTATCTATTAAATATATTCTAAACGTCAATATAAAATAATTTAAGAATAAAGGAATAATTTTTTTAATATTTTAGGTACGCCTATGAACGTGTACTTATAATTAGATTTCGCTGAGTCTATCAAATTTTCATCTTTTGATATCATATTCACTTTAGAAAAAAATATTTTAAAACTATTTTTTTTTAAACTAATTACAAGAGAACTTCAGCAGCCATAAAAAAATCAGTTTGTTTTGATTCGCGATTGTAGAGTAATAATAAAAATATTTAATTACTCAAATCAATTTGATAATGATTTCAGGAAGGTTTGTTTTACATCCAATTAATTAGGTATATTTTTTTTAAGATCTGAAAATTGTTGATAGTGATAATCCTAATAAACTATCTTAAATGATTCTGAATTCGCGAAAACGTCCATATGTCATCAATAGCAGACGAAATTTGTCTTCCAATAGGGGATGAAGATTTTAATGGTCAATTATATCTCTACAATGGTAGGTACAGTATAAATTATTGGGTGGTTCCAAAAACAAAATTTTTAATGAATTGATAAATTTTCAAAAGTACCACAGGATAGAAAAATAAGTCAACATTATTATTATTAACTTTTTAATATTTTTGGACCTTTGTTTTTTTAAATTACGCAGAACATGATTTTGCAATCAGAGCTAATAATTCAATCGTCGAAATACTCGACCTAAATATCGAGGCATATGATTCAAATTAAGGCTGTTTAACGTTTTCAATTACTCATCAAAATTAATTTAAAATTTTCTCTATTGAATGATTAGATTTAATGATTTAAATTAATGATTTAATATTTCTTGTAATTACAAATTTAACTTTTTTACTCTTATAATTATAATTTCGTTTATAATCTAATTATAAAATGATTTTACCAAAAGTTTTTTTTGCATTTTTGAATTTTCGAGCAGTATTCCATAAATTACTTTTGGCTCATCAGAAATATGTACTAAAAACTTTCAAGAATTAGTACAATTTATTAATAAGATTATTTTTTCATTATAAAACATTTTAACAGGGTTTTTCCTTTATTTTTTCAAAGAGGCCAATGAAAGCGAAAGTCAAACGGATAATAATGGAAGGAACGTCAGTGATACAACCTTCAATCAGTTCGTGTCTGTGGAGGATGATTTGGATTATCCAGTTGTAAGTGGTTCTATTTTAAATGAACAATTAACTAATTAACTAATTAATTAATCATTTATTTTAGTTTAAAGAGTTGATCCGTCCATTGCACTATTTTCCTTTAATTTTAAACATAAATTACACACGTGGAATTAATAAGAACATTTGTTTACATCTTCTAAGGGTTGAAAACTCCATTTCAAAAGATTTGAATGACTTCATTCAATTATATTGAATAACAATAATTATATATTTCATAACATTATTGACTGAATTGACTTGTATGACTTCATTAAGTTCAACAAGTTCTTCCAACTTTCATTACTTCATTGACTTCCACGAGACTATGTAAGTTTAATTATTTCATTGAGTTGACTTGATTTGCATAACTTGATTGATTTCATAAGCTACAGTTGATTTAAATGAGTTCAATAACTTCAGTTGACATAAATGTTTTCTCTAAATTACGTTACTTGATTGACTTTAATGATTTTACGTAACTTGTACGAATTGACCTGGAGAATAAAATTATCAGACAACCCTTTAAGGATTGGGATTAGTAATTTGATTTTATGTTGGGGCTAAGTTCGTCCTACATTACTTATAATAATCATTCTTGCCTAACATAATTTCTAAAAATTAAAGACATATCTGATCTAATCTAAGAAAAAAGCTCATTCATCGCGAGTAGCCCTTGATGATTTATTGTCTTTCCTAAATACTAATCTCCCATACGTAAAGGGTTAAACTGCTCTTCTTAATTATTCAAAAATTCAAGAATATCAAATTCGTGATGAATTTTCCATTCTTTGAATTTCTAAATAATTATATTATCTACTTTATTAATTATTTTATGTATACAGCATATAAAATTGAAATGCTTACAACTTATGTCATTTACTCTTTGATTTATTACAACACAATAATATTTAATATTTATATTTATACAATGGGATTCAATAAAATTGACTTCACTTTTATTGGATTGAAGTGACTTGATTGACTTCAATTAATTTGAATGATTTCATCAAATTTGTATGATTTAATTAAACTCGAGGACCTGAATGAAGTCACATCGTT
>CAJFCP010000086.1:1413593-1472425 GCA_904066005.1 Synergus itoensis
ATTGACTTAATTAATTCCAATATTTAAACGATTGACCTCAATTTTTTCGACAAAAATGACTCTCGTATGGCTAAAAAAATATTTTTATCGAACTTTAATAATATTCAATACGATTTTACCCTTTTATGTGTGTTATTTAACAGGTGTTAAAATATTAATTGAACTGAATAGGTTCCTATTTAAAAACTTAAGAAGAAAAATCATTTAAAATTGAAATTTTATTTTTTATTATATCCTATTTCAAGTTATTTAATCAAATATTTAATAAACTCTTATTAATGTTTACTCAATTATATATTTACGTTATAATATATTTTAATAAATAAATTATAGAAAGCATTATATATTATTTAAATTATAATAAAGCGCAATTCTAAAAAAATGTTCTTAATTATTAAATAATAATAGGGGGTTAATTATTATTAATTTCAACTTCTATAATAAAAATAGAAACAATCAATAAATCTATAATCCAACAAAAAACAGTCGTGAGCTTTCTAACAAACTTTCTGCAATTATCAACCCCTTCTTAAATATTCTCAATAGTCGACAACCCTTTGTGCCAATACCTAATTTGCTATTCATAAAATTGCTTTATCAAAGTTCAAGAATACATTTCCTCTAAGTTTTGCAAGAGTTCCAGCAATCATCTTTTTTTTTCTTTCTCTCTTTAAATAACCATAAGAGTCGAAGAATAATTTCCTGTACAATTCAAATCTAATGGACATGATGTCTCTATAATACTCATCTAATATTCCTAATACTTTTCTTCCTGGAAGGGAAGTTTGCTGGAAGGGGGAAAAAAATTGTAACAAAGTTGCCTCTGCTATCAAATTCATATAAAATGCCTGAGTCAGCTTTTATTCGTGAGAGAATTACAGCTGTAAAAGGTAAAAAAAAATTAAATGCACCACAAACTTTTCAGAAGGGTTGTAAACTTATTGGCAAGGGGTTGAAAGAGCAAGCAAAGGGTAATATTCATGGTCGGAAAAAAACATGATTGCACAAATAAAGGTACTTTAATATGAAAACTCAATGCTCATCGAAGCAAAGTTCCAGGAAAGTATTGAAATATAAATTGCATATTGCAGGGTTAATTATAGGGTACCCCTTCTATTCTTTTTACCCCTACTCCAAGGGCAACTATAGACGTTCTATAGACAGTTTCTCCGGAGCTACGAAGCTCCTGGATTTTTCTTTATTTCACCTGTCAACTGAATTTTCTCTCTTCAAAGGATTCCCTTTGGTGAAATATATTTCATATTCTTCAGGATACAAACAAAAATCGAGAAATAATCCAATAATTAAAAAGAGGATTCGAAAAAGTGACAAGGAATATTTTCCGGAAGGAGTTTCAATATTTGGAAGTACAGTTGTACTTGGAATCAAGTTGGAAGATGTCAAGCATCATCAAGTGATTTCTTTTAGATAATTGTTGTTTAGCTTTTAATTCATGTGCAATATTTTTCTCGCCCTGAATGTTTTTTTATTTTCATTAACAATTATTTTCGTTTGTGATGTGATTCGTGGTATTTTCATTAGACATTTTTGTCAAGCACTGGATCTCAGACAAACCCTTGTCATGAATGTTTTTGTGTTTTAATTTATGCAAATATACACAGATATATTACACAAAACATTAGAAAATAATGTTTATAACATTTTCACACTTTGCACTTATGATAATTACGTAATAATTGTGTTCTTATATATAATTGCAAATATATTTCTGCACTTATTTTCTTTTTTTTTTAATTAAAAACTAGTATATTTAGTACTTTTTATTATTTGGAAGTATAATTGTACTTGGATTCAAGTTGGAAGTTATCAAACATCAAGTGATTCTTTTTAGATAATTGTGGTTTAGCTTTTAATTTACGTGTAATATTTTTCTCGCCCTGAGTTTTCTTTTTATTTTCGATAAATTATTTTCATTTAAATTATTTTGTAATATAATACGTGGTATTTTCATTATTCGTTCTTGTAAAGCACTGAATATTAGGCAAACTAGCAATGAATGTTTTTAATTTATGTTATAAAATTTAATTTTTATTATAAAATAGCTGCGATTGTTGTGCATAGATTTAAGTGAGTTAATCTTTAATTCATATTAAAATTAATTTGTTAGCTTTTCTCGATCTGGGCTTGAGAAAAATTGTGCATATTCAACTTATTTTTATTTTTTGAAATGAAGATGACAATTTGTTTTTCTAGCTATGGGTATTAAAAATTATTTGTACATATTTTGTGTGCTTGAAATAAAGTGTGAATGATACTTAGTTCTTTTTTTCTATATAAACATTTAATTTCTCTTTTTCAACTTCAATTTCTGCACTATAATATTATACTCACACATCTTCTTAATAAAGAATTAGAATAATGTCACTAATAGTTTATTCTTAGATATTTTGTTATTTAATTGTTTTTGCACTATATTCTCTTTAAATATCAGCATTACTTCAATACCAATTTAATAATGATCAAATTCCTAATCCGAATTTCAGGATATTGAGTATCGAGGAATGAAAAACCAGCTCACATTACAAAAATACTTATTTTGACGTAATAACATTTAATTCAAGAGGCAGCTTGGGTCTGAATGGATCACAGAAAATGTGAATCATACTCTATATGTAACATTTTCATCTACAAATCTACTACACTATCCGTGTGATAAAAAAACATCGTCACCGCACTATCAATGACTTTCTCAATATCTCAATATCACGATCATGAAACCCGATTATTATTGTCTCAGTAATCAGTATCGTTTCAGTCACCTTTTTCGCAAGAGCATTTCTCATCAATCACAACTGCTCTTGATACTTTAAATTGCACAAAAAAAAATCACTTAAATAATTAGAAATTTATTTACACCGAATGTTTATCATTGATGTGATAAGTGAAATTTTAAGAGATTAAGAGTAACTATATTAATATATTATGCAAAATGTGAATATCAAAGTGCATGTTTCTATTATAATACATTATCATATGTTGTATTAGGTAAGGCAAAAAAATCAGGAGCTAAATATTTTCAATTTATTCTTTTATAGTTATAAAATTTTTAAAATTCATTAAAAAAATTGCAGTTTCTCGTAGCTTCATTTTACAAACATAATAAATAAAAAATATGTGTTGTGATTCTATTTACTAAATTAAAAAAAAAAGATAAATAATTGTGAATAATATAATTGACGTTATTTTTGGAAAAACATTTTAATGCTGAATTGTATTTTAAACTGAATTTATAGCTGATTTGTTTTGATGATTCAGTTGTAAAAATAGATTGAAAATATATAAATAAGTTTAGAACAGCACAATCTGAGTTGGATGTGTCATTTAAAGTAAAAATAAGGTGTTTATGTCGTAAGAAGTGCAATGTTTGGTGGAGAAATGTGTGATAAAAAACGATTAACGCATCCCAAGTTATTTATTTCGGGTCCCACCGGAAATGATGACGCTTGTGCTAATGAGCAGCAAACTGATTCTTGGTTTGCAAGTTTTCTTAGACTATTCTGCAGGCGAATACGTAAAGAATGGCTTGCAAACAGTGATAAGATTCTTGTCAAGGAAACTTCTCCGACTTTGTTTTTATCTGCGGTACGTGTAAAAATATTGAATATCAAGTACTGGTAGAAATCGCTAGTCCTTGTTTACAATTTTATTATGTTTCTTCCCTCATCTTACATAAAAAAGAGAAAAAATTTCTTTTATGACGTTCACACTTACGCTCATTGTTAGATTGATGATATTTTATGATATGGTCTCTAATATCAATGTTTACGTATGTCTGACGTATGTCTGATTGATAACCAAGGAATATCTATACTATTCCTTTAAATCATAAGATAATTGTAATATTGTTTTATTTTTACTCTACATATTTAGTCATAAGAATCTCTTTTTTTAATTATTAGCACACTGCAAACAAATAAGTAAACTATGCACAGGTACATTGCACAAAAAAAATATTTATAATATTTACACTTTGCACTTATGATAATTACTTGTAATGTTATAATAATTATAATAATAACTTATAATAATATGTGTTTTTATATTTATATATATATATAATTGCAAATATGTTTCTGCACTGACTGATTTTTTTTTTTTTAGTTAGAGAACTAGTATATTTAGTACTTTTCCTCAAATTATCCTAATTATAATATTTATCCGAGTGTTACTTAATATTATTAATTCTTAATTCAATTATGTATAAGTATTTTCATTATTTTTAAAAGCACTCTAAACATAATAATTGCAAAAGAAAAAATTATGGAAAAATTATGGAAATTATGGAAATTACATTCAAAATAATTAGTAAGTACACAAGAAAATTGTAATTATACTGTAATTAATTTCAGTATAATCATAATTTTCTTGTGTAATTATTAATTTTATTATTATTATTATTATTACTCTAGTAATATAATTTAAATGTAATTAATTAGATGCAACCCCAGTTTAATGTACATAAATAATTAAAATATAAGGGAGAAACTTATATTTATATTTCTCTTAAAATTTAATTTTTTTATTTTGCATAATATTATTTACTGGTACTAAGTTTCTTTTTTTTTTACAGAAAGGACCCCAAGATCTCAATCCTAATTGGCTGAATACCAGTATACCGGATGCTGTTAGGGTATAGTTTTTAAATATATTAAGCTGTAGATTAATTTTTGAGAAAAAGGGACTTCTCACTGTATCTAAAATATGTTAATAAAATATGCTAATTTTGCAGGTTTTATTAGTATTTGGAAAGGAGGATCAGCAGTTGGAGGTTCTTGCTTCTGTAGCTGAGAAAATCAACTGGACGGTCTCAATTGCAAAAAATGTGGAGACTGCAGTTCAGGTTTTTCAAAATCGATTTCATGATTTAGTGATAATCGATCACAGAGGGTCACGTGGTCAGGAAGCTGAGGAAACTTGCAGGTTTAAAAAGAATTCTTATTCTAATTTAATGTATTTAATTTAATTAATTTTAATTCATATTGAAGAGACTGAACTCAATATTGTAATTTATATTCAGGGCCCTTAGAAGCACAAATTGTCATCCTAGTTCTGTCATTATAGCACTCGTGAAAAAGTCGTGAGTATAGAATAATTAACATTCAAAAGTACTACTTCAATTTCACTTGACTTCATTAACATTTTTATAATTATTTTATAATTACAATTGATCACTATTTGCCTTTACAATTTGAATGTTGGAACTGACTTTTAACTATTCTCAATGAGTTCAGTGTTTAGTTAAGTGGTAAATTAATTTTTTCTAGGTTTTTCATGATTGCAGATGATAAGGAAATTTCCGCGTTACGTTTATTGGACGCTGGATTTAGTAGAGTATGTCACTTATATTTAAATAATATTGATATATTTACAATATATATAAAATAATTTATAAAAGATCGTGCATTGCGTTTAATTGTAGGCACTTGTGGAATGTTCGCATGACAAGATATTAGTAAATGAACTTTTAGGAATTTATGCAAGTGCAATCAGGCCGAAAGCTCAACTAGCCTCGGCACATGCGCTTTACTTAGCAGTTGACAGATGTAGGGATATGGTTCATGTAACTAATGATCAACATATCGTGCAGGTATTTTTTGTTTAAAAAATAAATCAGCCCAAAGTAGATAAATTCAATCAAAATAATCTTAATAATCCATGAATCATCAATTCTATGTTTGTAGTTTGCAAACAGAGTTAGTGAAAAGTTACTCGGATACAAAATGGAAGAATTGGTAGGAACAAGTCTCACTGAGATAATAACTTGTGAACACTTTGTCTTAATGGATCAACAATTACAAAGGGGTCGGGAATTCGAAGGAAACATGAATTGCCAAAGAAAAACCAACGACACGATTACCATAAATTGCAGAATAATACCGTTCTGTGCATACGGAAGGTATTTTATAATATTTTGTATAAAGCAGTACAGAAACATGAAATAAAAAAGAAGAAAAACATTCCTATACTTTTTATGGAAATAGGAAATTGATTGTTATTAAAATATAATTTGTATTCCAGAAAACCAACGCACTATATTTACGTGCACGACACAACATATCTATTGGAAAATTTAGGATTAGCATCCACAAACATGGGATCTCAACAAAATCCTAGAGGAAGCTTGTATTCCTTAAGAAGAGGCTCGTTTGATGTTAGATCTCTCGGAAGCGATAGTAAATAATTTTTACCATTTTTTTTTAAATTATTATGTTCCTTTTCATTATAAATAATTGTTTTTTTTATACACTGCATATTGCACATCGCTTATAACTATAATTGTAATTATCTAAAAAGTTATAAGTAAAAAGCACTTATGAAAAACCTGCATGTTTTAATATTTAACAGCACAAAGGCGAGGTAGTTTGGCAAAATTGAATAATTTACCTCTTGAAGCACCAATCACAAAAGTCATGATTCTACTGAACAATGCCATGTTAGAAGCAACGAATCCAGAAGTCGCTATGCAAATCGACAAAGTATGTAAAAATTCTAAGCAAATTGGATTTTTTGTTTAATTTAAAAATTGCTCTTTGTGTCGCACATGCATTCAAGAACATTATTATAATTTTACTACACTATAAAAATTCTAAAATTTATTACAATATAAAAATTAATAAACTCAAAATGAAAGCTAAAATGATGCTTAAAAATCATTTTATTAAAAAACTGAAGTTCTATTAATATTTGGATTTTTGCAGGCAATTGAGACACTGAGAAGTACTGAATTGTATGCACCAGTTATGAAGGAGGATAAAAAAATCGTCTATGATCCTGTGACCTCAGATTTGATTGGAGCTTTGATTTCTGTACGAGTGATTATGTTCGTTATCAATTACTATCCACTCTTAATTTCCATTTTATATTCAAACATATTTTTATTATTTTATTCCACATATTTTTAAACCTTACTCAAAAATTTGCACATATCTTTTAATATCTTCATACAAAAGACAAAATATTATGTTTCACGACGTGAATTTGGTTTTAATTTTAAGGCACCTCAGTGTAAAGATTCACGAAGATCATCGAATGATTCTACTGGTAGAATATCAACAGTGAAGCTTTTTAGCCATGCAAATAAAGTAAAAACCTTACGGGCTCCACACGAAATCGACGAATTATTAGATACGTGTATGGACTGGGAATTTGATATTTTCAAATTGGAGGTTTTATCCGGCATGAGGTTTGTGTGTGACTTTCATTTAATTAGAAACGCCTTTTTTGCACATTTTACTGCACATTTCAATTCAGGGTTGCAAAAATGATTAATTATCCATTTTTAATTACTAATTACATAAAAGAAATCGTAATTATCCTCAAAATAATTAATAATTACAAAGTAAAAATTGTAATTGTACTCAAAATAATTAATAATTATTGTGTATTTACCTACAAAAGGAAAGTTTACGATCACAAGTATTTGAGTGCCTTTATAAATTTCAAAAGTTTTGAATTTTTATTCCAAGGCTGTTTATTGAAATAATATTATTATTAATATTATAAGATTGAATTGTTGTGAAATATTTTTATTTCTACTTTGAGTGCTCTAAACTGTTTTTGGATTCAACATTTTTTTTTAAGATTATTTTTAGTATAATTACAATTCTCACTATGTAATTATTAATTATTTCGAGTATAATTACAATTTTCTTTTGTAATTATTAATTATTTTGAGTACAATTACATTTCTTACTTTATAATTATTAATTACTCTAGTAAATTAATTACAGATGTAATTAATTATTTGCAACCCTAGATTTCATGAACTAATCTTTTTTTTTACTGATTTATTTCAGACCATTAGTTTTCTTAGGTTTAAGTATTATGAATCAGTATCACGTGGCAGCTGAACTTGGTTGCGATGAAACGACAATACAAAATTGGTTAACAGTAATAGAAGCCAATTATAGGTCAGAAAATAGTTATCACAATTCTTCCCATGCTGCTGACGTTTTACAAGCTACAGCAAAATATATGCAATCTGATAGATTAAAACTTATTTTGAATCCCTTGGATGAAGCAGCAGCTCTTATTGCTGCTGCTGCTCATGATATTGATCATCCAGGTAGATCAAGGTACTGATTTTACTGATTTTTTACCATTTTCTTCCTTACAGTTTTTTTACAATAGAAATTTTGTCTGTTATTAATTTATCTAATTCATATTTTTCTAAGTAAACGCAATAAATCTTAAACTGTTAAAAAATTCATTTACTATAGAATATACAACTTGTTTAAACTCTTAGGTAATTCTTTTTTTACAGTCTGTTTCTTTGTAATTCGAATAGTAAATTGGCAATTTTGTACAACGACCTTACGGTTCTCGAATCCCACCACGCATCACTGACATTCAAATTGACATTGGCAGACGAGAATATTAATATTTTCAAGGTGAGAACAATGTGTTCTTATTTTTTATGCTAATTTAATGATATATTTTACTTGGTTTTTAATTGATAATATTTCCTCAAGCTCCTATACAATTTTCCTATTTTTAAAAGCTTCAGTTTAATTTCGTTTGAATATATGTATTTTTTACCAAACGAATCTGTTTCTTTGCTGTGCTTTGATTGGATTTCGATTATTTTGAATTTTAGAATTTAGAGAGGGAAGATTACAAGGTGCTGAGACAAAATATCATAGATATGATTTTGGCTACTGAAATGACCAAACATTTTGAGCATTTGGCAAAATTCGTCAATGTCTGTAGCACTAGAGGAGATATCCAATCTGAGGTAATAAAAAAATTAAAACTTTAGTCAATTATATTACAATATAGATTTCTATAGATTCCTTATATAGGATTATAGTTTAAAGTATTTTTTATGCAATTAATATTTACATATCTTTATGAATCTATGCATACTATACATATATTTTACTGTTCTTTAAAAAATGTTTATTTTAGTCTCTTTCAGACGTTGTAGACACTTCCGTACTCTTAATACCAGAAAATATCACCTTAGTAAAAAGGATGATGATTAAATGTGCAGATGTTTCAAATCCAACGCGACCATTGAGAAGTTGTATCGAATGGACGAGAAGGATTGCAGAAGAATACTTCAGTCAGGTAATTTTTATAGAGACTTATATTTTATATCTTGTATTTCTTGTATCTTGTTTTTTTTATATCTTCTCAAATTATAAATAAACATATATTGTAGTTATACTTATCATTAATTATGTCGAATTTAATTTAGACTGATGAAGAAAAGGCTAAAAAATTGCCAGTAGTAATGCCCATGTTTGACAGACAAACCTGTTCCATACCTAAATCCCAAATAGGCTTCATAGATTATATAATTACGGATATGATTGAAGCGTGGAGTGGTATGTTAATTTAAACACCCCTAAATATTATTCAAGTCCACTATAATCATAAAAATTAACAATTAAATCACCGATAATTATTACTTTTTCTAGCTTTCATCGATATGCCTGAAATGGTTGGATATATGAGGCAGAATTACGAAAGGTGGAAAGAGTATCATGTACGTTATATTCAGTACAATAATATATTAAAAAATTACGAATGAAGAACAACAAATTATAATTATAAAATAACAAAAAATAAGGTAATTTTTGTTGATTTACAGGAACAAGGCATATCGACATTGCAAGATGTGGAATTGTTACAACAAACACCAGAATTGGAAATTTATAAGTTACCTTAGAATAGGAATTAAAATTTGATTCTCCGTCCACAAAGTTTTGATGTTATTGTATAAACTATAAAAAAAATGACCAAGTTTAAAAGCGGTAAAAGTAAAAACAAAACTTGCAAGTGTAAATGATTATTTTTGTTAAATATAGAAGGTAAATAATATTTATAACTTCTATTTTCAACCTGCATATTAAGAATACTTGAATTGTAGAAACTTATAAAAGTGTAAGAAAACACCTGACCAATTTAATTGAAAGTAAATATATAAATCAAGTAAAAACTAGAAACACCTTCTGCGTCATCCGCTTGCGATAAGTTGAAACTATCAGCTGCTATACTGAAAATCTTTCTCATATTTTACCTAAAAACCAAAGGAGGTATGGAAATCATTATTTATAAACACTTTTTCACATGTTTAAGAGTTTTTTTATTTGTTTTTTAAATCTCTTCTCTTGCCAATCAGTGTTATCAATATTCGAAGGTAAATTTCAAATCTCATAAAGTGTAACATATTTTTCAAAGGGAATTTTCGCTTTTTTTCTATGATGGAGCATTTTTTCTGACAACAACGTGGATCTACAACTTGAATCTTAATCAGTTTTGAACTTTCACAATATTTTCAATCAATGCACGCACAAGAATTATGTGTAATCATGACAATGTTGACTCAAGCATTAATACCACATCAATTAGCCATCAAATTACATAGATATTGAGAAGCGATGTTACTAAGTTACAAATATTCCAAAAATCTAACTGTAGTGCAAATACGTATGTTGCTACAATGACACATTCACATCGAAGGAGTATAAAGTTATTATAGCCGTTTTATCCAGTACTAGTGAGAAATATTCTGATTGCAGATTGGGATAAATTCCATCTTGATTGATCTTAATAACAACATTAGCAATTTTACCAATGATGTTCTCAATAGTCACTTATGCCTACTTTTTTCTTAACACCTAGCATAATGCCACATGATGCATATGCACCATCACAAATTTCTGGCTTCCTATCAATCATGTATCTGTTGTTTGACGAATATTTTTAAAACTGGGACTTATTAAATTCCTACCCTAATTTTACCTATCCGAATAGTAGTTCTTGTTTCTTGGATGTTTATGAGTGACAAAAATTGCATACAAAAAACCTTTACGTAGTAAGGAAGGAAACATTATAAGCACCTAAGTCTAACACTCCGTAGCCATAACTTAAGACCTACTCCTTTTTTTGGGTGGCATTTAGCCATTTTTATTTAATTTTTTCTTACATTTCTTATCTTACAGGCATATCGACTTTTAATCTTATGCTAGATTATGTCTTTCAAGTTCTTACGTTCTTACAGAAATGGAAACGATTTTCCTTCAAGGGATGTTTAAGCTTTTGTGATTTTAAGCAAAAATATGCTTGAGGGGTGTGGAGTTGGTAGCATTATCAAGCTTATTGTTAGTGTTTCAGTGTTGTATGTTTAACATTACAAAAATGTAATGCCATTAAGAAAATGGCACCTCAATACAAGTATTTTTGAAATCTCTTCCCAATTCTTAAGTACATTCGTCTCGAGCTTGAAAGTTTCGTGCCGCACACGATTTTAAAGTCCCTCGCAATGCAAAGTTTAATATTTGACGTGTAAAGATATTTTTGGGCAAGGAGTAATCAGAAAACTTTGCAAATCTACGGAGGCGTCTCACGCCCTCGTTTCTGGCAACTATTTAAGCTTACGTGAGATATTTCGGTCAGTCGAGCTTAAACCAGAAGATCGTTAACTTCCTCAAATTCATAAAATTGACGTTCACCTTTCAACGTACGTATGAGTGTATTTCCTTTGGATTTTACCTGATAACAACTGTAAATACCTTATACATATAACTTAATCCTACTTTACTGAAGATATGAATTGAATCATTCCTCTTCTTACTTTTCTTCACTTTTTGTACTCTTCAAATTCCTATTATTCAGACCTTTCTCAATCTGAATTTTTGTTCTTAGTCCAATTCTAATTATACCTCTAATCGTTATTATTATACGGTTTAATGATTATTATCGAAGTCTTTAATGTAATTATTGTAGGGGGTTTATCATAGTTATTATTTTAGTTGTAGGTGACGACTCTTCCCTAGCAATACTTCCTTTATACCCTAACACTTATCAAAGATAGGAAAACGCGATCTAAGGAAATCAGGCACTAGCGATTGAGTACTGCAGGGATTGGTGTTTACTACGACGGGATTTCAATCTGCACAATCGATTTTTTTTCCTGTACCTTGATGCTACTCTACGACTAAGGAATCACACCCTTGAGCTATCTTGATGTTCTTTTTCGTTACCTTACAGTAATCAAACTTGAAATTCATTCACAAAGTGATCTTAGTACTTAGTCAGCAATTGCAGACGCATAGCATTATTCTCATCATAAATACCATATTCTCATCATAAATACCTCCTTATATTTTGATATCAAGCATGCTAAAATTCCAAAATCAAAGAGATTATTATTACCCTAAGGTACTTGAAGTTCTCTAATTGTGCGGATTTACGCTAACTTGCATTTCTGCTAAAGTGTAATGAACGACAGTATACGTAAGATGCGATTAAAAGTGATTAAACGTGATTAAACGCGATTAAACATGATCAAGATTAAACATGATTGAGATTTTAGTTTTAACGAATCTACTGACATTGAATGCTAAAATTCGAGATCTTAATTCATTAATTCGTTAATAGATGGAAGAACTTTTTTTTATCTCGGACAGCAACATTCAAAAGATTAGAGAGTAACAGTTTAGCTTCAAATGCGTATCATATTCAAGAAAAATTAGCCACTTAGAACCTTTAATCCCTAAAACTTTACCTCCTTAAGATTTCACTTCCTTAAGATTTTACCTCACTACATGATCTTGTTAGCTTTTTTAAATTCTTAAAATTGTCATGATCCATCAGATCGATCTAACCCTGACTAAAATATCCTTATCAATACTAAATCCTCGGAAGATACAACTCATAGTTATTGTTATTTTCTTTTCCTCAGATGTCAACAGTGCCACTCATGTTTCGTGACTGGTGGGATGACTTTGACAGGCCCAGTAGATTGCTGGACCAGCATTTTGGCAGTGGCCTCAGTCGAGATGATCTTTTCTCGACTTTTTCCAATTTGGCATTAACAAGACCACGCTCAGTTTTTGGAAATGCATCCTACTATCGACCGTGGAGGACTGTGGCTCGTCAAAATTCTGGTGGTGCAAGCACCATCCAAGCTGACAAGGATAAATTCCAGGTAACGATCTATTTAAACTGACTACTTCATTTGCAATTGCATCCTCCTTATCACAAAATCCTACTGATTTTATTTAGATATTTTTTTTTTATTTTTGCAGTGCAATTTGCCTCTGATCTTTTAGGGCTAATATGTTTCGTCATCTCCAGTCAATTAATCAAATCCTTAATAAACTATTTACTCTATATAAATTTTCTGATTAAGGATTTGATTAACTGACCAGAGGCTCTTACAGAGTCAGAAAAATTGTGTGCGTTTCTTCAGAATCAGTAGTTAAGACTAGTATAATCCTTTGCATTGTTCGGGACACAGCTTACTCGAAAATGCCCATATTTTTTATATCAGGTGTTTCTTTTAATCAGATTTTTTTTCTCGGACGATTGTCTCTGCCTCTGATGGTCCACTCGAATCTTTCTCAAGGGATCGGACTGTTCTGATTCCTTGAGAAAGATACGGGCTGACACAATCACCCTCACTTAAGAAATGTTTTCCTCAGCTCTTTACTTTTCCTTAATCAGACAGTACTTCAAACAGTACTTCAATGAAACAGTATTTCAATTAAACAACAAAGTAAAACTAGATTTAAAAAGCTTACTTCAAGAAAAATCTACCTGAGAAATCTATTTTTTAGAAGGATGGAGTAATTGCAGGCTGGATACTCTGGTTTCGTTACTAACGATTTGAACATGATTTTCCAGATCTGCTTAAGAGTCCTCCCATTCGCAACGACTATCCCATAACTTTCCTTGAAAGTCATGGGATAGTCGCTGCTCTTTTTTCCAGAAGATGGAACTAATTAAAAATAACACTCAACAGCAAAATCTAGTCAAATTGGAAGGCAAGATTAGTCAGGGAGATTCAAAATTCGTTTAGGATGAAAAAGTGTTTTTAAAAGTAGTTTTTAGTGTCTTTAAAGTAGTTTTTGGTGTCTAAAGAAGTTTTTAGTGTTTTTAAAAGAAGTTTCTAGTGTTTTTAAAAGAAAGAATCGATTCGAAAAGGATTAGAGTTAATACTTTGAGGAATCGATTGTTCTTAAACTGTGCCCTGATTTATCAATCCTACTTAATCAAACTGGATAAAACGTCTCTAAAACGCGCACTCAGATATTATACAACGCTCGCTTAAATATATTAGGTAAAAGATCTAAACACCTCTTGTAACTTAGTAACTCGGTGGATCTAACTCGCTTACATTTCCGCTTGTAAAATGCTCTCTTTACACAGAAACTCGTATAAAAATTGTGCTTAAGTTCACAAAATTATCTATGTAGACAAAAGGCCTATCATACAGAAAAAAAAAAAACTGTAAAAATCTCGTACATTGGGTATTCGTAAACAGGAGAATTCACGAAAAAAAAAAGAAGAAAAAATTTTATAAAAAAAAAAGAAACAATTCTACAAAAAAAATGTAACCTACTCTTAAAAATAAATCAAAAATCGAAAGCCTCTGGATTGTAGCTTAATCGGGCTATAAGAAAACGAGAGAAACACCGGAAAGCCCGCGATTTGAGGCGTCACGGACAAATCTCCTAACAATCATGACAATAATCAATTAATTATTCCAGTAATTAATTGTTGCAATTAATTATCGCATTAATTAATTTCTCTATTCGTTAATTATCGCATTTTGTTTCTCGCTTCTATTAGCTCAGCCCCCTCTCTAAGAGGGGGCTTTTCTTCTCTTCTTCTCAGTGACTTTAGATTGGAATTTACAAATGAATTTTACGTTAATTTAATAACAAAGATTTAGAACAGAAATGACTACTGTAAACTCTAGATTCTATCTATGAATCACAGCTCGATCTTCTTTGTTTTTCCTCCTTTTTGCACTCACACACAAAGGGGTTAGTAGATCTACACAATTTTCAGCTCAGTCTTCTCTTAGTGGATTGATTGTTAATAATAGGGGGACGGGGGAACCGAAATTTTTATGGAGAAATGTCAGCGCGCCCCCCTCAGGGGCGCGTTGTGAAGTACTACCTCCGGGTTGTATTCGATATAAAAAAATAAATATTTTACAACCTCAACGATAGAATCATATACAAAGTTATAAATAGATTGCTATATACAAAATGTCGCTCGATAAAGAAGCTTCAGGACCCTTGGATTTATTTACGAGTCAATTAAAAAAGCTTTACGGAAGGGGATGTATGTCGCTGATTTTATAGAAACTCTCATTTGTGACCGATTGTTTTATCGAGTCTAACAAAAAAAACTCCACCTACTTGCATGGGAGCACACCTTTCGAGAAAGAAGTATCACACAAGTAGGTGCGCGTGGTTGCTACATCTTTTCGGTTTGCTTGTGAACAACGAAAAAAAACCTAGATTGATGATTTGTTTTACATCGAAAAATGTGAGACCAGGTTCATATGATCTATCTCCCTTTTTTTTTGCAATTTGAAAGTTTTTTCTTTTTTTTTTTAAATTATAATTGAGTGGTTCCGAACGGGTTTGTTTTTTGTTGCTTCTCTATCGGCGGTGACAATAAATCGCTTCTCGATGGTAAAAATTTGTCAATGTTAAAACTGTATCGATGCTTTGAAAATTAATTGAGAGAAATGTTGCGCTTCTTAGAGTATTTTCTTAAATAAAGTTGGAAAAAGATAGTATGTACCTATTTTCAATCTTGGTGTGTTTCAGGTGATTTTGGATGTTCAGCAATTCTCACCGGAAGAAATCACGGTGAAGACAAGGGACAATTGTGTTATTGTCGAGGCCAAACACGAGGAGAGGCAAGACGAGCACGGATTTATCAGCAGACACTTTGTTAGAAGATACGTCTTGCCATCGACTCACGATGTGATGAATGTTACTTCAAGCCTTTCCTCGGACGGTGTTTTAACAATCACCGCACCCCAAAAGGTAGATGGCAAATACGACTTCTAGACCCATCAAAGGTCGATTCGTGAAGAATCACGAAAAGACCAAAGAATTTTCCTTGCTTTTTTCCCGATCCGTTTGGCTTTGCGTTTTCTATCTTTTTAGAGGGGTTGTTGCAGTTGATCTTTCTTGACCATACTATACAGCTCTAAACCACAGAAAAGGACATTTATCATTGACATTTTTTTTCTCAAACACAATTATCAAAGTCTAGCTCATTTTCGTGAATTTGTATTCTTTAGTATTAGAAAATAATGAAAACACCATTACTTTACATGTAATTATAAATATTTTAAATATCTTTACATCAGTAGAAATTAGCCAGAATTTTAATTGCTCATTTAAATATTTTAAATCTATATATATTTGAAATCTACATTTTTTAAATTCACATATTTTAAATTTACATACTTTAAATTTACTAATTATCATAAATCATTATCTGATAACAAAAGATGGTGCTACATTGAAGGCCAGATGATTCCATTCCCCTTTTCCTACATTTTCTTTCGATTTATATACTTTACATTAATCTAATTTAAATATTTGAATGTATAAATAAGTCAAATTTTGTCAATTGCTTACCTATTGCCGTTGAAGTTTTTTTTTTTGGCTCATTTGAAAAGAGAAGCTTTTGAAACCCTCATTCAGCCAGCGAGAGAGAGAGAGAGATGCGTACGGATGGTTTCAAGGACCAAACCCCGGAGGGTGCTCTATAAGAAAAAAATTAACGCTATTAATTATTATGAAAATTAAAAAAAAAACAATTCGTTACAAAAATTGCTATAAAATGAAACAGTTTATTTTCTTTTAAAAATAAAATGTTTGGAATTTTATCAATGATTCAAGAATTGAATGAGAATTTTTCATGACAAAATTTCATTTTAGAGCAATTTTTCCCTTAAAATAAATCTGAAATTAATTATATATATTATTTTTAGGTTTTAACACCTAGTGGGACCGAAAGGCTTGTTGACATCGTGAAAACTGGTGTTCCCGCAGAAAAACGAGAAGAAAAGCCAGAGACAAAACGAGAAGAACCAACAATTACAACTGAACTTACATAATTTTTTATCAACGAAATTCAGGGTAATTAATTGGGTATATATATATAAATATATGTTATTTATTAGGCTGTTCTATTTATTTTGCATTATATTTTCATTAAAGTCAATTGTTTTATATTGTGACATAATATGCAATGTTAGATTTTTTCGATTATTAAAATTGAATAACTTTTACAGATAATACTGTGGTATTTTTTGCCTTTTGCATATCGGTGAATAAAAATCAAATTTTATTTTAAAAACAGGGATCGTTTAGTTTTCTTTATGCTGTTACAATATTGCAATATTATTACACTTTTTGCACTAAATGTCGCTTTATTTTTAACAGTATTGTTTATATTTTTATTTACTATATTGAACAGTATTTTCTATACAGATTTTACCAAAATATAAATTTTTAAACCAATGGAAACAAAATTATTCGTTTTTTTTTTCTAGATTAGAAAGAATAACTGATTAACTGATTAAATAATAAACAATTTATTCAACCTATATTTTCTAGTAAATTTAAATACACGGAAAGAATTATTTACCGAAATTTTCCTTGATTGTCCGACTTTTGGGTAGGACAAAAATTTTCATATTTGTATATTTCATTAAAGTTTTATAAAATCTCAAATACTTTTCAGAAAAGAATTCTAAAACAGTTTTTGAAATTTTTCTTGACTCTCAATTACTCTGAGAAATAAGGAAAATTTCGAAAATTGTTTTAGAATTCTCTGAAAATTATTTCAGATGCTAAAAAAAGTTAATGCAATATTTAAAAAACTCTATCCTATCCAAAAGTCATCCAGGGAAAATTTCGATAACTAATTTCTTCCGTATATCAATAATGAAAAGGAAAATTTTGAATCATTTATAAATAAAAATTTGTTATAGATAAAAATTTTAATATTGATTAATTTCTAGTTATTGAATCAGTCACAATAACTGATTAAATAGCCAGACCCATTTCATTAATTAATTTAACAAATCAAGTTGCTCCAACTGAATTATAACATCAACTATAATGAATTGTCGATTAAATTATAAGAATTAATAAAATCCTTCATAGAGTATTCAGTATATCACAATAAATATATCAACATGTTCAATAGTAAATTAAATTCAAAATCCACATCGGCTATTATCATTACTAACAGATTCTATAATTATTTATATAAATTTGTCGACCCTTCCTGAAAAGTAATAAATAGCAGATATGATTTTTGCATTTAACTCACACCAGTCTGCAATACAAAACTGTCGAAGCTGCAAGTTAACTAAATATATCATTCATAATTAAATTCACTGAAATATTTTTGCAATTTAGTGATGCACCTTAAGACCATAAAATTTTGATTCTTGCTCATTTTTAACCAAGATTCTTGAACAGTTAAATGTTTTTGTTTTTCTCCAGAATTCTTATTTTTTTTTCAACATGAAGTAGAGTGAATATGTTTAGGTAACCATGTGGTACCATGTTAATAATTTTTTCAAGATTCTTGGTAATGACAAGAAAACATCCAGAAAATATCTGAATATCTTCAGAATATCTTGAAAGTCAAAATCTCGCTTGAAGACATCACTATCCCAATAATTATTGCTTCTTCTTTAAATTTTGCTATATTTCAGAGGAATTTCATCTAAACTCGTCATGGGAAAATGATGCAAAAACTGCAAAATGTAACAAAAGATATTTGCATGCATATGATAGACGTGACCTTGAAATCTCAACATTCATCCTGATTAAGAGTTAAAACAGAATATAACGTATGAAATACATACGGTACACTGTCGCACTCCGCACAGCAGCCGCAGTTCTACATTGTATCACGTTGTTGATACACAGCGTCGAAGATGAAACCACATACGTGGCAGCTTGGAGAAAATCTTGAAATTGCTTTTTGCAGATCCGAACGTAACGAAGATTTGTTTACGAATACGCCGGCTCCGCGATTTCCACTCCTTTTATAGTCTGCCGCGGCGTAATTTCTAGAACATTCGAGCACCGGCTCACTGGCCCTGCCAGCCCTTCCTCTTACTGCGCACAAGTTTCTCAATTCAAAATTTGACCCCCTTAAACTGCCATATGCATTGTAATATTTTTTTCTGAGCTCGGCATAGTCACAATCTTCATTATTGTCAAGTTATTTCATCAATTTTTGAATTCTAGTCCTGCAAAACGATGAAACGGCAGTTATTGATCGCGTCCGCAACGGACGGGATTTCTGGCACGTTCGCCAGACCTCATACTCCGACCTAACCAGTTTCCCCACCCGGCAGCTATTGTTGATCTCCTGGAAATTAACTGCCAGGGACGAACGAGAGAGATGAGGCTAAAAAAATGTATAACAGAGAAAGAGAGGACGAAAACATGATTTTGTGCGCAGTTGTGCAACGTATTCGTTTCTCAGCGAGACATTTGGGAATTTCCATGAGTAAGGTCACCTTGGGGGACCCTTGAAGTGCGATTTGAAAGGATTCGCATGAAAGGTGCAGATATTGCGTTGTAGGGCTTTGAAGGTCACTTTTTTTTAATGAAAAGAGGGTTGGATCTAGAATTTAAGTGATATATTTGTTACAGACGGTTTATTATTGAGCGCAGACCACCTCTACTTCTGCTTCTATTTCTGGTCGGTGCATCTAATGTAATGTAAAGTTTAACGGCCTTTTTTATATTGTGAATGTGTGGATGTAAAGATGTATGAATATGTGAGTGAATGGCACATTGTAATCGCTCTCGTCTTGTTGTCAGAAGGAAATATGTTTGAAAAATGGCTGCGCTCGTAATTCTGCAGTGATATTTTGAAAAAATATCACATTTGATGTAATTGCATTTGATGTAATTGCAGATTATTTTAAATTAGGTGTAAATGCAAGTCACTTTGTTTGTACTTTTGTTGTATCAAAGATCCGTTGGTCAAGACAGGAAACTTTATTTAAACGAAACACAAGTTGAAGCCGTAGCAGTCGAACAAGGAATGATCTGCCTGGCCTTGCATCCGTGGGGTCCGTGTCCCCCGGATGGACATGAATGTGGATTCTTATCTTAGAGTATGAAAAAATATGAAGAAAAATTAAAGAGATTCGATTGTTTTCATTATATAATTAAATAAATGCAAAGTGTGATTAAAACTGCACTTTTTTTAATAATTCATATTTCTGAATTAATAAAACTAAAGTTTCTAGAGCCAGTCACTGTTTAGTTTATACTGAAGTTTTTATCTAGCTTAGAAGCGATGAAGAGTAATTAAATTTAAGATTTGATATCGATTGGTTCATGTTTTAGCTATGTTTAATTATAATTAATCCATAATTTGTTCATTTGTTAAATATATCGATCCCAGTTGGGCCCCAGTTGGTGTTTCCAAACGAATTTTTATAAACATAGATAATTAATGATGTTAAAGCTTTAATTTATACACTTCGTAAGTTTATTTATATGTATGTAAATCAATATTCTGAATTGTAAATACCACTGATATATTTTGGAACATCTGAAGGATTGCAAATTTGTAAAAAAAAAAGTCCACTGAATTATGCATGAAAATGTAAAAATTTACGACTAATAATTATTCGCAATATATGTTATGTGTGTAAAGTATTTCAAAAAGAGTGAAATGTTCGAATGGAAAAATGTAGATATATGAATGTAAATAAATTGTACAGAAAGGAATATATGATATAATAAAATAGCAAATTATTATTATCTTTAGCAATTGTTTTTTATCCTCATCCTTTTTCTATTAAATTCACTTTTAATTATAATTTTCATCAGCCTGTATTCTAATTATGCGATTATTTAATTGATAAATTTGTAAATTAGAAGGAAAACGTAACACTTTGCTTAAAAGAAGTGCATTTTATTGTAAGAAATAAGTCTCACGATTATTTTACGCATTTTGAGTGAATTTTGAAAGCTTTTTAAAGAGTTTAAAGTATTTTCGAATAGTTTCCAACAAATTCTAGAAACTTCCGCTGGTCGCTTGAATCGATAGATGCTGCTGGAACCTGCACAGGCGTAAACTAGATGGGCGTATTATATACAGATATAATGCAATGCGGTTACGTTAAATATTGTTTAAACTTAAAAAAAAACAGATATCTACTTTTGCATCTTTCCAAAGAAAGATTTCTCTTCTAGATAGTCCAAAAATAAGCCAAAATAAGTCATTTAATTAATCCAAGCGTTATTCCTGGGTTCGATACACTATTGGCAAATTAATTTTTCTTTAAAACATGTATTTTATACTCACAAAATGAATGAAAAGAATTGTTTACTTATTTGTTTTAACTCAGGAAGCTGTTAGACAACCGGTTATATGCATGTAAGAGCACTTTTGGCTCACTTGGCTCAGAGACCTTGAAAAGATAATTCTACTCTTTGCCAGTTGCTAGGCGAAACATTTTGTTTTACGATTCGAGAAATTTAGCCAATGAATATATAAATATTTTAATAAATCAATCGATATAAAAGTATAAAACAAAATTTGTCAATTTGAGCTAGAAAAGCGCGTCTAATCTAATCTAATCTAATATAATAGCACGATGAACATTTTTCACTTGTTCCATAATTATTTATTATTTTAGAATGATTATTATTTGCCTGCAGTGGTTTAATTATTATTTCTGCGCGATATATTGTGGGCTAGAGTTCAGCTTGAAATAAATTCTGGAATTTTCCACAAAGACCTTGTAGAAACATCGATTGGGTTTTTATAGAGCTCTTACTAAAAATATACCTTCATTAATCTCATTTTTAGTTCATCTTATTACACTTCCCAAGAGTGTTCAAAGAATAAAATTCCACACTTGTCAATATTTGTTATATACATTGTTATATACAAATGATTAGTTGGTCGGTTGGCTTGGTTCAAAAAGCCCCATTTCTAAAAGTATTTTGCTTCATTCTATTTATGAGAGAAAATTTTAATTAGGTTTTTTATAAAAGAATATATGACCTTGCAAGAAAGCGTGAATCATGCGCCAACATACACACTTTTGTAAATCGTAATTCACAAGACCCCACTTCCGTTCTTTCGTTCTTCACCTGCTGCTTTTAAGAAGGCCAAATAATTTTAAGTGTACACAATGTAAATTGAAATGAAATGTAAATGAATTGAAAATTTAAACTCGAATTAATAAAATATTATCAAAATAAATATTATTGCAGTTTCATTGAATATTTACAAGATATTATTTATACAGAATTAAATTATTTCATTTCAATTGAACAATATTTATACTAAGTATCCTAAAAAATGGTAAGGAAATGTTTGTAGAATTTGGACATGTTCCAATTTTCCTACCGGATATTCCAATTAAAATTTTTCAAATTAAAACGCAGTTTATTGATTTGAAAAACAGAGCGAGTTTTCTAGAAAATCTTTTTATCAACAGTGGATATTCTTTACTCGTATCCTCTCCAGCATTGCTGCAATCTGTTTTGCTGAATGGATAAGCAGTGAACTAAATAATAAATGGTGAAAATTTAAAAAAATTAATGAAATAGAAAAAATAGATATTTTTGATTGAAATCACAGTTTCTTTCGACCAACAAACCGATTTATTTGCTATACAGTTAACAAACATTTTTGTACTGTTTAACCAAATTTTTAAGAGAGTGAAATATAAAAAAATAATGACTATATGTTAATTTACTATATAATATACATTATATTGATTTTATTTTACAAATTAGAGTACATCTATTGAGTCACAAGTCTTTTTAACTGATGAATCTTCCATTGTGGTTGTGGACAAAGAGCCTTTTTTTAATACTATTGTTCGTGGACTAAAGAGAACTTTATAGGTAAAAGTTCCAAGTAGCGCTCCAAAAACGGGGCCGATCCAATAAACCTGTTATAGATAATAATAAAGTATTTAAACTTATGCCATCTTAATATTTTTTTTTAAATTATCATTAAGTATTTTATTCAGAATATTGATTTACCCATTGATCTTGCCATGCACCCTGTAAAAGGGCCGGTGCAAAGGTCCTCGCAGGATTCATACTACATCCAGTGTATGGAGCCTAGATCCAAAAAATAGAAATGGGATTTTTTAAACAAAATTTAAATATCTTCACCTATAAAATTACGAATTTTAGTTTGGATTTTAATTAATGGATATACCGCAGCGAATGAAAGAGCAGCAACAGAAAATCCGAATCTTAATGCAGTTGAATCAGTCGTATGAGAACATCTCGGATCCCAAGTACCACAAGCGGCCAACAAAATTATTCCGGTACAAATTGTTTCAATCAAAATTGCTTGAGGAACAGAAACTCCAGGATGAATTACTGTAACACATAATGGTACTTTCGAATCTGGTAAACCATCGTTCAGCAGAAAACTAGGTGTAACAATCTGAAATGGATTTATTTGTATTATAGTAATCAATTATAATATTTAAGCAGTACATACTTGATTAATTAATTAATTTTCTCTCATTATATATAAAAAGGTTTCATAGTTTTCAAAACGATATATCAATAAAGCATTAAATGACGTTTATGTTTTATCATCAGATATCGGAAACAAAAAACTGCATTGATTATTGATTGAATCATTTGTTTGAAGATTAGCTGAAAGATATAGTTACTCAGAAACTGATAAACTATATGATAACTATATGAATAGGAAAGAAAACTCCCGGTTTTTGAATTAAATTCCGGGTCAATAAAATTCCTGGTCATTTCCCGATGTTTCTCGGTTTAACAGTCAAGTTATGAATAATATTGGCTTAAAACGTAATAAAAATACCATTAACATTCCATATCCGATTATAGCTCCAATGAATTGTGCTACAACGTACAATAATCCAGTTGGTATGGATTTAAGTCCCCATATAACAGCACCAATTGTGACAGCTGGATTCAAATGAGCTCCACTTACGTGTCCAAGCATCTGCATTTAATCATTATTTCATAATATTTATTAAGTAATCTTATTATATAATTAATTAATCTTTATAATACAGACGTTAAAAGGTGCATTTATCCCCCTAGAGACATTATATACTATTATTAGAATAGGGAGCCTCATGAAATCCTTTGTTTTTGATTTCCTAAAACCTTAAATCTGAAATTTCTTTCTTATGTTGATAAAATAAGTCCCTATTTCTTTTTAGATTTTTTAAAAAATATTTATTTGTCGCTTTGAAATGTTCATGCCGAATATTCAATTTTTATAAATTTTTTTATTTTAAATTCTACAATTTTAATTATCCCCTTTTGTGCAACGCGGAGAATACTTTATCAGGATGCGATTTTATGATTCATCCCTAAATTTTTTTAAATTATGAAAATTTCAGGAAATATTACTTATCTTACTGAAAACAATGCCTACTGTTGGAAAAGAAAGAAATCCTTAATAAAACCCTTCATAGCGACCTCAAAATATTATTTTAAAAATATAAAAAAAGTAGGGAATCATTTTTTTGCTAAAAGAAAGATAAAACTAGGGGTGCCATATTGTGAGCACATTCTCATCACACTTGGCGCTCTTGCATTCGCTTACCAACCTTCATCGCTGCTATATACTTTTATTTAAATTTCTTTATTTTCAAATGAAGAAGGAAACTAATTTACTTAAGGTTCTATCGACCTTAAGGAACACATTCTCATCAGTGCACATGCGCTTCGCGCTCGATATTTAAACCTTCTTTAAAAATATAAAATTCAAATTTTTAGCCAAGTAACGCGTATCACGTTATTTGGCTAAAAATGTTAAATTTTAGAATTTTTCAAGAAAATTCAAAAAGTGGTTATACCAGTCTTAAAGGGCGTTCAAAAAGGAACATTTTTCATCTTTTAACTTTTTTTCATAGCGTGTGTTATTTAGCTTAAAATTTTAATTTTCTTTATCTTTTTTTGAATTTTCAAAATGTTATACTAAGTCTGACAATTTTTGTTCTATCGAAAAAAGTCATAATGATAAATTGTTCGACTATTTAAGTACTACGAATATCCTTAAACAGAATTTGTAAATTAAAAAAAAAATTTTTTCAAAAATTTTAAAAATAATCCAAATTTTTTAATTTTTATCAAAAATGGCTGGCTAACGAACTTGACCTTCATTTTAGGACACTAAAAGAGTATACCAAAGGCCAATCAAATTGATCAATTCTTTCAAAAGTTATCGTGCTCACAAGAAAAAATCTACAGACAGACAGACAGACAGACACATTCGTAAAAACATGTTTTTCAGGTTCAGGGGGTCACAAAACGTCGACATTTGACAAAAAATGGGGGGGTCAAATTTTACACAAAACTAATACATTCTCTGATGAGAATGTAAAAACAAGGGATTTCATGAGGCACTCTAAAAATTATTAATTTTTTTAATTCAGTAATTCGATGAACTGCTCACCATAATAATGAGATTGACAGTCATGCCAAAAGTCATGCCACTTTGCATTGGCGGAGGAGGTGATTGTCCCATTGTTCCAATCGCCCCCATACACCCCAAAAAAAGTAGAATTGCTGTCCCAAGAATTTCAGCAATGCACATAGTGATTGTGCCGCTATCTAGTTTCCATATTGAGTCTAAAAAATTTGAAACTTTTATTGTCACGCAAAATTACAGAAAATGTCTGATTCAAAGAGGCGCTTTTCCCTATTTTTTACATTTTCCCTATTTTGTTTATCATTATTGGATCAAATTTACTCACCACTCCTGCTACTAGACATAATGAATCAATTTTATTTTTAATTTACACTACGCTGAATGTATGTTTTCTAATATACTAATTAATGAAATTACGTGTGTTATGATGAACTAAAGAACTTGAACTGATTCAGTTAAACAGAAAACTGCTATTAGAAAGCTATACATTTGATTTTCTTTAAAAATGTCCACCTTATCGTAATTACGTTTGATTTAATGTATTAAATCACGACTTATGATTTCATCAGAATTTCTTCTTCACCCTTATCTTCAGAAGCTAATCGGCTTGGCAATCAGAGCAAATATCCTTTTTTTTTGTTTACTGTCCCTGACCATCGTCTTAGTGATTAGATGTTAGATAAGACATTTTTGTAACTTGTGGAAAATGTTTACTAGATTTGAAAAATGCATTTTGTTTAAACCGTACGTACAGTTTCATTACCCCTAGGATTCAAATTTATTTAAATCTATAATTCGACAGAAAAATAAAAATTCGACTATAAAATTATTGTTACCATGAAAAACAAAGGAGAGCAAACTAGGGACGACACGAAGAGAGTTCAATGCCAGAACTAAGGGTCAAACCAAAGTAAACGATGTTTATTCGTTGATTGCAAAAATTGTGCTATATTTCAGGCAGAAAGTCCGCACTTAAATTTAAATTTTATTTAGATAGTACGTTGTAAAATAAAAAAAATCAATAAGACGAACCACTTGTTATACACGAGTTGGACATAGAATCTCCCTAACTTTTAATTTTACTTACTTATCTCTATTTGTACTCTATTCTCTACCTAATCTACTTCCCAGTAAAAATTTGTCTACGACCCTCTTACAACCAATTTCAACAAATAACTACCTATAACTGCTCTAATATACCCCGAAGAAAATTGTCTTCCATTGCGCAAGCGTTACAAAAATGTGAAATGTGATCTGGTCCCATGTAACATTCAGTCGTGAATTACACTTTATGAAGTGAATTTCACTATGATCCTGGAAAAGGAAATATTTACAAATTCAGATTACATGTCAGATTACACTTATGTCGTCAATGTTGCTCGCACTTTGCTCACCCCTCTTGCAATTTGGCCACGTTATGGGAACGAAACATCGCTTTCAAAAAGTTTAGTGACATTGCATTATCTCACGGTTTTTGGATTCATGTTGTTTTTACTGGTACCACATTTGTACTACACTTTCTTCGACGCTGAGGATTTGAGGAAACTGATGAAGATCATAGCTGCTCAGGTGTTCAGTAGTTTGGGAGTTATTAAATTCTGGACGATGATTATCAATAAAAAGGAAATCAGAAGATGCCTTGAGGATATCGAAAACAATTTTAAAACTGTGGAAACAAGCGAGGATCGAGAAATAATGATGAAAAATGCAAAAATTGGGAGGATGTTTACAACAGCTTATTTGGGATTATCTTATGGCGGAGCACTTCCGTATCATATTATAATGCCACTGGTCGCAGAAAGGGTTGTTAAAGAAGATAATACGACGATGATTCCTCTCCCATATTTGACTGATTACGTTTTTTTCGAACCTAACGAGTCACCTTTTCATGAGTTCATTTTTGTGCTACAAATTTTTATTAGTAGTCTTATATTGTCGACTAATTGTGGGGTTTATAGTATGCTCGCAGCTATTATCATGCATGCTGTTTGTCTTTTTGAAATTGTGTGCAAGAGATTACAGAATATTGCAGCTGAAGAAAATATTGGGAAGTTTGAGGCTCATTTGGGAAAAATTATTCGGATGCATCAAGGAGCTATTGAGTGAGTCAATGGTTACAAAAGTTTGAAAGCTTAAAAAAAGTTCGAAATTTTAAAATATGTGTAGTTTCGGTCTGTCAAGATGACCAAGGACTCTTTTGCGATTATATCTTATCAAATTTATTTTAGGTATGCTGAAAGAATAGAAAGTTCCCTAAATATCGTATTTCTGTGTGAAGTTCTTGGCTGCACGGTCATCATATGTTTTCTCGAGTATGGAGTTCTGCAGGTAGTTAAATTATAAATAAATAAATTATAAATAAGTAAAGATTCAATGAAACAAGACTTAAAGAGTGTGCATATCGGTTTTCAAAAACGGTTGTAGGATTGGGAGGAGCATGAAGTACTTGGAATGGTGACCTATGCGATCTTGATGAACTCTATTTTTGTCAACGTTTTCATTATTTGTTACATCGGTGACAAACTTAAAGAACAAGTAAGTGAGAAAACATTTTTGAAGTTATTCCAATTTCTCCTCCTTATTTCAGAAAATCCCAGGGACATCTCTAAAACAATTGACAACTATTTTTTATCCCCCTTTTCGGATAGAAAAGATTCCTGAGATTTTCTGTGAAGCTTTTCTTATGGCATTGGTTAAAAAATTATTTTTCACTAAGAAAAATATTTTCACGAATTATAATATCCTAACAGAGTGCTAATGTTGGAATATCAACATATTCCATACAATGGTACAATCTTCCCAAAAATTTAGTCAAGGACTTAAGTTTTTTGATGATGAGATCCGAACATCCTTCGTGTTTAACAGCCGCAAAAATGTCTGATCTCTCCCTACAATCTTTCACTGACGTAAGTCTATTTGTAATTACTTAAATATATAAATTATATACTTTTTTAAATGTATTTTTTAACTGAGACATTTTTTATGTTTTTTGATATTTTTTATATCATTTCAGGTGTGCAAAACATCGGCAGCTTATTTAAATTTTCTTCGAGCTCTTGAGTTGTAGGCAGCATATTTACTAGCCAAAGTTGTTTCGAGAAATTCTGATATTATTAAAATGATTAATTTGGCATAATATTAGTGACTAACAACTTGATTACAGCTGATAAAGTACTGTATGTAAAAAAAAACTATCGATTGAGAAATTATTTACAGAATGTATAATAAAACAATACATAGAGAATGAAAGAAAAGCATTGTAGACATAATCTATACAATTGGTTCATCCCATTATTAGCTCAATTTCTGATACATTCAAAGTGCCTATAAACAATAGATCACTATAAATTTATTTGTGTATCATTACATATAATCCTCCCTAATAAGTATGTTCAGTTTTTCCATTAATTGTGAGCACATTTACTTACAAAATTGTAAAGAAAATGAGGTTTTGAGAGATAAAAATGTATTAAGAAAGCAAAAATTTTAAATTATTATTTTAAATATTGAATGATTCCGCGCCTGAAAAATGAAATTCTTTCTACACGGATGCAACTCTGGTTTTCATTCTTAAGGTAAAAGCAATTTCTATAAAGTTTTATTTTTTGAGGAACACAGAAAACAACAAATTGTGTACTTCATTATAGTCGTTTCTCCTGAAAGAAACATACGAAAAAGTTTGATCTTGATGATCTTTACTCATATAAAAATATTTAAAAAATGAGAATGTAAAAAAACAAGGGAAGTTTACAGTTAGAATAATAAACTTGGTTTCAAGAAAAAGTTTAATCTTTTTCATGTCCAAGATCAATTAAATGTACACCCATATTTGATGGAAATTATAGTTTTCAGTAGCGATCTCTATTTCAAAATCGAATTCTACAACAGTTTTGATTTTTGAATAATAGTTTATAAAATAAATGCACATGTACATTATATACATCTTTTTTTTTAAATTCACGTATAAAAATAACTACAATGATGAAAAACGTACAGACAGAACTTACAACAAAATAAAAATCTCAAAAACCACTTTTTTCTTTCTTTTTTCTTTTTTACACTTTTTTCTACCTTCCTACTATAATCTACATATTAGAAGCATCACTCATAACTTTTAAACTGAAACATTATGAAAATGACTCAATCATAACTTTCTATATTCGAAGATCTATCAAATATAAACTCCAGCAATTATTATTAATCTACAACCACGCACGCATGCGCATTTTATTTTATCTTAGAAACTTATTTGACGCACGATCAGTTTGAACCCAGAGCTTACAGTTGAACGTGTATCATGATAACGTTTAAGGAAGAAATCAAAGATCATGTTGCAAACGATCAACACAGAACTGATTATGAATTTGCTGTTAAATTAAATCGGTGGCTTCTTCAGCCACTAGGCCTTTGGCCACTAAATCAGAAAAATTCAAAATTAGAAATATTATTCTCTAAAATCTCAGTCATCTATAGCATTTTTTTTCTTCTGACTTTAACAGTGCCTGGTTGTTTTGAGATGCTTCTTATAAAAGACATTGAAACAATATTAAGGAAAATTGGACCGTTGAGTTTTAATATATCAAACGCTATTAAGTATATTTTGTTTCTTTTTCATCAAAGAAAAATTCTGCTTTGTCTAAAAACAGTGAATTATGATTGGTGCAATGTTAAAAATGAGAATGATCGAGCTATTATGATGAAAAGCACACAAACAGCTAAAAAATTCATTACGATATGTGCCATTTTCATGTTTGGTGGTGGTATCCCTTTTTGTACCATCGTTCCCCTTTTGGCAAATTCTGTTTCCTCTGAAAATCATTCAGTTAGAAACTTGGCCTTCTCTGGCGATTTTGTTTTATTTGATTCACAGACCAGTCCATTTTATGAGATCATTTTTTTCCTTCAATTTGTATGTACATTTGTTACATGTTCTTTGACATGCGGTGTTTGCAGTTTGACCATTTTATTTGTTATGCACATTTGTGGACAGCTCGAAATTGTAATGGACCTTCTTAAAAATTTGGTTCATGAAAATCACAAGGAGAGTCAAACTGGTGATAAAAAAATAGGATGTATTGTTAAGTGTCATCTGAGATCCTTGAGGTGAGAAAAAAATGTACATACGCCTTTTATAATATTAATAAGGAACTCAAAACGGCCTCTCTAACATTTTTGGCTTTTATCTTCAAACTTTTGCACCCTGAAAGGAAAATTATTTTTACTTTTATATGTAATCGAAATTAAGATAAGTTTTTAATACCTTTCTTCAGATTTGCAGTACAGGTGCAAGAAATTGTAAACGAAATATGTTTGATAGAATTTTTGAGCTCTATTTTCAACATTTGTTTGATTGGTTATTATATTATGATGGTAATAATAATAAATCGCTCAAAACACGAATAAATGTAGCTGATACAAAAAATATTAGAAATATTTCATTTCTTTTACTTATAACTAAACTGTTTCAGGAACTAGAAAGCAGAAACACGACAGGTGTCATAACATATGTCATGCTTTTTGGATCCTACTTGTTTAATATCTTCACGTTTTGTTATATCAGTGAGAAACTTCTAGGTCAGGTAAATTTTATATATTAAAGTTTTCACTATTTTTATAAAGGTGTTGATAATTCAAACCAAAATATAATTCAATGCAAGAAAAGAAAACTATATAGGAATTTTTTATATTTACCTATATAAAATATTAGGATTTTACGTTATATAGACTCAAAAAGTTGGAAAGGTGGCATATCTAATCGAATGGGAAAAACTTCCAGCAAAAGAGGCTCTTAATCTTATTCTGATTATAATGGTTTCTTTTCGACCAGTGAAACTCACCGCAGGAAAAATGATTACATTTTCAATGGAGTGCTTTTGCAATGTAAGTACTTTTCATCGATCAATCTAAATATTATACTTATATATAAAAATGAAACCGATTTTTAGGTTCTAAAAGCATCAGCAGCTTATCTAAACGTCATTTGTAATTTTGAGAAATGATTTAATTTGAGATACAAAATTAACATTGTAGAAGGCAAAACAGAATGTAACATTTCACAAAATAAAGAATTTTAAAGATGAGTTAAGGGCATATTGTTGTGATGAAAAAAAAATACCGATTGAGCAAATAATTATATTTCACGGGATTATATATACATTATTTAAATTTCTTGATGAAATTTTGTGAAATAATAGGAAATATATTAGGACATATTCGTCTAGTGTTTAAATTAAAAAAGAAGAAGTTTTTAAATATTAAAAAAAAATTTCAAGATAGAAACTGAACAATAACATAATAATGTTATTATATAAGAATAAAATAATAATTTTCAATTCTTTCCAAAAATTTTATTTTAATGTAATTACTGTACCATGTGGCGCAGTAAAATTTATTAAAAATTTTACAGCTTACAAAAATCCCCAAGATTATAATTATTTTCTCGGTCGATAATTTTTCTTGTCACAACCGACTAAATGGTAAAAATACTAAATAGTAACCGAGGTGAATATTAAAAAATATTTATTATTGCAAACAAAAGTTGGCGAATCTAAATTGATCTACTGGTAAAGTATTAAATTTACTAAATTCATTAATTTTATTTTAAGAAAAAAAATGATGTATGTATGAATGAATGAATAAAGGAAAGGTTGAGAAACTATTAGAATATTAATCTTTTAAATAAGTTATAATTTCTTTGATTTTTAAAAAACTTTCAACATAATAATCACAAAATAATGAAATTTTTTAAACAAAATATATGTACATAATTAAAATTTAAATGCAGTATTTGCAATAATGACAGTTTCCTAAAAAGAGCTCTTGTTTCAACAAAAATAATATGTCCAAGAAAATTTTATTTTCATAGATCACTTCTTTTCAATCTTATAAAACTGTCAAGTTGAATTATTATTACTGAAGCTACACACACTCAGCAAGAAAGTAATTCAATCATAACTTTGTTTTCAATTATGCATAATATCAAATCATTCTACAACTCTTGATAAAATTTCGAGTAACGCATGCGCGTTTTCTTTTATCTGAGAAACCTGTTCCATGCACGATCAGTTTGAATCTAGAGCCTACAGTGGAACGTGTATCATGATAATATTTAAGGAAGAAATCAAAGATTTTGTTGAAAACGATCAACACAAAACTGATTATGAGTTTGCTGTTGAATTAAATCGGCGGTTTCTTCAGCCACTAGGGCTTTGGCCACTAAATCACCAAAATTCAAAATTAGAAATATTATTCTCTAAAATCTCAGTCATGTATAGCATCTTTTTTCTCTTGTTTTTAACAGTGCCTGGTTGTATTGAGTTGTTTATTATAAAAGACATTGAAACAATATTAAGGAAAATTGGACCGTTGAGTTTTAATGTAACAAACGCTATTAAGTACTTTTTGTTTCTTTTTCATGAAAGAAATATTCGGCTTTGTTTACAAACAATATACAATGATTGGTGTAATGTTAAAAATGAAAATGATCGAGCTATTATGATCGAAAGCACACAAAAAACTCGACAGTTCATTACGATATTTGCCATTTTTACGTTTACTGGTCCTCTCTCTTATTGTACCATCGTTCCTATTTTGGAAAATTTAACTGCCTCTGAAAATCATACAGTTAGAAATTTGCCCTACCCTGGCTATTATCTTGTATTTGATTCGCATACCAAACCGTTTTATGAGGTCGTTTTTTTCCTTCAATTCGTATGTACAGTAATTGCATGTTCTGTGATATGCGGCGTTTGCAGTTTGACCACTTTATTTGTTATGCACATCTGTGGACAGCTCGAAATTGTGATGGACCTTCTTAAAAATTTGGCTTATAAAAATGACAGTAAGGAGAGTCAAACTGGTGATGAAAAAATAGCGTATATTGTTGAGTGTCACCTAAAGTCTTTGAGGTGAGAAAAAAAAAATAATTCGATTATTTATATAAACGAGAAACTCTTACGTGAGAAAAAATGACAAAAGGTCATAATCATCTCTAACGTGCCCTTTATTATTATAACTATTTTTCAGATTTGCAAAGCAAGTCGAAAGTTTTATGAACGAAATATGTTTAGTTGAATTTCTAAACTCTATTTTTGGTATTTGTTTATTAGGATACTATGTTATAATGGTAATAATATAAATCTTCGTTTAGTTCCTTGTAAAAAAAAACAATTTATTTTATCAATATCTAAATTGTTTCAGGAATTCGAAAGGAATAATACGACAGGTGTCATCGTATTCGTTATGGTGTTTCTATCCTACTTTTTTAATATTTTCACGTTTAGTTATATCAGTGAGAAACTTCTAGGTCAGGTAAATTTTATATATTAAAGTTTCCACTATTTTTATAAAGGTGTTGATAATTTAAACCAAAATATAATTCAATGCAAGAAAGGAAAACTATATAGGAATTTTTTATATTTATATAAAATATTATGATTTTACGTTACATAGACTGAAAAAGTTGGGAAGGTGGCATACCTAATCGAATGGGAAAAACTTCCAGCAAAAGAGGCTCTTAATCTTATTCTGATTATAATGGTTTCTTGTCGACCAGAGAAACTCACCGGAGGAAACATGATTATTTATTCAATGGAGAGTTTTTGCAGTGTAAGTACTTTTCATCGATCAATCTAAATATACAGAAAAAAGAAAATGGCTGAATTTACCATTTAAAATAGTCAACATGCGCTCTGAACACATTTCTTCTAGAAATTAGTAACTTTTACTATTTAAAATTGCAATGTTTACTAAGAAAATTGTAAACCCTGCTATTTTCTTTGTAAAAGTTACAATTTGAAATAGTAAAACTTACTATATTCCAGGAAAAAGGCGCATTTTGACTATTTTACATGGTAAATTCAGCCATTTCTTTTCACTTTCTTTTTTCCGTGTATACTTATAATGAAATCGATTTTTAGGTTCTAAAAGCATCAGCAGTATATCTAAACGTCGTTTGTAAATGTGTGAGATAATTTATTATAATTTGATGTACAAAATTAATATTGTTGAAGGCACGACAGAATGTAACATTTCACACAAAATAAAAGATTTTAACGATGAGTTAAGGGTATACAGTAGATTGTGACGTCAAAAATTACCGATTGAATCAATAATTATTTTCCCCGGGAATATATATATATACAGTTTTTTAAATTTCTTGATGAAATTTTGTGAAATAGTAGGGAATATATTGGGACACATTCATCTAGTATTTAAATTCAAATTTTTCAGATAATTATTTCCAAAAATGTGGTAATTAGAATAAGAGAAAATTTAGTTTTGCCAACTTTACGCTCCCAATAAGAAATATTTTTTTGCTAAAACTAGGCCATTTAAGTCCATTTCGTAGAGACCTAAATGGCCTAGTTTTTGTGAAAAATATTTATTACTGCAAACGTAATGATGGCGAATCTAAATTGTTCTTATGGTAAAGTATCACATACTTTTAGTTTATTAAATTCATTAACTTTATTGTAAGTAAAAAAATTATGTATTTATGATTGAATAAATAAAGGAAATTTGAGAAACTTTACATCGTATCTCATTACCACCCTCTTGGTGGAAAGAATTTGCATTTGTTTTTGAGTTGATACTGAAATAAACATTGTGCTCTAATTTGCCCCACTGTATGTCGAAGAACATTAGTCTTTCAAATAAGTTATAATTTCCTTGATTTTTAAAAAACTTTCAACATAATAATCACAAAATAATGAAATTTTTTAAACAAAATATATGTATATAATTAAAATTTAAATGCTGTATTCGCTATAATGACAGGTTCCTAAAAAGAGCTTCTGTTACAACAAAAATAACATATCCAAGAAAATTTTACTTTCATAGATCACTTTTTTTTCAATCTTAAAAAACTGTTAAGTTGAATTATTATTGCTGAAGCTACACACACTCAGAAAGAAAGTAATTCAATCATAACTTTGTTTGCAATTATGTATAATATCAAATCATTCTACAACCCTCCATTAAATTACCAGTACACATGCGCATTTTCTTTTATCTGAGAAGCTCGTTCCATGCACAATCAGTTTGAACCAAGAGCTTACAGTTGAACGTGTATCATGATAATATTTAAGGAAGAAATCGAAGACCATGTTGAAAACGATCAACATAAAACTGACTATGAGTTTGCTGTTAAATTAAATCGGTGGCTTCTTCAGCCACTAGGCCTTTGGCCACTAAATAACGAAAATTCGAAATTAGAAATATTATTTTCTAAAATCTCAGTCATTTATAGCATTTTTTTTCTCCTGTTTTTAACAGTGCCTGGTTGTTTTGAGTTACTTCTTATAAAAGACATTGAAACAATATTAAGGAAAATTGGGCCGTTGAGTTTCAATATAACTAACGCTATTAAGTACATTTTTTTTCTTCTTCACCAAAGAAAAATTCGGCTTTGTCTAAAAACAGTGAATTATGATTGGCGTAATCTAAAGAATCCGAATGATCGAGCTATTATGATGAAAAGTACAAAAACAACTAGACAGTTCATTACGATATGTGCCATTTTCATGTTTGGTGGCGGTATACCTTTTTCTACCATCGTTCCTATTTTGGAAAATTCTTTTTTCTCTGATGAAAATCATACAGTCAAAAACTTGCCCTTCCCTGGACATTTTGTTTTATTTGATGAACAGGCCAGACCGTTTTATGAGGTCGTTTTTTTCATGCAGTTCGTATGTACACTTGTTACATGTTCTTTGACATGCGGTGTTTGCAGTTTGACCATTTTATTTGTTATGCACATTTGTGGACAGCTCGAAATTGTGATGGACCTTCTTAAAAATTTGGTTCATAAAAATCACAGTAAGGAGAGTCAAACTGGTGATGAAAAAATGGCGTATATTATTGAGTGTCATCTGAGGTCTTTGAGGTGAGAAAAACAAAATAATTCGATTATTTATATAAACGAGAAACTCCTACACTAATATTTATGATAAAAGATGACAAAGTTTCATAATTATCTTTAACGTGCACTTATTTATTTTAACTATTTTTCAGATTTGCAAAGCAAGTCGAAAATATTATGAACGAAATATGTTTAGTTGAATTTATGAACTCTATTTTTGGTATTTGTTTAATAGGATATTATGTTATGATGGTAATAATATAAATCTTCGTTTAGTTTCGTGTGAAAAAAACATTATAGAAATAATATGTTCAAATCAATTTTTTTCCAAGTTTTTAACTGTTTATGCTTGTATATTTTAGTTTATATGTGGTTTGAGAAAACTCTGTCGTACATTGAAAAAAAAAATCAATTTATTTTATCAATAACCAAACTGTTTCAGGAATTAGAAAGAAGGAATACGACAGGTGTCATAACATATATCATGCTTTTTGGATCCTACTTGTTTAATATTTTCATGTTTAGTTACATCAGTGAGAAACTTCTAGGTCAGGTACATTTTATGGATAAAGTTTCCAATATTTTTATAAAGGTGTTGATAATTCAAATCAAGATATCAATGCACGAAAGGAAAGCTATAATATGGAACTTTTTTATATTTATATAAAATATTATGATTTTACGTTACAAACGCAACTAAAAATAAGATAGACTGAAAAAGTTGGGAAGGTGGCATACTTAATCGAATGGGAAACAATTCCTGCAAAAGAGGCTCTTAATCTTATTCCGATTATAATAGTTTCTTGCCGACCAGAGAAACTCACCGGAGGGAACATGATTACTTTTTCAATGGAGAGCTTTTGCAATGTAAGTACTTTTCATCGATCTATCTAAATATTATACTTATATAAAAATGAAACCGATTTTTAGGTTCTAAAAGCATCAGCAGCATATCTAAACGTCATTCGTAATTTTGAGAAATGATTTAATTTGAGACACAAAATTAACATTGTAGAAGGAAAAACAAAATGTAATATTCCACAAAATATAGATTGTGGCGATAAAAATGACCGATTAAAGAAATAATTATATCCCCCGGGATTACGTAATTTCTTGATGAAAATTTCTGAAATAATTATATTGGGAAACGTTCGTTTAGTTTTCAAATGCAAATAAAGAAGTTTTGCAAAATTAAAAACAAAATTTCAAAATAGAAACTAAAAAATACCAAAGAGAAATATGTTACCCCAATATATTTTCAATTGTTAATTCTTTTCTCGGACGATAATTTTTGTTCTCACAACCGATGTGGTAATTATCGTAAGAGCAAATTTAGTTTCGCCAACTTTATATGTACTTCCAATCAGAAATATTTTTTCTAAAACTATAGGACATTTACGATAGTTTTATAGAGACGGAGATAAATATTATTAAATATTTCTTATTGCAAATAAAAATTGGCGAATCTAAATTGATCTAATGGTAAAGTATTGCATCCCATTAAGTTATTAAATTCAATAATTTTATTTTAAGTAAAAAAATTATGTATTTATGATTGAATGAATAAAGCAAAGGTTGAGTAAAGGTTAAGTATTGTATCTCATTACGACCCTCTTGGTGGAAAGAATGTGTAACTTTTTTTAAGTTGAAACTGAAATATACATTGTGCTCTATTTCACCCAACTGTGTATCGAAGAATATTAATAAATTAATAAATTCCTAAAAAGAGCTCCCGTCACAACAAAAATAACACGTCCAAGAAAATTTTATTTTTGTAGATCGCTTTTTTTTTAATCATAAAAAACTGTTGTTGTATTATCGTTGCTGAAGTTATACACACTCAGCTGGAAAGTAACTCAATCATAACTTTGTTTGCAATTATGCATAATATCAAATCATACTACAACCCTCCATTAAGTTACCAGTACACATGCGCATTTTCTTTTATCTGAGAAGCTCGTTCCATGCACAATCAGTTTAAACCCAGAGCTTACTGCTGAACGTGTATCATGATAATATTTAAGGAAGAAATCAAAGATTTTGTTGAAAACGATCAACATAAAACTGATTATGAGTTTGCTGTTGAATTAAATCGGTGGTTTCTTCAGCCACTAGGGCTTTGGCCAGTAAATCATAAAAATTCAAAATTAGAAATATTATTCTCTAAAATCTCAGTCATGTATAGCATCTTTTTTCTCCTGTTTTTAACAGTGCCTGGTTGTTTTGAGTTGCTTCTTATAAAAGACATTGAAACAATATTAAGGAAAATTGGGCCGTTGAGTTTCAATATAACTAACGCTATTAAGTACATTTTTTTTCTTCTTCACCAAAGAAAAATTGATTTTTGTCTTCAAACAGTGTACAATGATTGGTGTAATGTTAAAAATGAGAATGATCGAGCTATTATGATCAAAAGCACACAAACAACTAGACACTTTATTACGATATGTGCCATTTTAACGTTTAGTGGTCTTGTCTCTTATTGTACCATCGTTCCTATTTTGGAAAATTCGGCTGCCTCTGAAAATCATACAGTCAGAAATTTGCCCTTCCCTGGCCATTTTGTTTTATTTGATGAACAGGCCAGACCGTTTTATGAGGTCGTTTTTTTCATTCAGTTCGTATGTACACTTGTTACATGTTCTTTGACATGTGGTGTTTGCAGCTTGACCATTTTATTTGTTATGCACATTTGTGGACAGCTCGAAATTGTGATGGACCTTCTTAAAAATTTGGTTAATAAAAATCACAGTAAGGAGAGTCAAACTGGTAATGAAAAAATAGCGTATATTATTGAGTGTCATCTGAGGTCTTTGAGGTGAGAAAAACAAAATAATTCGATTATTTATATAAACGAGAAACTCCTACACTAATATTTATGATAAAAGTTGACAAAGTTTCTTAATTATCTTTAACGTGTACTTATTTATTTTAACTATTTTTCAGATTTGCAAAGCAAGTCGAAAATATTATGAACGAAATATGTTTAGTTGAATTTCTAAACTCTATTTTTGGTATTTGTTTATTAGGATATTATGTTATGATGGTAATAATGTAAATCTTCGTTTAGTTCCTTGTAAAAAAAAATAAATTAATTTTATCAATATCTAAATTGTTTCAGGAATTAGAAAGGAAGAATACGACAGGTGTCATGGTATACATTATGGTGTTTGGATCCTACTTTTTTAATATTTTCACGTTTAGTTATATCAGTGAGAAACTTTTAGGTCAGGTAAATTTTGTATATTAAAGTTTCCACTATTTTTATAAAGGTTTTGATAATTCAAACCAAAATATAATTCAATGCAAGAAAGGAAAACTATATAGGAATTTTTTATATTTATATAAAATATTATGATTTTACGTTACATAGACTGAAAAAGTTGGGAAGGTGGCATACCTAATCGAATGGGAAAAACTTCCAGCAAAAGGGGCTCTTAATCTTATTCTGATTATAATGGTTTCTTGTAGACCAGAGAAACTCACCGGAGGGAACATGATTACTTTTTCAATGGAGAGTTTTTGCAGTGTAAGTACTTTTCATCGATCAATCTTAATATACTTATATAAATGAAATCGATTTTTAGGTTCTAAAAGCATCAGCAGTATATCTAAACGTCGTTTGTAAATTTGTGAAATAATTTATTATAATTTGAAGTACAAAATTAACATTGTTGAGGGCACGACTGAATGTAACATTTCACACAAAATAAAAGACTTTAACGATGAGTTAAGGGTATACAGTAGATTGTGACGTCAAAAATTACCGATTGAATAATTAATTATTTTCCCCGGGAATATATATATAGAGTTATTTAAATTTCTTGAAGAAATTTTGTGAAATAGTAGGGAATATATTGGGACACATTCGTCTAGTATTTAAATTCAGATTTTTCAAACAATTGTTTCCAAAAATGTGGTAATTAGCATTAGAGCAAATTTAGTTTCGCCAACTTTATACTCCCAATAAGAAATATTTTTTCTAAAACTATAGGACATTTACGATAGTTTTATAGAGATGGAGTTAAATAGTAAAAAATATTTCATATTGCAAACAAAAGTTGGCGAATCTAAATTGATCTAATATGGTAAAGTATTATATCTCATTAAGTTATTAAATTCAATAATTTTATTTTAATTAAAAAATTATGTATTTATGATTGAATGAATAATAAATAAATAATAAATTGGATAAATAAATCAATAAAGTTGAGTAACTATACATATAATTGTATCTCATTACGACCCTCTTGGTGGAAGGAATGTGTAACTTTTTTTAAGTTGAAAATGAAATATTCATTGTGTTCTATTTCGCCTAACTGTGTATCGAAGAATATAATTAAATTAATAAATTCCTAAAAAGAGCTCCCGTTATAACAAAAATAACATGTCCAAGAAAATTTTATATTTTTGTAGATCGCTTTTTTTTCAATCATAAAAAACTGTTGTTGTATTATTGTTGCTGAAACTATACACATTACACACTCAGCTGGAAAGTAACTCAATCATAAGTTTGTTTGCAATTATGCATAATATTAAATCATACTACAACCCTCCACTAAATTACCAGTGAACATGCGCATTTCCTTTTATCTGAGAAGCTCCTTCCATGCACAATCAGTTTGAACACAGAGCTTACGGTTGAACGTGTATCATGATAATATTTAAGGAAGAAATCAAAGATTTTGTTGAAAACGATCAACATAAAATTGATTATGAGTTTGCTGTTGAATTAAATCGGTGGTTTCTTCAGCCACTAGGGCTTTGGCCACTAAATCAGAAAAATTCAAAATTAGAAATATTATTCTCTAAAATCTCAGTCATTTATAGCATCTTTTTTCTCCTGTTTTTAACAGTGCCTGGTTGTTTTGAGTTGCTTATTATAAAAGACATTGAAACAATATTAAGGAAAATTGGGCCGTTGAGTTTCAATATAACTAACGCTATTAAGTACTTTTTTTTTCTTCTTCACCAAAGAAAAATTGATTTTTGTCTTCAAACAGTGTACAATGATTGGTGTAATGTTAAAAATGAAAATGATCGAGCTATTATGATTAAAAGCACACAAACAGCTAGACAGTTCATTACGACATGTGCCATTTTAACGTTTAGTGGTCTTGTCTCTTATTGTACCATCGTTCCTATTTTGGAAAATTCGGCTGCCTCTGAAAATCATACAGTCAGAAATTTGCCCTTCCATGGCTATTTTCTTGTATTTGATTCGCAGACCAAACCATTTTATGAGGTCATTTTTTTCCTTCAATTCGTATGTACACTACTTACATGTTCTTTGACATGCGGCGTTTGCAGTTTGACCATTTTATTTGTTATGCACATTTGTGGACAGCTCGACATTGTGATGGACCTTCTTAAAAATTTGGTTCATGAAAATCACAAGGAGAGTCATACTGGTGATAAAAAAATAGCATGTATTGTTAAGTATCATCTGAGATCCTTGAGGTGAGAAAAAAAATAATTCGATTATTTATATAAACCAGAAACTCTTACGTGAGAAAAGATGACAAAGGTCATAATTATCTTTAATGTGCATTTATTTATTATAACTATTTTTCAGATTCGCAAAGCAAGTCGAAAATTTTATGAACGAAATATGTTTAGTCGAATTTCTAAACTCTATTTTTGGTATTTGTTTATTAGGATATTATATTATAATGGTAATAATATAGATCTTTGTTTAGGTCCTTGTATAAAAATATCAATTTATTTTATCAATATCTAAATTGTTTCAGGAATTAGAAAAGAATAATACGACAGGTGTCATGATACACATTATGGTTTTTGGATCCTACTTTTTTAATATTTTCACATTTAGTTACATCAGTGAGAAACTTAAGGGTCAGGTACATTTTATGGATAAAGTTTCCACTATTTTTATAAAGGAGTTGATAATTCAAACCAAAATGTATTTTAATGCAAAAAAGGAAAATTATATAGAAATTTTTTATATTTATGTAAAATATTATGATTTTATGTTATATAGACTGAAAAAGTTGGGAAGGTGGCATATTTAATCGAATGGGAAAAAATTCCTGCAAAAGAGGCTCTTAATCTTGTTCTGATTATAATGGTTTCTTGTCAACCAGAGGAACTCACCGGAGGGAACATGATTTCTTTTTCAATGGGGAGCTTTTGCAGTGTAAGTACTTTTCATCGATCAATGCAAATATTATACTTATATAAAAATGAAATCGATTTTCAGGTTTTAAAAGCATCAGCAGCATATCTAAACGTCATTCGTAATTTTGAGAAATGATTTAATTGCAGATACACAATTAACATTGTGGAAGGCAAAACAGAATGTAACTTTTCACAAAATTAAAGAATTTTATACTAAGGAATATATTAGGGAATATATTAGGATTATATTAAGATAATATTAGAATATATTAGAATATATTAGGATACATTTGTCTAGTCTTTAGATTCCGATAAAGTTTTGAAAAAAAAAAATGAATTTCGAAATAGAAACTAAAAAATACCAAATACACATACCCCAATATATTTTTTAAACTCTTTCCAAAAATAAACCATTTAATTCTATTTTGTAGAGACGAAGATAAATGGCCTAGTTTTTTTGTGAGAAATATTTATTATCGCAAAAGTAATTTTGGCGAAGTTAAATTACTCTTGTGGTAAAGTGTCACATCCCTTTAAGTTACATCCCTTTAGTTACATCCCTTTAAGTTACATCCCTTTTTTACATCCCTTTACATCCCTTTAAGTTACATCCCTTTAATCTAAATAAAAAAATGATACATTTACGATTGCATGAATAAAGGAAAAGTTGAGAAAGTACGTAAACATTTTTTTAATATAATTCTGATAAAACTTGAAGTTAACTTCTTATTTTTTTGTTGTGTTAACTTCTGATTAAGTTACTGCAGATTGCGAAAGTACTTTTTTTTCATTTTAATTACTTATGATAAAGTACTACAACCCTTCAATTTATCTTCGATTCTTCTTTATACATAAGCAATACAACGCAAGCGCAAGTCCTTTTTTTCTTGTCATCAGATATGGTAGCGATTAGTCTCTAGCTTTTCTTCAATCTTGCATCATGGGAATATCAGAAAATGGAAAACACAAATGCGATTATAAATTTGCCATACAGTTGAATTTTTGGCTCCTGAAGCCTCTTGGAATGTGGCCATTAAGTCCAAAAGATTCAAAATTTCAAAGATTCATGTCAAATATCTCTATAATTTGCTGCGCATTTTGTCTGGCATTTTTGACAATTCCTGGATGTTTGAAAATAATCGAAGCGAAAGATTTTCAAAATAAATTAAGAATTTTCGGACCATTGAGTTTTTGTATAATGAATACTGTAAAATACATTTTTTATATGCTGCGTCGCGACAAAATTGGAGTTTGTTTGGAAACAATGTTTACTGATTGGTGTGAAATTAATAATGAGACAGATCACACAATTATGATGAGAAGTGCAAAAAAAGCAAGATATTTTATATGCATATGTGCGGCTTTCATGTTCGGAGGTGGATTTCCCTTTAGCACAGTTTTTCCTTTACTTTCAAAAACAATAAGGCCTGAGGATAACGCAACAGTCAGAGATTTGGCTTTTCCTGCTTATTTTGTGACATTTGATGTTAATGTTAGACCTTTTTATGATTATGTGTATTTTATTCAATTTTTAGCATGCACTGCAACATGTTTGATGACGTGTGCAGTTTGTAGTGTAACAATTCTTTTTGCGATGCACATTTGTGGTCAATTAGAAATTGTCATGGCACTTTTGAATGATTTGGTGCACGGAAAACGAAAAAAATTTGAGAATGTGAATGAGAGAATGGCTTACATCATTAAGAGACATCTCAGAACATTGACGTGAGTATTTTTTCATTTTTTTTATTATTGAGGGAAAAATAGTAAAGTAAGAATATCATTTTTTAACGTTTACAAAAATCCTATAATATCTACAAAAAATAACATTTTTTTTACAAATATTAAAATATTTAAAGAAAGGACAAAATCTTAAATTGTTTTCATCTAATTTGCTTACTCAATTTGTTTTAATTTCAGCCAATATTTTGAATTATGTAATAATTATTTTTTCAGATTTGCATCAGACTTGGAAAAGATTGTTAATGAAATCTGTTTAGTCGAATTTCTTGGATCGACTCTAAACATATGTTTGCTAGGCTATTATTCAATAACGGTATGAAACGGTACGATATGTTGAAAGTTGGACAATATAAATTTTAAGTGGGCAAAATTAAACAATATTTTTGAAAAAAATGTAAAGTAAAGAAAAAATAAAAAAAATTTACAATTTATTTTAGAATCTGTTCAAAATGCACATGTTTAACTGCAAAACAATTTGAAAAATGTTCATAATTTTAAATTACATGATAATTTTATTTTCAGTTATTAGAAAATAATGAAACGAAGGATTTCTACATGTACCTTACGTTTGTGACGTACATAATGCTTTTCACGTCGTATCTATTCAATATATTTATATTTTGCTACATCAGTGAATTGTTAATATCACAAGTTGGTATAAAATTTTAATATAAAATTTTATATTATTATAAGTTCAATCGTTAAACGTATAATAATTTTCAGTGTGAAAATGTGGGAATGGTGACATACATGATAGAATGGCATTTCCTCCCTCCAAAGAAGGCTCGTGATTTGATTCTGATTATTATAATTTCTCACCGACCAGCCAAACTGGCTGCTGGTAACATGGTGGTTTTCTCCATAGCATGTTTCTGCAGTGTGAGAAAACAAATTAATTCTATTATCATTTATTTAATAAAGATTCTTTTCTTAAAGAATTAAACTTTAAAGAATTATTTAAACTTCAGGTTTTAAAAGCATCTATGGCCTACCTCAACTTTTTACACACGTTTTTTACATAATGGCAATTCAAGAAAAGAATGGATATGTATTATATGTATATTATCCATACTTTCAAAGAGTTTATATTGTTTTTTGCTTCTCTTGGAACAACTTTCTGAAAGTTAGAGAGTCTATAAGCTACTTTTTTTAAGCAAAAAAAGATACAAAGTATCGAATAGTATGAGTTCGATTTGGTTCGTTTGTTAGTTACAAATAAAAGTATATAAATATAGTTATATTATATATATAGAATATCTTTTTATGAATGATAAAAACTAGAATGTAAATTTAAATGAAAGAACTCATATATATAAATATATGTATGTATATAATTGTATATGTATGTATATAATTAAGCTTTACACGTTGTAAATTATGTTTCTTTTCAATTTACTTTGGTAATAACGTATTGTGTTATCGAGTGGAGAGAATAAAAAATAAAGTGTGTAAAATGAGCGCAAGCGCAAACTTTTATCAGAGGAGAAGAAGAGCTTTCAAGAAAGTTTCTCCAGTAGTTGATGTGCCTGCGATTCATTACCTTCCCGATTTAAATCATGCCAATTTCAAGTCAAATACGAAATCCTTCCTATAAAGAAGACACCGAAATGACCATTAAACTATGCCGTACATTCGCCCTAATGATCGGCCTCTGGCCATCGAAATTGAAGGATTCTATGTTTCAAAAAATCCTAAAATTCGTCCTCCGATTTATATACTATTTGTTCACTTTATTCACCTATATCTCGACTATCTTACACGGAATTTTCGTAGTCAATGAACTTCATGCGAGGCTAGTTATTATGGGCCCAATAACATTTTGGACAATGTTGTTGTCCAAATATTACTTATTCTGCTATCACAGCAATTATATCGAGAAATGTATGAAGAATATTGAAGAAGATTGGAAGTTTGTTGAAACGGGAAAACAGCGAGAGATGATGATAAAGAACGGAAAATTCGCAAATTATATCACGATTATGTGTGCGATTTTTATGTTTGGTGGCGGATTTTCTTATCATGTATTGGTACCTTTGGCAGCAGACTCATTTGTAACTGAAATGAATATCACTGTTCAGCCTTTTCCGACTCCGGCGTATGGGAAATTTTTTACGAGTGGTCTTAGTCCAGCTTATGAAATAGTTTTCACAGTGCAAGTATTAGAAGGATTGATTAATGATACATTGAATGTAATGACATTTAGTTTATTTGCAGTTTTAATACTGCATGCTTGTGGTCAGTTTGATGTTATCATGTTGCATGTAAATAATCTCATTTCTTCGACAAAGGAAAATCAAGAAGTAGTCCATGATCGATTGGTAATGATTGTCAAGCATCATTTGCGAGTTCTGAGGTGAGTACTAAATATAAATACTGAATACTAAATATCGTTATCAGAGTTTAAAAAGTTAAGCAGAAAAACCAGTTGCAGTTATAAAAATTAGGAAATGAATAAAGATATTAGAATATTCGAAAATAGTAACCGATTATAAAATAAAATTTGAATTTTGGAAATTTCAACATGTTTAAATGACAAATTAAAGCCTATAAAAAAAGAGTTTGAAACGTTTATTTTTTAAAATACCAGTTTTTTAATTTCTAGATTCATCTCTCGCTTAAAGGATTTGCTCACTGAAGTATGTCTCATCGAAGTTCTGGGCTCTACTCTAATGATATGTTTACTTGGTTATTATCTTATTGTGGTATGTAAATTACTTTTACAATAATTCGAGTTTAGATCAATTTTTTATCTATTTTGTGTATACTTGAATATATTTTCAAGACTTCCTTTGAATACTAGATTTAATGCTAAAGTTTCCAAAAAGACGGAAAATATTTATCCTCAGAAAGATTTCGAATTATGATTTGCAAAATATTTATTTATAGGCGTGTAACGAAGTTGAGTTGTCGGATATTGTGGCATACAGTGTCCTAATTATGTCTTTTATTTTCAACATCTTTATTTATTGTTATGTTGCGGAACTTCTAACTACGCAAGTATGAAAATATTTATTATATAATTAAATATAATATTTATTATACTTATTATAATAAAAATCCACTTTCCACTAGGCTATTAAATTCGGAGAGTGTGTCTATGCAATTCAATGGTATAATCTTCCCAGACATACAATTTGGGATCTTGTCCTCTTGATAAGAATATCACAGTTTCCAGCGAAAATAACTGCTGGAAAGTTTACTCCCTTGTCGTTGGATAGTTTTTCTTCTGTAAGTATTATATAAGAAAACTTTTGATCGACTAGAATACATTTTTCCATATTTTTACGATTTCATTTATATTTCAGATATTGAAAACATCTGCAGCATATTTTAATTTTGTTTGGAGAATGACTCAATGAATCTTTTTATATTATAAGTTAGTTGCTAGAAGTATAGTAGAACTAGTTTCAAAAATAGAACTCAATTAAAACTATGCATACAAGTAATTAAATCTAATTAGCCTATTTTTTACAATGACTGTTACATCGAAAACAATTAGCACTGAATCAAGAAAACATTTTTTAAATCGTACAGAAATTATTTTTATAAAATCTTTACTAAAGAATGTAAATCATTTTTTCACGAATGTTTAATAAACAAAAAAAAAAAACGAGACAGATAAAAGACTGAGTACAAATTGCTTCAGAAATCACTAAAGTAATTTATTTAAGTATATTTATATATTCTAGAAAAAATGTGGATGATTATAGCCCGTACATAAAAAAATACTAATAAAGTTTCGTATCTCTAATTAAAAGCAGTTGTCAATTATTTTATTGTATTGAATATTTATTGAATATTTTTAATTATCAAGCTAAAAATTTTTTTAATACAAAAATAAGCGGAAAATCTGTCAGAAGAAAAAAATTTAACACTAAAAATAAAGGGCAAAGTATAAACTTTTCATATCGAGAAGTACAACTATAATCGATTCACATTTATTTTCTTGCCATCACCTTATCAACTTATACAACTTTACTAAAGCATAAATTAAAATTTAACCCTTAGTAATTTCTACGCAAGCGCAAAAGACCCTGGACTGCCTCCTGAGTTCTCTGAAGAACTTTTCTTCAGTATGAGACGAGATTGCGAACTTTGCAGACAGAACTATGTCTCTAAAATGCAATGAAAATTTAAATCGAAATTACGAAAGTGACATAAAATACACTTTAAACTCTTGTCGTACAATCGCAGTAATCCTAGGTCTTTGGCCTATAAATTTCTACGAGTCTCTAACTCAAAAAACGATTAAATTAATTATAAATTTCTCGTCATGTTTCCTTATGACATTTATTCTCATGTCGAGTATTCTTTTTGGAATTTTTCAAGTGAAAGACATGAGTCAAAAAGTAGGACTTACAGGACCAATTAGTTTTTGGATAATGTCACTTGCAAAATATTTGTTAATTTTATTTCGAGGTACTGCTCTTGAGAAATGTTTATCAAAAATAAAGGAAGATTGGAGAAAAGTTGAAAATCCGGAACATAGAGATTTTATGATGAAAAATGCTGTTTTGGGACGCTATATGACGATAGTTAGTGCTAGTTTGATGTATGGTGGTGGATTTTGGTATCACGTCGTTAGGCCACTTATGGCTGAGAAAATAATTACAGCAATGAATGTGTCTATTAAACCTTTTCCTTCGCCAGCTTATGGAAATTATTTTACAAGTGGTTATAGCCCAATTTATGAAATTATTTATGGAGCACAACTTATTGCTGGATTTATTTTGTATTCTGCAACTGTGGCATCTTTTAGTTTTGCAGCGGTTTTAACAATGCATGCTTGTGGCCAATTTGATGTTGTTGTTCTTAAGTTAAAAGAACTTGTAAATCATGCAAAGGAAGAGAAAAATACTGTGCAAGCGAGACTTATTGATACTGTTAATGCTCACTTAGATGTATTAAGGTAAAATATATTTTGCAAGAAATTTCGCTGTAGTCCCGACCAGGCCCAGAAATTTTTAATTACATAGGAGGAACTTTGCCGTTTACACCGATTTATCAAAATTATCAAAATTTATTCTTTACTTTTAGATTTGTTTCAAAATTGGAGACCTTATTTACTGAAATATGTCTTATTGAAGTGATGGGATGTACACTTAACTTGTGCTTACTAGGTTATTATTTTATAATGGTATATATATAATTTAATAAATATTGTTAGTTTCTATAGCTAAGAAATTATGAAAAAACTTAAGAAGTTTCATGTAATGAGTTATTTTCTTAGGGTTGGAAACAAGCAGATTTAGCTGCTATAGTAACATACAGTATTTTGTTTTTTTCTTTTATTTTTAATATCTTCATTTATTGTCACATTGGCGAGTTGCTTACTATACAGGTATGAAAACTTACTCAATTTTTAACAATAAATATTATAATTTTATTTCCATCAATAATATTTATTTAAAAATGTAATATTTTAATTTAAACAGGCTGGAAAAGTTGGAGAACAAGCCTATATGATCAACTGGTATAATTTGCGAAACAAGAAGGCTTTAGATCTGCTACTCTTAATTCAAGTTTCTCAATTTCCAGCAAAAATTACAGCTGGTAAATTTATCGTATTGTCTTTAACTACTTTCAGTACCGTAAGTAAGATTTAAAGTTAAGATTTTGATTTTACGATTTTTTCTTAAGTTTTGGTTTCTAATTAGATTATTAAATTATTATTAAATTAGGTTATTAGATCATCTGCAGCTTATTTTAATGCCCTTTATAAAATGTCGCAATAAATCGTTATTGAAAATCGACAAAGTTAAGACAATATGATAAAAAAAAATGTTTTGTATAAATCAAGAAATTTATGATGACTATATTGAAGATATTACAACTTTTAAAGTCAGTAGATATATAGATCAAAGAAATAAAGAACAGTAAAGTTCAGAAACTTGATGATAACAGTTTTACTCACCCAGAAATTTTAAAGTCAGAGATTTAATTCGCAGAAGCGAATTAATAATATTAAAATTGATTTTACGTCTTGTGTTTCATTTACTTATTTCATTTTTTATATATTTAAATATTGATATTATATAAAAACGTATTTCAGGCTAATTGTAATAGAACAATTTCTAAAGTATAATTCTGCAAAAAACCCTTGCTAATAAACTATTCTGTTATAAAACAGATTTGATGAAACTAAAAGAAAAACTAGTAAAGTTAGATCTAAAGAAAAATATGAAAGTTGCAATTCATGGAACAAAGTGTTCATAGGTAACAAAAGCTTCATTTCTGCAAGAAATCTTTATCTAACTGTACTAACTTTTTTATGGGACTAAACTTTCTTTCATCTATTTTTTATAAAAATTGATTGTTCCTATTTGAAAAAGAGGGATCGACGCTATACAAATGTTTATAAAGAATATGGGTTTGAAGGACAATTTTAACAAAATCAATATTACCGAAAACACATTTTGTATCGGGTGTTTCAAGAAAGAAATTAAGAAAGAAGAAAGAAGAAAGAAATTAATTACATGATTCATTGCAACTTATAGGATGTAATCTATAAAAACAATTAATGTAATTATAATTGTCTATTATATTTTAACATCATAATTTATATATTTCACGCGATAAACTAATTGTCGAACTTATCCGTTCTTATTTCTTCTTTCATACAATGTAGTTGCAGGAAAAATGAATCAATTCCAAATAATTAAACAATTTCATCCAATTTTATAAAATTCGAAAATTTTCGAGGCATAGAGGTAAAACTAGGGATGGAAAGCGACAATGAAAAGTCGACTTTCGACTTTACAATCGACTTAGACGTTTCGACTTTGAAAGTCGATTAATCGAGATGAAAAGTCGACTTTTTTCGACTTTTTTCGACTTTTTTCGAAAATTGTTTTTAATGTTTATGAAGATCATGTGGTACTTTACTAAAAAAGAGAAATTTAGTTTTTTAGTATTTTTTCATAATTTTGACTTTTCCAAAAATATAATTGTGCCCAAATAACATCCATGCTATTCTTTAGATCTATGTACTATTACTTTTTGTAAAATTAATTAATTAATTAACTGTGAAAATTTAGGAAAATTAATTTGCTCATATGGTAAAGTATTACATACTTAAAGAATTCTTCAAAGCAGAGAAAGACAGTTTTGAAGACGCCAAATTTATTTTTTAAGAAAATCTTTAAGATGAAATAAATTCTGGAGTAATTTTTAAAACTAACTTAAGTTTCTTTAAAGAAACAATAAATTTGCAAACTTCATTTTAATTTATTCTCAGATAAAATAAGGTACAAAAACAAACAATAAGCTAACTAACAATAAGCTAAAAACAAACAATAAGCTAACAAACAATAAGCTAAACTAACTTAAGTTTCTTTAAAGAAACAATAAATTTGCAAACTTCATTTTAATTTATTCTCAGATAAAATAAGGTACAAAAACAAACAAATAAGCTACAAAACAAACACTTTCCTTGCCGAATCCGAATCGGGCGACTCTTGATCTCAGTATATAAACTGGTATAAACTGGTAATAAACTATAGTATGAACTGTGAAGTCAGGCGCAGCGAAAAAGTCGAAAGTCGAGCTGCGCAGAGTCGACTTTTGAGTCGACTCGAGTTCGCAAAAGTCGATTGTGAAAAGTCGACTTCTTTTGAACAGTGAAAGTCGACTTTCGACTAAAGTCGACTTCGACTTTTCCATCCCTAGGTAAAACTGCTATAGTCAGCAGTGAGACTCTCTTGGGTGATAGCCTGAGTGGGGAGAGGAGGGACGAAGACGGATGATACACTCCCTCTCTCTTTACACGAACGAGCGCTTTAGGTGTATGTGTAACTCTGCGTATCAAATCTGGACACACTGTGTAGTTGTAGGAAGAGTGAATCAATTCCAAATAATTAAACACGCAAGCGCAAATATTTTCCCTATCAGAGGATAATTTCTTGATGGAAGTCTTTAGTATCAAACGCGACTGCGACTCATAATCATAATGAAAGATATTCTCTTTACCGAACAAACTTGGTGAATTTCTAATAAAATGCAGATGAATTTTTCTAAATACTCAACAAAAGGATGTCGCTCGATAGCAAGAATAGTTGGTCTTTGGCCAATGGATTTTCAGATTTCACCATTTCAAAAATTTGTTAAATTGATCATAAACTTCACATGTTGCTTTCTTTTGGGCTTTGTATTTATTTCCAGTGTTCTTCATGGATCCTTAGTAATAAAGGATTTGCAACAAAAAGTCCAACTTACAGGTCCAACAAGTTACTTACTAATGTGTTTTTCAAAATATATCATATTAATGTATCGTAGTAAAGGTATAGAAAATTGTTTAATGTATATCCAAGAAGATTGGAGACAAGTCAAAGATAAAGATCAGCAAGAAGTGATGACGAAAAATGCTAAATTTGGACATTATTTGACAATTGTGAGCGCTATTTTCATGTACTTAGCTGGATTCTGGTTTTACATTCTGAAGCCTCTTATGGCTGAAGATATCACAACACCATTAAATATCACTATTAAACCATATCCAGCACCAGTTTTTGGAAGCTTTTTTACAAATGGTTACAGTCCAATTTATGAGATTGTTTTCACTGCTCATCTTATCACAGGGTTTGTGGGAAATTGTGCAACCGTAGTAACTCTTAGCTATGCAGCAATTTTTGCTTTACATGCCTGTGGCCAATTTGAAGTAGTTATACTTCTTTTGAATGACATTATCAGTGGGGATAAACAGAAACATAAATCTGTGCATGATCGTTTAACAATAACGATTAATCGACATTTGCGAGTGCTGAGGTGAGACCCTTTTATGAAATTAAAAAGTTCATTATTATTCTAGACGCAGAAATAAATAAATAAGTAAATAAATAATCTAAATAAATAAAAATTATTTTAGGATAAACTCCCGAAAAGCATTTACTGAATTAATTTGAAACTTCATATATCTATGTATTTTGACACGCTGATTATGAATGTTTATAAATATAAATAGAGTATCTTTTTTCAGTTTTGTTTCTCAATTAGAGGATTTGTTGAATGAAATGTTGCTAATCGAAGTTTTTGGTTCTACACTTATTTTGTGCGTAGTGGGTTATTATATAGTCACGGTAGGAGAAGAATTTATTTCGCAATTTTATATACATCCGTAGAGGTCATTATCAAAATTAACTTTAAATGGGTTCTAATGAAAAATTAAAGCTGAATAGTTTCGTTTTTCATCTTACAATCCTTGTAAAATATATAAGAAAACAAGTAACTTTTAAAACTACTTTTTTATCACAGGGTTGGAAACAATCAGATGTAACTTCTGTTACAACCTACAGTTTCGTACTACTGTCTTTTATGTTTAATATTTTCATTTATTGTTATATAGGCGAATTACTGACGTCACAGGTAAACTTAAATTTTCATGTGTGATTTTAAGTATTTATATTATAATTATTTATTCCCAAATAAAAAAATAAATATACATGACTAAAGTCACTTGTTCCATATATTATATATTCTGCATAAATAAAATTTTATCATCTGTCAGGCTGCTAAAGTTGGAGAATGTGCCTACATGACAAATTGGTATGCTCTGCCAAAAAGGATAAGCCTGTACATGATTTTTGTGATAAAGATGTCACATCATCCTGCAAAAATGACTGCCGGAAAAATAATTGTACTAAATATAAACACTTTTAGTACGGTGAGCAAAATCTGTTCATAGTTCGTTATTTTATATATTGCGATTATTAACTCCATCTAATTTTAATTTCAAATTCAGATAATTCGATCATCTGCGGCATATTTCAATGTTTTATGGCGAATGACCCAATGAGCTTTTCTTTCTCGTGGTAATTTTTCATATATGTGTTGCTTCGTTTGTTTATTTAATTTATTTATTATAGTATAGTATATTTTCTTCCAGCTAATCCGCGACCAAGAAATTTAAATCCATTTTTCTAAACTATATGAAAAACATTATGCTGAAAAATATCGACTCTACGCTGTAATTTAAAATGATGGAATTCTCTATATATATTACGTATTCACTCTAAATTAGAAATGCACAAAATGGAGAAATAAATATTTTAGTAATATTTTCAAGTACATACATCTTATTGCTCACATGAATATCCTTTGTAAATCAATATTTATTAATATTAAAATTGATTTTTCGTCTTCTGCATCAACCGTAACATAAAAAATTTCTTTTTGATATCATATTACAATTTTATTTACTTTTACCTATTTTTAAATATTAATATAAAAAATATTTCAGTCTCAATGTAATGAAAAAATTGAGAAAGTATAATCAATAAGCATTTCTCTAAAAACTTCATGTGAAAAAAATATTGTGCTAAAAAAACAGATTTGTTAAAACGGAAAGAAGAACTAAACTTAGATCCGAAGTAAAATATCAAAGTTGCAGTTCAGGGAATAAAGTTTTTACAGTAAAAAAAATTTGATTTCTATAGGAACTCTTTATCGAACTCCGCTAACTTTTTTATGGGACAAAGCTTTCTTCATGTATTTTCTGTAAAAATTGATCATATTTAAAATAGAAAAATTAACTTTATTGGGATTTTCATATTACGGATTCACGCATGTCTCTAAAATTAAAATAGAGGTATCGACAATATATGGTATAAATATTTATAAAGAAAATGGGTATGAAGGATATTTTATGCAAAATCAATATTACTAAAGGAGACTGACATTAATCATCAAAATCTGTCATCAAAACTCACAGAGCATTTATGAAAGCATTTAATATATTATAATAATACCTGATTATATTTTAATATTATAATTAATATATTTAACGCGATAAACTACGTAAATTTTGGACTAATGCTCACTGAAATTATTCTCTCTTATTTCTTCTTTCATACAAAAGTAGTTGCAGGAAGAGTGAATCAATTCCAAATAATTAAACACGCAAGCGCAAATATTTTCCCTATCAGAGGATTATTTCTTTATGCAAGTCTTTAGTATCAAACGCGACTGCAACTCATAATCATAATGAAAGATATTCTCTTTACCGAACAAACTTTGCAAATTCTAATGAAATACAGGAAAATTTTTCCAAATACTCAATAGGATGTCGCTGGATAGCGAAAATAATTGGTCTTTGGCCAATGGGTTTTCAGATTTCACCGTTTCAAAAAATTCTTAAATTCTTTACAAACTTCACGTGTTGCTTTCTCTTGGGTTTTGCCTTCATTTCTTGTGTTCTTCATGGATCTTTAGTAATGAAAGATTTGAAACAAAAAGTCACACTAACGGGACCAACAAGTTACATGTTTATGTGTATTGCAAAATATACTTTATTAATGTATCGTGGTAAAGGTATAGAAAATTGTTTAATGTATATCCAAGAAGATTAGAAACAAGTCAAAAATAAAGAACAGCAAGAAGTGATGACAAGAAATGCTAAAATTGGGCATTATTTGACAATTGTGAGCGCTATTTTCATGTACTCGGGTGGATTTTGGTTTCACTTTGTAAGGCCTTTTATGGCTGAAACTATTATAACAGAAAAGAATATCACTATTAAACCATATCCGTTACCAGTTTTTGGAAGTATTTTTACGAATGGTTACAGCCCAATTTATGAGATTGTTTTCACTGCTCATCTTATCACAGGATTTGTGGAAAATTCTGCAACAGTAGCAGCTTTTAGCTTTGCAGCAATCTTTGCTTTACACGCTTGTGGCCAATTTAACGTTGTTATACTTCTTTTGAATGATATCGTCAGTGGGGATAAACAAAAACACAAAAGTGTGCGTGATCGATTCATAATTACGATTGATCGACATTTGCGAGTGCTAAGGTGAGATTTCTTTTATAAAATTAAAGTGTTTATTATTATTACAGACACGGAAATCAATCAAAGGAAATAAAAATTGCTCTGAATAAAGAATATGTAATTGTAGGAAAGAACGATTCAAATTTAAACTTATGAATATAAATATACCTAAATAGAAAACCTATCTGTTTCCAGTTTTGTTTCTCGATTAGAGAATTTGTTGAGTGAAATGTGTTTAATCGAAGTCTTTGGCTGTACTCTGAATTTGTGCTTATTGGGTTATTATATAATCACGGTAAGGGAAGAATTCATTTTTCAATTTTATATATCTCAACTGGTCATTATCAAAGTTAACTTTATAAAATGCGTTTTAATGAATAATAGAAAAGCTGCATAGTTTCATTCTTCAGTTCTCGCAATCCATGTTAATCGCAATCCATTAAAGGGTTAAATATAAGAAAACAAGTAACTTCTAAAACTACTTTTTTATCACAGGGTTGGAAACAATCAGACGTAACTTCTGTCACAACCTACAGTCTCTTACTACTGTCTTTTATGTTTAATATTTTCATTTATTGTTATATAGGCGAATTACTGACGTCACAGGTAAATTTGTATAAATAAATAAGCCACTTTTCCTAAATGCGCTTAATAAATAAAATTTTATGATCTGCCAGGCTGCTAAAGTTGGAGAATGTTTTAACATGACAAATTGGTACGCACTGCCAAAAAGGATAAGCCTGTACATGATTCTTGTGATCAGGATATCACATGATCCTGCAAAAATGACTGCCGGAAAAATAATTGTGCTGAACATGAACACTTTTAGCACTGTAAGTATAAATTGCTGATAATCCATTTTTACATCATGGTGAATAATTCTATCTACTTTTAATTTAAAATTCAGGTAATTCGATCATCTGCGGCATATTTCAATGTTTTATGGCGAATGGCCCAATGAGTTTTTCTTTCTCTTGGTGATTTTTCGAAAATAAATTGATGTAAAACTTGTTTTGTTCCGATTTTTTTTTAATTTTTGATTATAGTAAAGTATATGTTCCAACGTAGGCAATTCCGATCTTAAAACAATATATTTATTTCCACCTAATCCGCGAGCAAGAAATTGAAATACATTTTTCTACGCGCTTAATTCTAAAATTATGAAATTTTTTGTATATATTATAAATTCAATCAAGTTAGAAATGCACAAAATGGATAAATAAATATTTTAGTAATCTTTTTCAGTACATATTTCTGTTTGAGAAACCTGAAGTATATTATTTATTGCTTACATAACTATCTTTTGTAAATCTATATTTATTTGTAAAACAAAATATCTTTTTGATTTCATACTATAATTTAATTTACTTTTACCTATATTTAAACACTGATATAAAAATATATTTCAGCCTGATTGCAATGAAAAAATTGAGGAAGTATAATCAATAAACATTTCTCTAAAAACTTCATGTGAAAAAACTATTGTGCTAAAAAACAGATTTGTTAAAACGGAAAGAACTAAACTTAGATCCATAGTAGAATATGAAAGTTACAGTTCAAGGAATAAAGTTTTTACAGTAAAAAAATTTGATTCCTGTAAGAACTTTTTATCGAACTGCACTAACTTTTTTGTGGGACAAATCTTTCTTCATGTATGTTCTGTAAAAATTGATCATATTTAAAATCAAAAAACTGATTATTATCTTGTTAACGATTTTCATATATTACGATTTCATATTACAATATTACCATATTGTTTATAATTGAATAAAACGTATTTAATTGAAAAAGGGAGAACGACACTATATTATAATAATTTATTAAATTTTAATATTATAATCTATACATCTAACGGGACAAACAAAGTAATTTTCGGATTAACCTTCACTGAACTTATTATTTCTTATTTCTTCTTTCATACAACGTAGTTGCAACAGTGAATCAATTCCAAATAATAAAACACGCAAGCGCAAATAGTTTCCCTGTCAGAGGATAATTTCTTCATGGAAATCTTTAGTATCACACGCGAGACTCATAATGAAAGATATACTCTTTACCCAACAAACTTTGCAAATTTCTAATGAAATGTATGGAGATGTTTCCAAATACTCAATAAAAGGATGTCGCGCGATAGCTAGAATAATTGGTCTTTGGCCAATGGGTTTTCAGATTTCACCGTTTCAAAAAATTCTTAAATTCATTACAAACTTCACGTGTTGCTTTCTCTTGGGTTTTGTCTTTATTTCTAGTGTTCTTCATGGTTCTTTAGTAATGAAAGATTTGGAACAAAAGGTCAAACTTACAGGGCCAACAAGTTTTGTATTTATGTGCATTTCAAAGTATACTTTATTAATGTATCGTGGTAAAGGTATAGAAATGTGTTTAAGATACATTCAAGAAGATTGGAAACAGGTAAAAGATAAAGATCAGCAAGAAGTGATGACGAGAAATGCTAAATTTGGACATTATTTGACAATTATTAGCGCTGTTTTCATGTACTCGGGTGGATTTTGGTTTCACTTTGTAAGGCCTTTTATGGCTGAAACGATTATAACAGAAAAGAATATCACCATTAAACCATATCCGGCACCAGTTTTTGGAAGTTTTTTTACGAATGGTTACAGTCCAATTTATGAGATAGTTTTCACTGCTCATCTTATCACAGGGTTTGTGGAATATTCTTCAACTGTAGCAGCTTTTAGCTTTGCAGCAATTTTTACTTTACACGCTTGTGGCCAATTTGACGTAGTTATACTTCTTTTGAATGATATTGTCAGTGGGGACAAACAAAAACACAAATCTGTGCGTGATCGTTTAACTATAACGATTAATCGCCATTTGCGAGTGCTGAGGTGAGACTATAATACTTTTATGAAATTAAAATGTTAATTATTATTCTACACGCGGAGAGAAATGTGAATAAATAAAAATTACTTAAAGATAAACTTCCGAAAAGCTCATACCCAATTAATTTGAATGTCCATATATTTATGTATTTCGACACGCTGATTATGAATGTTTATAAATATAAATAGAATATCTTTTTCCAGTTTTGTTTCTCGATTAGAGAATTTGTTGAGTGAAATGTGT
>CAJFCP010000086.1:1472435-1611210 GCA_904066005.1 Synergus itoensis
CTAATCGAAGTGTTTGGTTGTACACTTAATTTGTGCTTATTGGGTTATTATATAATTACAGTAAGGGATGAATCTATTTTTCAATTTTATAATCGCCTAGTGATTATCATAGAAATGAACTTTAACCCTTAAAAGTCCCCCTACTTTGGTATAACGTTGAGCTCCTTAGGGTCGTTAAAGACCCAAGTCATAAATTCGTTATTGCAACGAAGCTTTTTAATATTTAGTGTAAAATTATTTCTGAATTTTCCCTCAAGTGTCTTTTGTAAGATAATTTTACTTGCCAAATGAATTTTTAATTTTAAGATATTGACAAAAGTTAAAAATTATTTTTAAAAAACATTTAACCTTTAAGGGTTAAATGTGTTTTAATAAAAAATTGCGAATAGTTTCCTTTTCAAGTTTTCACCTACACTGAATGTAATGTATGAGAAAACAAGTGACTTCTAAAACTGTACTTTTTTATCACAGGGTTGGAAACAATCGGACATAACTTCTGTCACAACCTACAGCCTCATACTACTGTCTTTTATTTTTAATATTTTTATTTATTGTTATATAGGTGAATTACTGACGTCACAGGTAAACTTACATTTTTATGTGATTAATGATTTAAGGGCGGGAAGTGATTTTAACTATATTAACTATTTTATTTATATTTATATACCAACTATTTATTCCTACATAAAAAATAAATATATATGGTAAAAGTCACTTCTTCCATATATGTATTTTTAATAAATAATATTTTATGATCTGTCAGGCAGCTAAAGTTGGAGAATGTGCCTACATGACCAATTGGTACACATTGCCAAAAAGGATAAGTCTCGATATGATTTTTGTGATCAGGATATCACATTATCCTGCAAAAATGACTGCCGGAAAAATAATTGTGCTGAACATGAATACTTTTGGCAGTGTGAGTAAAAAACTTTTATCTCTAAATCTGAATCAGCGATAAGTATAACACTGATTCCAATTAGTGTATACGCTGATAGAGGGAGTGACATTCACTGGTTCATCAGCGTACATACGATGATTGGAATCAGTAGTATAATTATAGCTAATTCAGATTAAGAGATTTGATAATCCATTCTTTTATAATATAGTAAATAATTGTATCTATTTTCAAATTCAAATTCAGATAATTCGATCATCTGCGGCATATTTCAATGTTTTATGGCGAATGGCCCAATGAGTTTTTCTTTCTGGTGGTGATTTTTCGAAAATAATATTTCATCCAACTTGTGTTACATACTTGATTTGTTTATTTAATTTATTGATTATAGTATAGTATATTTGCTTCCAAAAAATGGATAAATAAATATTTTATTAATATTAAAATTGATTTTGAGTCTTGTGCATCAACCATAACATACAAAATTTCTTTTTGATTTTATATTACAGTTTAATTTTATTTTACCTATATTTGAAAATTGAATAAAAAAATATTTCGGTCTGAATGTAATGAAAAAATTGAGAAAGTATAATCAATAAACATTTCTCTAAAAACTTCATGTGAAAAAACGATGGTGCTAAAAAACAGATTTGTTAAAACGGAAAGAAGAACTAATAAACTTAAATCCAAAGTAAAATATGAAGTTACAGTTCAGGAATAAAGTTTTTACAGTAAAAAAAATTTGATTCCTATAGGAACTCTTTATCGAACTCCGCTAACTTTTTTGTGGGACAAAGCTTTCCTTTTGTATGTTCTGTAAAAATTGATCATATTTAAAATAGAAAAACTGATAATTATCTTGTTAACGATTTTCATATATTACGATTTCATATTACAATATTACCCCATATTGTTTATAATTGAATAATTCTATCTATTCTTAATTCCAAATTCTGATAATTTGATCATCTGCGCCATATTTCACCAATGAGTTTTTTTTCTCGTTTATATTATTATATATATTTTTTAGTTAGTTTGTTATGTATAGTTTTTTAGTTAGATTATATAATATATTTTCTTCCACCCAATTTTCGACCAAGATATATTTATATATATGAACTCTGATTTAGAAATGCACAAAATGCATAAACAAATATTTTAGAAATCTTTTAAAGTACAGATTCCTGTTTGAGAAACCTGAAGTGTACTACTTATTGCTCACATGATTATTTCGTAAATGCATCGATACTACAAAGAATTCCTGAGGTATTCACAGTACACACACATAAGTACATACACATATGAAAACAATCACTGTTGAAAGTGAAGAAACTATGTTACATAAAAGTTTGTAAATGCAAAAAACAAATTGCAGCAGAAAATATAAAGTTACTGTCAGCGATCAAGATTCGTACACTGACATTAATTTATAGACTGTAGAAATTTGAATCAGTGAGAAGTAACACTGAATTAAATCTGAAGAGTAAAATTTTTACTGCTTGAATTCAGAAATGATTTCCTTAATGTAACTGTTCGATTGATCTATAAGCAAAAGCTTCTACATATTGAAAGTTCTTTTAGCTTCAACTTTACACACGGAAGCGCCTTCAGAAGTCTAGAAGAATAAAGTGCATTCACTTCAGTACTACACTTTGCTTCCAGGAGTAAACATCATAGTTGACAGAGATATCAGAAAGAATTACAAAAGAGAGTATAATACAATTATCAATGATGAAATATAAATAAATAAATGATAAATATAAAGTCAATGAGATTCATCAAGTTTTATATTTATTAGTGGTTAACTGTTTTTCAATTTTTTTACCGAAATTTTCTAACATAATAGTTGTGTAAATTCTATAATGTGGCCGAAGAAGACACAAGCAGTATCCATGGAAAAAGGTCTAACTACAAAAACGATTTTCATTAGCGAAATAGATGTTGATTACATTTTCAAGACATGTGGTACAGTAGCAAGATGGATTTTTTTGTGGCCAATCAACCCTCAACATTCTGCTATTTATAAAATTATTAAAATTTTCGGAAATATTGTCTGTACTTTACTCATGATATTTGAGTTAACTAACACCTTTCTTCACTTAATTTTTGCACTAAAGACATTTCAACAAAGGTTGGATAACGCACCTTATACAATTTATACAATAATGTCATTTCTGAGATACACATTTCTTTGGAGTGGCGGAAAACAAATCAAAAACTGCATAAAACACGTTAAAGAAGATTGTCAGAATTTTCAAACCGAGAAACAACGAGAATTGATGTTGAAGAGTATACAATTTGGACGTTACTTGTCGAACGGAATGACAACTTTTCTCTATGTTGGTGGAGTTTGGTATTATATATTGAGACCTGTCTTGAGTGAATCTATTCTAACAGAAAGAAATACTACTATGAAACCGTTTCCGGCTCCGATTTATGGTGTCTATGCTACAAGTAGTCCGTATTATGAAATTATGTTCTCTCTGCAGCTTTTAATACAATTTGTGTTAATTTCTGCACATAATGTAGCTTTCAGCTTGACTTCAACATTTTCTATTCATGCTTGTGGACAATTTGAGATCATCATTTTTGAATTCAATGAACTTATTGCTGGTACAGAGGGAAGCCAGCTGAATGATAAATTAATTCTTATCTTCAAACATCATTTACGCATCCTCAAGTAAGAATACGTTATTTTGTAATAATATATATTTTATAATATATATTTTATAATATATTCTTACTAATACGTTATTTTGCAAGGAAAATTATTGTTTATTTTCAGATTCGTTTCACAATTGAAAAACTGTGTTAGTGGAATATGCTTTGTTGAAGTAACTGGTTGCACCCTTTTAATATGCGTATTGAGTTATTCTATTATTATCGTGCGTAAATATTTCACTTTTTTTCTTTACTTTACATTATTTGTTAAGCTTCAAAATTCAAGTGCAAAAATGCGCACTTTTAGAAACTAGTTATTATTACCTAACTTTTTTCGATTTTCAATATATAAATTGTCGATTATTTTTATCCTTTTTCTATTTTATAGGCCTGGAAAGAACATGATACGAATTTGCTTATACCATTTGTCATGTTTATCTTTACCATTGTTTTCAATATGTATAGTTACTCATATATTGGTGAACTTCTCTCGACAAAGGTAATTTTTTAAATATCTATAATATTAATAATATTATCTATAATAGTATCTTCTTATATACATTTTTTAATTATCAACAGGCTGAAGAGTTTGGACAATGTGCGTACATGATAAAATGGTATGATATTCCAAAAAGTATGAGTTTGAATCTCATTCATCTGATTAGAACCTCACATTTTCCATCCCATCTCACTGCTGGAAAATTCTTTGTATTATCAATGTACACATTCGGTTCTGTAAGTTCAAAATGTTTTTTTAATGCAACTATTAATTTTATTACCTTCATTAACTGTTGTTAATTATTCATAATTTATAATACATTACAGGTAATCAAAACTGGTGCTATGTACTGCAATTTTATTTGGAAAGTGATAGAATAAATTTTAATATCATATTATGTTGTTTTAAAAAATAATTTTACTCAAATAGTCAAATATAGCATAATATTTTTTAAGAAGTTATAAAATATCATTATTATTATTATTATTTTTTTTTTTCACGGAGGAGAAATTTATAATATCAATTTTTCCTAAACTACGTTGCAATTTAGGGATAAACGTGTCATTGCGAATTTTTACTAATGAAAATATTAAAAAGAAAAAATATATAAATCTTAAAATTACCCCTAAATTGCAACGCAGCTTAGGCAAAATTGATATGTATATGTATGACGGCTTAAATTGTACTAAAAACTGAATGGCAAAATACTTAGTGCATAAAAATTAGTCTAAAAAATAAAAAAATAAGTCATTTTTATAAATAACTGCGTAAAAAATTATTTTTTTGAAATATATAACAATACAGTATATAGTTTTTTACAAAGGTAATTTATCTCGAGTCTCAAAATTTTTCTGTAGCATTTTTTTAGTATTTAAATAAATGAAGGCTCTTTTTAGAGAAAAGTAGATATGTACTTGCAATTTTTATTCAAGAAAGTGATTAATTTCTTCACGGAAAAGGTAGAAAACAGTAGAAGACTGAGAGTCTGATAAAGTTGAAGTTTGATTGGAAAGTATAGTTTATCTGTATTTCCTTTGCATACAACTTCGATTTTCCTGTAAGCAAAAGTGGTTCAAACTTTATTTGCATTTACGCAAGCGCATGCTGTGAATTATCAGAAGATAGAAGGGTAAAAAGCTCCCTTTAGTATTAAATACTGCTTCGCGGAGCAAACATCATGGAATGAAAAATAAAGACTAGGAAAAATCTCGGCCTGAATTAAAAAATATTGTTTGACGGTAGTGTAGAAAAAAAGTGATTAACGTAAGTTGAACAATTTTAAGATAAGAGTTTAATTCTTTTTAAATCTGAATTTTATTAAATGTTAAAATCTTCAAGGCTTTTGTGTTGAAAACATTTCGTAGAACTAATATGTAAATCGAAAGTTTGAAAATTTTTTTTTATATATTAATTTATGTTAACTGCAAATAATTGAGAAAATTTATACACGTATAATTTACATTTTACTCTTGCAATAATTTAATAGTTATAACTTTCTCTCACGATTTTTGGACTAATTTAATGAGCGGCATATGTCGAATATCTACAATTTTTTGCTGTCAAATAAAAGTTTCTCTCATTGAATAATTATTAGAAAAGTTACAGTTACAGTTACAGTTACAGTCTAAAGTTTACAAAGTTTTTTAAGCCTATAAAGAAAGTTATTTTCGCATTGACCAAAACTGTTTCTTATAAACTATTGAGTGATCTGGTCTAGCAAAAAATATAAAATTCATCCTTCTCTTTTAATATCATTTAATATCCTTCTCTTCTTTTCAATATTTAATAAAATAAAAAAAATAAAGAACACGAGTTAAAAAACTCTTCAAACAAAGGGGGAAGGCATCATATCCTACGAGATATTTTCAGCTCAAAAGCGTTGAAAATTCAAGAGTATAAATAAAAAAAAACTACACTAAAGAATTATTCCTCTTCTAAATATATCTTTTAAATATTTTCTAAAAGAAATTTTCGAAGTACTAAAAATTCATTAGTTTCTGTTTTAAAAATTATTTTAGCATTTGATTATAAATTTGCGAAGAAGAGCACAATGCAAAATAAAAATTCAAGTGAACCCCCAACTATATTTCTAAAAACGACTTTCAGCATAGAAGAAGATATTGAATACGTTTTCAAGTTATGTAGAAAAATATCAAAAACAATTTTTCTTTGGCCAGTCACCTCTCAGTCTGCTATACAAAAAAGTATCAAGTTCATCGCTAACTTAATATTTATTTTTGTAACAACTTTTGGCTTCGTTAACTGTGTACTGCAAACCACTTTGGTGCAAATGGAATTTGAAGAATTCATGTTCGCCATAGGTTTTATAAATTTTGGATTGGGCGGTGGATTGAAGTTTACTATACTTTGCATTCGTGAAAAGAATTTAGAAACGTGCATTAAATATGTTGAGGAAGATTGGGTGAAGTATTCCGGAAACCTGGAGAAGCGAGAAATAATGATGAAGTATGCGAAAATAGAATATTATTTAACAGTCGCAAGCGCGTCGTTCGCTTATGGTGGTGCAATTTTATATTTTGTGGTAAAACCTATTGCGGACGGGATCACTGTTATTACAGAAATGAACGAAACCATAAGATTATTTCCAGCTCCAACTTATGGGGAATATGCTACCCACAGTCCAGTTTTTGAAATTCTTTACGCAGTACAACTCATAATACAATTAATTTATTTTACTACAAATGCAACAGCCTTCAACATGTTTTCATTGTTTACCATTCACGCTTGTGGACAATTCGAGTTGATAGTTTTTGAATTAAATACTTTTTTAGTTGATATACAAAAAGAGCAGAAAAAAATTAACGAAAAATTAAACCTTATATTTAAACATCACCTACGTACACTCAAGTAAGGGTTTCTCATATATATGTGTATTTAATGTGTCCTTTACTATAAATTAGTGATATTTTGCGAATTCTTTAGTTTATATGTTTCTTTAACAGATACATATATCATGTAAAGACTTTTATTAGTGAAGTATGTTTTGTTGAAGTATTTACCTGTATTTTTGAGATATGTCTCTTAGGTTATTTTATTATGATGGTGAGTAATTTTTTATCTACTTCTAATATCAATAAAGTACTTTTTCGCTGTACTTTAAAAATTAATTTTTTTACAGGTTTTGGACCGTATTGACTTTAAACTTTTAGTACCAATCTGCATGTTTTTAATATCCTATACTTTTAATATTTTCATTTACTGTTTTATTGGAGAGATGCTCACGACAAAGGTGAATATAATTATTTTTTTTTTTATTAAAATGTATTATTATGTGTATTATTGTGTATTATTTAAAGCGTATTTATTTAACAGGCCATAAGTGTTGGCGAGTGTGCATACGCGGTTGAATGGTATACTTTACCCAAAACTGTGAATCTAAATTTTATCCATTTGATAAGAGTCTCGCAATTTCCATCCGAAATAACAGCGGGAAAATTCTTTGTACTCTCGATGACCACATTCAACGCCGTAAGTCATCAATGATTCCATATTGATTGAAATAAAAATTAGTTTATACATATTATAATTATTTTTATACATATTATAATTAAAGTTACACATATTATAATTATTGTTATACATATAATTGAGTAATTTTATACCGCTCTGATTTAAATTAATTCTCGGTTTAAGATAATAAGATCAGCTGGTGTATATTTCAATTATCTCTGGAAAATGACTCAATAAATTTCGACAATTTTTCAATCTGTGATTTTGAAAGAGAAATTCCACATGAAATCTACAATCCGCCGAGAACGATTGATTTAGACTTAGATTGATTTAGAATTTTGTTGAAAGAAACAAAAAAAATGGAATGCGATTTTAGACACAAGTAACTTTAGTTAAGTAGCTAAATCAGTAAATAAAAATTAGTAAATTAAATAGTGGTAAATTTCTTCCATAGACGTTTTCTTCAATTTTTCGCTAACTTTATCTCTTTGAGCAGCATGATGACTTCTGACAATAAAAAATAAGTAAAAACTTTAAATTTCAGTCTCTATATGTGTGTAAGATATAAGCTTTATTATTTCCTAATAAAAAAAAAAGAAAAAATTGCTCCAGTGAGAGAAGAATAAACTTCATGATGATTGAAATAAATCGATACCTTAAGGAAGTTTTCTATATAGAATGTATCAGAAACTATTGAGCGTGCAATACAGATTTATAATACTGACATAGAAAGTTTCACTTGCTGGAACTAATATCAAGTCTTATAACTGTAAAACTATATTACGAAAAACTATCACGTTGAGAACCAAGCTGATAACAATTTTATATAGATATAGCTCAAAGAAATATTTTTGTATTTAAATTCGCAGCTTCATATTTGCCTTGCAATTCTAATTGAGCCTTCAATTTTGAATTTAAAAAGTTAAAAATTGAAAATTTTTAAATAGAATTTCTGAAATTGTTCTTCCAAATTAAAATTTAATCGTTTCAATTAAATTTTTGGAACTGAATAATTTTACATTGATTTTAAAAAAGCTAAATAAAATGGAGCAACTGGATAACTTGTAAATCTTATAGTAGAGTCATTTATAATTAAAGAAAGATTAATATAATTAAAAAAGTATTAATAAGTTTTTAATCAGCATGTTTATAAAGTTTACCGAGTTTAGACACAATCGTTCCAATAAACGTCAGTCTATTATTAAGTTCAACAGGTAGAATCTACCTGCTACTTTACGTTTATAAATAATAAATGCATTCATACTCGTATGAAAACTCTCCCATGAAAGACAATGGACTGTAAGAGACGATGAATTTAGTTATTTAAAAAATGATTTTAATGACTTTGGACCACAACAAAAAAATTACTGGAAATATTCTGAATAATGATAAATAATTTTCCGCTTTATTTTATTTAGTTTCATATATTTAAGAATTTTCTTTAGCAATTAAATTGCTTTAGTTAATTAGATTGCACAAATTACATGACATGAGAAAATGAGAAAAATCAGCACAATGAAGTGGATAAAATGCTATCAAAAACTGTTCATTCAAAAATAAGTGTATTTTGATAGAAACTGCTCTCTTCATGTTTGGGGCTTTTTGGCATATAGCCACCACCGACGAATTCAATTTGCGCTCGATTTTTTCAACACGAACACATTCCGCGATATCAAAAAGGATAATTGACCACCTAAGTAAACCAAAAATCTAGGAATAAATATCTTGATGTAAATTCAAACTTGTATAAAAAAATGACCTGCCTTCCTTAGCTATGTATATCTAAAAATAAAAAAAACCAACACACGCACTTCGCGGTTCTTATTCTCATCGCCCTGGTTAGCTGTTACGCTTTACTGGAAATTAATTTTCACCTGTTTTGATCAGATAACATTTAAAACTAAACACACAACTATAATTTGAAACTTGAGTGGTATTTTTACTTGTTTTCTTTCCTTGAAAATGAAAGATATTTCTTTCTAATTAGATTTTTCTCACGCAGTATTTTTTTCCCGGTGCTAAAGCTCTTGGGGGGGGGGGATTTTCCCCATTTCCCTCACCCTAGATCCGCCAATGATTCATTGGCAGCATTTTCGGTCCAAGCCTCGAACACCCCTTATTTTACAAATTATAATACACGTTTTTTTTACTATTCTTGGCAGGAAAAGACACTAATAGAAAATTAAAAAAAGCTTTTAATGAGAAATGAAAAATTGATGCTAAGTCCGGTGAGCCACATTTCATTCCTGATGTTTATAATGTGTGTGGGTGACTGAAACAAATGTCAGCAAGGTGATAAAAGTGACATTTGTAAATAACATCAGTGACGTATTTTGTTTTTCGGCCTTTTTATTTTTCGTTTCTTTTTCTTAGAAATTTTGATAGTACTACATAAATATAAATATATATATGTAGTACTATCAAAATTTCTAAGAAAAAGAAACTGGAAATTCGAACAAGATTACTGAAATAACTGGGATTTCTGATAATAGAACAATCTCTGCCACCTAATGTCTAAACCGGTTCAGTTATAGGTGTTTGGATTTATTTTTGCTCTCAAGAACTCACACAGTCATGGACGAGATTTATAGGCTCTTAAAGTGCTTGTATAATGCATACGTTATGTTTGGTAAAATAACAAATAGAGAGCGTTGAACGGATCATCTTAAGCTTACACAATTCAGAAGCTTATCTTCATCAACTTTAGAGTTTCGTAATTTTCGCGAAAAAGCTCAAAGACTTTTACTCTGTACAAAAGCCGTTACAATTAATCGAAAGAGAGACAAATTTGTAATAATCTTTTGACAGATTAAAGTTTTCTCATTTGGACTGAAAAGAGTTGTGTCTTAAATCCTTGATTTATCCCTGATTTTCAGTTAAATTTCCCTGATAAAAAAGTATTAAAAATGCGAATAAATTTTCAATAAAAATGGTATTGAAATTTTTCAAAAAAATCGCATAATGTCACTTTAAATCTCTTGAAAATCAATTAAATCTTTTGAAATCCTCTAAAATTCTACAAAATCTTTCAAACTCTAAAATTCCATGATAAATTAAAAATTCCCTAAAATGGATCAAAATCTCTAAAAAAAAAATTCTTGAAAACACCTCTTGAATATTTAAAATTCCTTAAAATCTCTTAAAATTTTCACAAAATCTTTTAAAAAGAAAAAATAACTTTTGAAACTTTTCAAAATTTCATGAAGAATATTATAATCATTTTAAAATCATTTTAAATATTAATCATTTAAATATAAATCATTTTAAATTATTTTAAAATATTAAAATTCCTTCAAATTCTTACAACTTTCTTAAAATCCTTTACAATTCCACGAAAAACTTAAAAATCCGTTAAAATACGTAAAAATCTCTTAAAATTCCTAAAAACGTTTTAAAATTTCTTAAAATTCCTGCAAGCTTTTTAAAATCCTTTAAAATACCACAGGGAACTTTAAAATACCTTAAAATCCTATGAATACCCTAAACTTTCTTAAAAAATCTCTTAAAGTTCCATGAAATCGTTTAAAATTCGAGGAAATCTTTTAAATATCATAAAAATCTCTTCTAATCCCTTAAAATTATTGAACATCTCTTGAAATCAGTAGAAATCCAGAGAAATTCAAAGAATACTTGGAAATTCTTTATAATCCTTCGAAATCCTTGGAAAGATTCTAAAATCTGTTAAATAAACTATAGGAACCATATATGTATAATACGAAAAAAATAACATCATTAGCATAATTGTCAATTTCTATTTTCTCTGACAGCTACTCACATTTCCCTGACAAAATTTTTTTTTCCGTGACATTTCCCTGACTTCTCTGACTTTCCTAACATGTGATCACCCTGTAAATCCATCAACATAAATTAATCAATTCTTATTCGATTATTGTAATAATAAAATTCAGTGCTTACGCCTGCAGTAAAGAATTTTTCCGAGAACTTGGAAAAAGACTGAGAATCTTTGCTTTTGCCAGGAAGATAGTGGTTGACGGGGGGGTCTAAAATAACTTAGCCCGTGAAGATTAACAGGGGGAAAAGAGGGGAAAAAGATGAAAAGGGGGGAGTTGTGAGAGAGAAGAAAGAGCAATATGAGATTTTGTGGAGGAGGAAGGTGGTCGTATGATCGTTCGAGCTTTTGCTTTTGAGTTCAGTGTGTTCCACCTTCCGGAGAACGTAAGCTTCTACGTTTAGCTTTAAGGTAAGTTATCGGGCGAATTTTGCGTCACTCGTTGCGACAAAAAAGGATTGCAAGGAGGTGCAACGCTACCCTCTCTGTTGGACTCAGGGGAGGAAAAAGGGGCAGTCTCATCTCACTTAAGACTTGGCGTCGCGACGCTCAATTACTGTCGCTTGTATCTGTCAACTTTGGGTCATCTTCATCTTCTTTTCTCTCACTTGCTGCTAAACCCTCATGCTTTGTTATTGTCCCCTTGCACACAAGACAATTTTTTTTACTCAGAATTATATTCCTTGAGCCAATATTAAAGAATTAAACTGAATTTAACAAATTTGGATTGTTTGGAAGAATATTTGGTAAAATAATATTAAAGTATATTAAATAATGTTTTACTATAAATGTTGCTTATTTTTGTCGCTCAGCTAATATTTACTGTTTTATTTCACTTGTCATCGTTATTTATTGCAATGACAATTTGTCGTTTACTACTTGTCTCGCTTCTTTTTACTACTGACATTGTTGTATGAGGGGATAAATTATTTTTATGAGATTTTGAAATGTTTCTAATGCTAATTGTTAACAATAGATAAAATATTTACTATTTTTAGATAAGATATATTGATATATCTAACAGCAATGATTTTTATTACTTTTTGTTGTGTGAGAATAGCTGTGCATTACTTTTGAAAAATATCGAAATAAATAATTGAGTAAACAATACGTTGGGGATTTTTCTTCGTATTTTGATCAAGTTTATGCAAATATCGATAATTTTAAATAGATTTCACTACATTTTGATTAATGAACCATTAAAAAAAATTTGATCTACTTTTCCTTTCGTTAAAAATCCAATTTCACGTAACCCAACACGACTATTAGTAGATCGCACGCATACCATTGAAACTAGGAATGAGTGGGAAAGAGAGTCGAAGATTTTGCGTGAGATGTAGATATATTTGGAGGAATTTTGTAGCAAAAATAACCACGCTGGACCAGTCTTTACAGCTCACAGAAATGCTGTTAGTATTCTGTGATATGTATGATTGTAATATTTCCCGGAAGGCGGAAACTTTCACTTTGACCTTCTTTAAAAGAAAAAACATCAAATCTAAAATAAAATCAATTTTTTACCTTTTCTTAGCAAAGTACCTTTAATCGACCTAATTTCTTATTAAAAAAAAAAAGAATATTGTTTTATAAATTTGGCAGAGCGATCACTTTCTGCGTCATTTTCAACGAGTCTCTAGTGAAAAATAGAAGAGAATGTTTTTTAATAGACCCAGATGACATTGATGTTGTAAAAAAAAAGACGAAATAACATTTTTAAGAAGTACTATAAAATATGAAATCTATACGAGAAAACTGTGTGGAGTGATGACTAGTGTTTTAATATTAGAATTTGGATCCCGAATTTATAAAATAATTGCAATTCTATCTCAGAGTCACTTATAATTTTCAAATAAAAAATCGATAGCTTCTATTTGTCTATAATTATGTAAAATCGTGTTATACCCCAGATAATAAAATTAAGCCAAAAGATCACTGAACTTTCGAGAAAATTAGTTTACTCTATTACTATTATTATTCAATAATATGTGAGTTTTCATTATTATTCATATTCAAAGATATTTTGTCTGACACACCACGCTCTGATTTTCTTGGCACAATATTCGTAAGAAATAGCATTTCACACGCATCATGAAGTGAAAAGACTGTTCTCACTTAATAATCGTAATGTTAATTCGCAAAATTTTATTGACACTGGATCATGAATATCATAATAAAATGATTGAAAAAAATGCAGTATAAATAATAAGACATGATTAATTCGAATGGCTTTAAATGACTCGATATTTCTTTGTTGTTCCTTAAGTTTAAATTCTATAAAAATGCATGCTTAAATAATATTGTGTTGTAAAATCAGAGTGGCCACATAACATTCAATTTTTTCAATTTCCCTGACATTTCCCTGATTTATCGCTGACATTTACAAATTTTAAAAACACTTAAAATCAATTTATGACTTAAAATTCGTAAAAATCTCTGAAATTCACGAAAATCTTGGGAATCCCTTAAAATTCCTTGAAATTTCTTGAAATTCCTAGAAACATCTTAAAATTCCATTTTAAATCCTCTAAATTCCACGAAGAACTTCAAAATCTTTTAAAATTTCTAGAAATCTCTTAAAATTATTGGAAACTTATTGATCTCCTTAAAATTCTACTACAATACTTAAAATCCCATAAAATCCTCGAAAATATCATAAATTCTTTTAAATCTAATAAAATTCCATGAAATTCTTTAAAATTTCATGAGGAATATTAAAATTTCTTAAAATTCTACAGCTTTCTTAGAATCATTGACAAATCCACGAAAAACTTAAAAGCCCGTTAAAATACGTAAAAATCTCTTAAAGTTTTTTAAACCTTTTTAAAATTCCTTAAAATTCGAAAAAATCTTTTAAAAGTCATAAAAATCTCGTGTAATCCCTTTAAATTCCTAGAAACCTCTTAGAATCCTTTAAAATTATTGAAAATTTCTAGAAATCATTAGAAATCCAGAAAATTTCAAAGAATACCTGGAAATTCTTTATAATCCTTCGAAATCTTTGGAAAGCTTCTAAAATCTGTTAAATAAACTGTAAAAACTATGTATGTAATACGAACAAAATAACATAATTAGTATAATTGTCAATTTCTATTTTCCCTGACTTTCCTGAAATGTGGCCACCCTGAAAACTTAAAAAAATGTTTAGTATATTTAACAATATTAGATGAGAGAATATAATAATGAAATTTAATTTCAGAGACTGACTAATACACAACAAAGCCCAGCACAATGTCCGGCCCAGGGCCAAGGTTTGTGAATAACCAGTTTAATTCTCCTATCAAACTATATTCGCCACAGGCGATCCAGGAAACGTTGGATCGTCAGACGCAAATTCTAGCCAACGGTGCAATCGGGTAAGAATAATTCGTTCTATTTATTTTAATACCGAAAAAAGTTGGATGGAAGGTTTACAAAGTTGAAACCACTGCATTCTAACTCTTTTTACAAGTTCACAAACTATAGTAATGCAATCATTTTTCATTATTTGTACATCTCCCATACCAATATCTTTTAATTTCTAATCTGCATCTGAAAAACGTTTATTAATAATATATCTACTATCAAATAACATAACTTATTTGCAAGTATATGAAACATAGAAAAGGCGAAGAAAAATGTTGGAAAAGGCTTGTGAAATCGATGCCAAAATCTAGCATCTGATAATTACTAAACAAGAGTTGAGGTTACTGGGAGAGCACAAAACATGCTTTTAAATTCAGGCAGTGAAAGACAAATGAGGAAGAGGAATCAAGAACCTATATACTAAAAAGCCTCAAAGACGAAAATCTTGCCAAAGAAAACCTAATTGCAGTTTTACCCAAGCGCAATTAAAAGGTACTCAAATAAATATTGCGCAAAATACCCCTTGTGACATTATTGGCATGAGAAGAGAAGCACGTATTCCATTCTAGATATGAAAAACTGGTTTCTGTTTTTAAAATTAGCCCGGATGTAAATTTGGAAAGTAGATCTTTGGAAAGATTGCACTTCCTTTTATTTCTGTAAGCTTCTCTTTATCTTATTTTTGCTTCCTTGTTTTTTCTGGAAGAAAACGTCGAAAAAGTTAAGATAGTGCCAAAATATATGAAAATATGAAGACTTTATTGAAGTGTTGATTGAAGCGCTTGGCGGAACAGGAGAGATACTTTATGATATCGTACTTAAGACAATTGAGTGTAATTAATGAGTGAATGAGATTGATTAGAAAATTCTTTGGCTCGTTTTATAGGAATGACCACCTTGCGTGTCGATCATGAATGAATGACGAAATGTCTGGTCTGATCACTGACCCTGTCTGACAGAATGTCTGCAGGTCAAGCGTCGACTTGCTTCACTGGCAATACGATTGACAGATGACGTCAAGTATTAGATTCAATGAATCAGCGAGCATGAAGTATCAACCCAATCGGCGAACCTGCACGTTATTTTCAGAAACTCGAATCACCGCGAGATAGAAATAAACCCCTGAAAGCTTAGACCGTTGCGCAAAGCAGCCGCAAGTCGCCGTACTTGACTTAGTTTCGCGTTTGATGGCCTCAAGTACTCACTTCGTATCTGTAAGAGTCTACCGGATTTGCTGTTAAGGAATCGCCTTCTGACTGATAATAATTACACAACATTAGCGCCATGATCGAGCAAAGAAGGTGATGATCGCATTTTCCAGGGCTCATTAATTTTATGCGTATGAATCATTACTTGGTTTTGATTTTTCATATATTTTGGGCTGTCAAATTGTGTCTTCCGGAGATATTTATCATTTTTACGACAGGGATATGTGATAGTGATATTTTTAATAATTTAAACAAGTTTTCTTGATGAGGGGAGTTTATAATTAATGAACTTCAAATAGTGTACTGTAAGCATAACATTTTCATCTGTGCAGAATTTTTCATTATAATAATTATTAATTAAAACAATGCAGTATCGATTATTCAAATTTTTAAATGTATTTAATTTAATTTAAAGAAATAGAGTGCTGGTACTAAAGATAAATAGAGTATTGGTACTAAATTTGGTGTTTGAGTCTTCATTTACTGTTTTAATAAAACTTTATAGAAAATTACTGTAGTTTATGTAATTGTTATATCAAGATTTTTATTTTATGTTACAGAATCGATTTCAACCAGTTAGCCAAACCGGCGAATCTGCAAAATAGCGCAGTTCTTCGCATGCTCGAAGAAGAAGAAACAAGAAAACGCAACGGACAACCTAGTAAGTTATTTAAACTTTTTTTTAATTATTTAATTATTTTCTTTAATTATTTTTAATTTTATTAAAAATAAAATTAAATGAATGTTAGAATATCAATATGTTTTAAACTGAAAACTACTTGCTTTTCTCAAGTTGATACTTTAAGTAGTATATACGTTTAGCGAATTGACAAGTGATTAAAGCTGGTTATAGTCAGACAAACTATATTGGTCAGATTTTTAAAGAAGTTTTTATTGTGGCAAGTATATTTTTAATAATTATAACTTTTCTTCACAAAAAACAATTTATTTAAAAAAAATTTTTATTTAAAATTAATATATAATTAAATTATATACATATTTGTGGTTTATTGATTTTTTTGGTTTCTTTCAAGGATGTTTTATAAAAAAAATGCGCAAAAATATTTGAGAGTTCGTACGAATATTTAGGGTAGTTAGTATCTTCGATATTCGTAATTATTATTATCAACATTTATTTTTAGTTTAATTGAAGGTAAATGCAGAATGACCTTCCTATAAGACAAGTTTTCCAAAAACATGTGAGACCTCCCCTACCCAAAAAAGTTGACCCCCACCCTTCTCTTGACCGTGAAGGGATGTCTAAAATCAGTCTCAAGATAGTTTCCACAATAATCAAGTAGAACATCGAATAGCTTTAGTAGTTGGCCAGTGTTCGTTTTGGCAAAGACGCGAACTTGCCTCGGTCTATAATTTTATTGTAAAAGGTAGATAAAAAAATTAAAATATATGTTTATAAATCAGTGGAGATAATTTTCACATTAATTATTGCTAATGGATCCTTAACCCCTCAATTAATTTTTATTCTATTCCTAATTTTAATTAATAAAATTAAAAGTGTAAGTGTCGTGTTAAAAGTGGAAAAAGGTGGCTATAGTCAGTCCAATTATGTTGGTGTATTTTTAAAAAATGTTCTCTTATTGGATTCCCTTGTATTACTTTAGAAGGTTCAAATTATCAAAAATAATTTACTAATTTAATAATTTAATTCAATTTCAAAGGTTTATTTAAATCAAATCATTTAATAAATTTTATCTATTTTATGTTAATTAATTTTTTTCATGGGTAGAAATTCTACTATGAAAATTAATTTTTCCAAATTCCATTTATATGCAAAATCCCTTTGATCTCTAAATTTAAAGACCAAATTATTCTACTTAACACAAATTCCTTACCAAAATTCGGATTCAAATGTAGAAATAGTGGAGATATATGTTAAAAAAATCGATATTATAATTTACGATCTATCTACTTATGATTGTAAACAATTTATAGATCTGAAACGAGTAGCGTGGCCTCCTCCACCAGACGATCAAGATATTGAAGAGTATATTGAACAAGGCCCTGTTCAAGCCAAGGTAATCTTTAAATTATAAGCAAAAAACAATTTCAAAATACGAAGCTCTGCGCTACATTAATTTTACACCGACGCAGAAATGGCTTCTGCCAAAGAAATCTCTCACAATGAACAACTCAGGTCACAAGGTTCATTCAAGTTTTCGACATTGAAATAAAATCGAATTAAATTTAAGTTTAAGATTTCCTCGTTAAGAAATAACACTACAAAAGTTAAAAATATAATACCTTGTTGTTTTCTCAAATAATCATACAATACATTGAAAAAAAGACTGCAATTTCTTTCATTTTATTATTTGTGAAATTTTTAATTTCGCGGTTAGAGAATTTCTGAAATTATAAGAAACCAACGACCATTCTTAAGTTCCTGGTTGACTGCACAAAGTTTTCGAGGCTGAAAGGTCTAAAAGAATTTTTCCTATCGAAAAGTTCATCCAATTATCAATCCTTGTATTCATTATAATTTTGATCTAAAAATAATACTTCTCTCTGGATAAAGTATAATACTTTCACGAGATAAGATTTAAGTATAAAGCCCAAATTACAAATGTAAATGGACAAAATAATCGAGGATGAATCCAAGGATTAAAAATTGAATTAGGGAAAATTTTCTTTTTCACTTAAAAAGACACGTGGAATTGGCGAGTACGCTTCCTACCAGAGCAGTCCATCGCCCCAGAATCAGAATTTCGTTCCATCTTCTCCTTCGCCTGTGAGTCCTGGTGGCGGGACTCTGAAGCAACCCTCACAATTTCAACAACAAAAATCGGCAAAGGGTTGGGCACCTGTTACACCCCCAGCTACCTCCCCTTTGCCCCAACCAGTTCTTCAGCCACCCACTTGGGGCCATCCACAACAACCTCCACAATTGCAGAACCAGGTGAGTTTAAATTTAAAAGAGAACTAGTTGGAAATCTCCTTTTTTTTTAAATACTCGAATTCAATTCCTTCCAAATTTCGATATTATTTAAAATCATCTCTTTCTCAGAGTCTCGAGTCACTTTACATTTGGCTCTGCTTTTATTTCGTTTCAGATCTATAATTTTTTTATTAACAATTATTATTGTCTCTTACTTGGTTTCCCAACTGTTACTGCTTGCTGATGATGAAAATCTGAAATAAAAAGATAATATTAATAATAATCTTAATAATAATATTAATAATAATAATAAGGCATATAATATAGTTTCATTATTTCATCATAACTTCCTTATTTGAATAATTTTCTTATCTATTCTTCACCCTAATTCCTATCTGTTTTCTCAGACAACATAGATATTCACAATTAACATAAAGTGACGTCATTCATATAATTCAGAATTAATATTTTACTTGTTCATTTCTTTAGTTCATGTTTATAGTAATTTGTTTATAAGCCAATTTGCTTCTCTCGAAACAAATGTGTGGTCAACTGGAATATTTGTGTTCAAATGTGGTCGACGGTTTTATTTTACGAAATAATTTATTTTAAAATTCAAAACTTGTTATCTCTTCTCAAGAATAATGGCTAAATTTCTGAGGTTTAGACTCATTTTCACGATTTACACAGAAATGACAAACTTAATTTACTATACAATCTTTCAAATTCTAAACAACATACTTTACGATATTCTTATGTATTTTCCTAATAACTATCTTCTGCTTGAAATTATATTTATCAAAAATTAGAAACCTAACTAATAAATATTTATTTATGTTTCAACAGAGCTCAGTGAACCGAACGCGACAATCACCTTATTCGACGCCAGCTTCCACATTTGAACCACCGCCTTCTACAATTACACTAAGGCCGGAACCTCCAATTTCTCAGGTAAATATTTAAGAATTTAGAGAATTCTTTATTTGTCATACTTAGATGATAATTATAATAATGGCTGACAAGAACCACAACAGTTGATTCTTCTAAGTTGAGAACGCATTATCGAGTTTGCAGCCAATTAAAATTGACAGGTGTTTCTCAAAAATAACTTTTCGCAAAACTAATGCCGAGTATAATACACATTAATGTGAAAAGAGCGTGCGAATGTTGTAAAATGGCTAAACCCTCATTGCTAAAGTCGTAATTTATCAATGCTGTACATGCGTAATGACACAGTCCACTTGGCAAGGTCTCAAAATTGCTAAAACTGCTATGTTAATAATGTTATGTACAATGATATTCGGTTATACAACTGGCCCAAATCTTGTGATAAGTATATTTTTTATCAATTGGTAAAACTAAAAAAGCCTTTATTATTTTATAATTAAAACTTGGAACAATTCTCTTATTTATTTTAGTTATAATTGTCAAAAAACTGTACAAGAAATATTGATATTTGTTGTTGCAAGGAAAAATTGAGAAGGAATTTCTATTAAACCCTTAATTTCAATACTGTGTAAAATTCTACAGAATTTCCATTACATACAACGGAATTTTAATCCAAATATGTGTTTCTCAACATTGACTGCAAAAACCTGTGTTGTTTTTATAAATGAAATATATATCTATATATAAAGATCGCAAATTTTGAAAATTTCAAATTTAGGATCTAACAATTAATAAAAAGCATGTAAAAACAATATTTTAACAAAAATGACACCTGCCTAGTGTACTATACACACTATACCGTAAAAAATGTAATAATAATCAATCAACCATTGTTGATCGATTTATTGATCTGCGACATTTCTAACCTCAAATTTGCATTTGATTTTTTCCAATGCACAATCAGTTGTCCAAAAGTTCATGCATAAATACACTCTTCACTAATATTTTAACACTCGGTTTCCCGTCAATATTAATAAAAACAGCAAAAGAATTAAATTTGTTGGAAAACTATAACCCAAAACATTCATTCACAATTCTACTCAAAATTGTTGAACAATTTCATCTGCTTTAGTTTCGTAAGTACTTAAAATCACTTTAAATGTTTATTTGCTCTACTAAATGTTTAAAGTTGGATAAATAATAAATAAAACTTGTCAAAAGTTCGCTCGACGTTCGATTCAATTTGAATTGTGAACATATACATATATATTTGAAAATAACAATTCTATTTTAGTTTCCGGAAACGCCAAGAGTGGCGCTGATGCATAAGTTTATTTTTGACATTTGAGACATTAGATATTTGTAGGTTATAAAACTCAGTGCAGGTGAACACGTGCGTTGATAACTTATTCCTAAAAATGTTTAAAAAGTGATTAAACACAACAGAACAATTCTCGAAATTTTGTAATTAATGTGAATTAAACAATGGAGAACATTATAGACTTGCACTGGTTTCCTTTAGTCTCTCAGGGAAATATTTATTGTCTCACGAAATTAACGTCAACAAAAGGTCCTAATAAAGTTCTGATTGCATCTTTAAAAAGGAAAATTTATCTTTGCGAGTGTCATCAACTTTCCAAATGGAGACTAAAACCTCTAATAAAGGAATTGTTATTTACGTACATACCAAGTGGTGCCGAAATAATTTCTGTTGACGCCTACAAAAAATCGAGCGAGGAAGACGAATTCGTCATCGGGATCACGATCATGAAATATAACAGTGAAACCTCTATCGAGAGATATTTAAATATTTATACTGAAGGTGCCGGAGATGGCGAGGACAGTAATTCTATTGAAGCAATTGCTCAAAATTGTCTCATGGTTGAGCTAACTTATACACCTTATCATTTATATCACACAGTAATTCCTCATAATTCGAAAAATGAAATTGTCTGGCTGATATCCGCGGATGATTTTAAGGTCCATATGATCCGGGAAGATAAAACTACTCATGGTTATATGGAGTCAGAAATAGAAAAATATTTTCCGGAATTTAATGAGTTGAAAGCAATCGCTTTGTGGATTGATATTCATTATTATGACGATTATAAACGAAGGGTCACTGTTATTGGATGCGAGTGTGGATTAGTCAAAGTAGCTGATGTGAATGCTATTAAAGGCGAAATTAATAGCAGATGGACCCTTAGGTATCTCTATAGTATAATAATTTACAATTTAATTAAAACAGTTAAGAAATGTTTGTTATTTTTTTCTTAGTAGTTTTTAAAGAGCTTCGAAGCCTGATTTAAATAAAATAACATTATATAAATAAAATTCCCTCTTTAGATATGATAATCCAGTATCCAGCGTTCGGATTTTTCCGCAAAGAAATATTATTAAAAAGCCATCAATCTTGAAAAAGACTCCTGATGATGACAAAAAGACCAAGTTAAATATCCTAGTAAATACAGCGAGTACTTCGATTGTCTTCGAAGATATTTTAAGCAAAGGCTTGGAACAAGATGTAAATCTGAGAAGTAGTATTGCAACTACTTGTGTCCTCTGTTCCTGTATTGCTGACATAAATATGGATAATCAAAACGAAATATTACTTGGCACGTATGAGCGAGAAGTTCTTGTTTACGCAAATAACAACGGAAGCTGGGAATTAACAAGTAAAAAATTGTTTGACGCCCCAATCCATTCCATTTGTTATACAGATTTAACAGGCGATGGAGTAAATGAATTGGTTGTACTGACTCAGAGAAGTGTTCACATTTTGCAGCATGATTCAAGCAAAATGAAGGAACTTTGGAAAGAACGATTTCGAAAGATGATTGCGAATAAAGTCGAAAATGACTGAATGGTAGAGAAAATTTTTTCGATTTTTTCAAGATTTTAAAATCACAATTAAAATTTTTTTACATTATTTAAAGAAAGTTTGAATTATAAAACACTTTATACGTAAATTACTCTATAAAGGTGTTAATTATCTTCTTTTTCAGGGAAAAGCTGTCTTCTTACGAAAATATTATAGTGCGTATATTTGTTTAAATTCTAGATTCCACAACCGGTTTATTTGGCGCAACCAGCAGCGACGAAAGCACCGATAAGCGGCAACATGAGGGGCGACCAAAAGTGGCCACCAGCTTCGGTGAAAGCTCAGACAGAAGCTGAAAATCAGGCCCGAATTGAATTGGCTAAGGGGCCAGTTTGTAGGCCACGTAGAGTGAACAAAGATTACCGCCCATTTTTCGCTCAACATGCCCTGACATCCACCTACCCAGGTTACAGAGCCCCGCCAGGAACTCAATATTTCACTCCAGCATACCAACATTAGACGGGATGAAACTCAAGTTCTTATAATTTTATCAATCTCGAAAGCATTTGCGAGGCTGCGATCAAAACGTTTTAAATCTTATTCTTAGGTTCCGAATTTTTAGGAACTACAAAAGGATGCAACAGTCTTTGAAAAACTAGTTCAGAATTAAAAGGAACGAGTACTCAATTCTGAATTCTTGTCAGTCTCCGTTCTTAGATTTGAAGATGTTTTGACTTTTTCAGATAAGACTATTAATAGAAATCCGTTTCTATTTTCCTTTTCGCAAAATGCTTAGCTCGCGCTCTATTAATAGGCTGAGAACTAACGCTTCTGATCGCATCGAGAAATAACTAAAGATTGAAGAATCTAGCTAGGGAGCTAGAGCGAATAAAAATAAAAAATAAACTCGAAATCGATACTCGAGACGAACGAAAATCGAAAAAAGGCATGAAAGCTTATATTATTAAAAATGGTAAGTTTACTTACTTATGTAAATATGAAAGTGAGATTGATAAGCATATTTTTGTAATGTGATTCAACGAACTAGGTAACCGACTAACGATACCTTTTTAATAGTGTATAATATTATCGCGAATAAATATAATAAAGGGTCTGTAGACTTATTTATTTAAACAGTGTTGTTTTATTTTTTAGCATAGATTATCCTATTTTAAAAAATCGTATACCAACAAATACAGAACTATATTCTTTATTTGTAAATGCATAATATTGTATTAAATCCATCAACTGAATTACATAAAAAATATCAGTAAATGTCCTCAAAATCGATAATAAATAATTTTAGTAAATGCTTCATCACACGTGACAGGTGACACATCACCCACTGAACATTTTTTTACCTTTTTTACATTTTTTACAAGGATATAAAGAGAATTTTAATCTCAAAATCTTTCCTTACATTTCTCGATCAAATTCCGAAAACGAGTTAAAATTTTGCGAAAAGCATTGTGCACTTATTTTTAAATGGATCGCACAATGACTATAACTTCAAATTTGTGAATATATAATTTTAAATAATTTAATTAATTCTACACTAAGGAAAATCCCTGATTATGTTGAATAGCCTGAATAAGCTTATAATGTAGTCTTTCATAAGTTTGATATCGCGGCAAATCCAAAAGATTGAAGCAAGTATGGGCAACAGGCAAGTATCTCTCGTCTGACATCGGCTGGATTTTAATCTGAAATTCAATTTTTTTCCGAGATACATATTTAAATGATATTTTTAATTTTCTGAAAATAATGATTTAAATCAAAAAATTTAAACAAATTTTATTTGTTTTGATGGAAAATATTACCTTAATAGCATTCATTCCATGGATTGGAATTCGATCACTGCCAGTCAGGAAACGGAGAAACTTCTTTTTTTCTTCCTCTGGGAGATCGTGAAAAACTTTCCAGAAGAGAAGAATTGTTGGATCGTCCTTCGTGTATCCATTCTGATAAGTTGCTTGGTCTTCAAGTTCCTGCCAATCATAATTATTCGTTCCAACAACGAGTGCCATTAGTTCTGGGCCGTGAAATAGTTTTAGGACATTTCCACCGCAGACTTTATGGAAACCTTTGTAAAACTCTTGGAATTGTGCCTCTACTGATTTATTTAAAATATAATCCACCGTGAGATTTACATATTCTTGCCTGTAAATAAATGAAAAAAATGTTGAAATAAATAAGAAAAATGGTTAATTAAGAAATATTAGTAGGAAAGCTTGCTTACTTATTTTCTAAAGTTACACGAATGTCTTTGCCGTTTGGTTTCAACTCAAAACTTTGACTCGTTTCATAACATTCTCGAGCTATTTGGAAATCCAGATCAAAAACATCTTCGAAGTCACTTTCTTCATAGTCAAGTATATTTTTTAAATTTCTGGAATAAATAGAATAAAATCATATAAATAAAAATGAAGCGTTTAAAATTAGACAATTTTAATACAAGGAACTTTTTATCACCTCGCATACACTGGATCCATTTCTTCGATATCGCCAAGACCTACCGGTTCCTTCAAGAGTTTCTTATAAAGCGCAAGTGGAAAGGGCAAATCAATGATGCTGAAATTGTAAATAGCGAGCCCACAAAGAACGCCAATCAAGTAGTACATATTAACATCCTCGAATGAAAACTGATTGAACCAGATAGTTCTCGTTTGCTTATTTTCATGGAACATTCCGTACTTTGGATCCAAAATTTCTTTGAGCAGAAGCAAGAAAAATTCCTTCTTTACGCCTCCTGCATCTTCTGCTTCTTCTCCACGGAATTTGACCTTTATAGAACAAAATAGGGTTATTGAGAAAATTGTATTTTGAAAAACAACAATTTATAAACTGCTAATAGAGTAACAAAAGATAAGAGTATTCATTCTAAAAAAAATCTTACTCTAAGAGGTTTTTTAAGATCTCTAGCCTGGTATTGAGACAATTCTTTTAAGGTATCATCCACCAAATTTTCTCGTGAGACTTCAAGTATAAAAAATTGTTCAGTTTGGCTCAGATGTACACTTGATGGTAAGATTTGAGCAAATAATACATGATTGAAGACTGCTCTAACCGCTCTAACAGTTGCTGCGTCCATCGCCGATTGCATCTGAAATATTAGGAGAATATAATTTGAATTTAGAAAACGTTAATCACTTATAAAGTTACAAATTGCATTTATTATCTTTACCTGCCAAGATTGATCTGTCTCGAGCAAAACCGTTTTTGCTGAAGCATCAAACAGAAAGGGGTAGTCGCATAAACATATTTTTTGAGGACTCTGGAAAGAAAGTTTATATTATTTAAAAATAATATAACATTGTATTTCAAGAATAATATTTTACGCTTAAAAAAATTGCTTTTAAAAAGAATTCTTACCGATGAATTCTGATTTTTCAGCCATTGGATATAATCACTTCTGATATCAATGACATCTTTTAACTCCGGTATGTTAAACTCGGAATAATGAACTCTCTGCCCTTCGGAACTATAATTAAGTTCATCTAAAATCTTCAAAAGATTCAAAATCAGTTGCAACTGTTCGTTTCCTGGCATTATCTACACCATATAAAGAAAAAATAAATTCTTTAGTAACGCAATAAAAAATAAAGCAAGTCAGTAAAATGTTCTTTTATTTATCAGTATATTCATATAGTTTATTTATACCTGTTGTTTTGTATTGTTTACCTGCTTCAAAAGACGTGGAACTACTGCTTTGAAGTTTCGTATCAGCAATTGGAAATACGTAATCGGAGCATTACGCCACCAGTTCTTAACGATTTCTAAGTGTTTCGGATCTAATTTTAAAAGTGAAAGTGCATAATGCAAATGTAAAGAATTGCAATTTTCAGAATTCGAAAAACCATTGTAAAGTGGAAGAATTAGGTATGCTCTTAAATATTCAACATCTGGTGGTGAACTTTCTAAGAATGGTAAAAGATGTTTCGTTATGGAGCAGAAAATCTAAAATGAGAAATGAACATTTTAGATCCCAAGAGTTAAAGGTGCGATTTAAATAGAGTTTTTAGTTTTAATCTTTGGTTCACTCCATTAGTTATAGTTAAGAACTTGTGGTAATTACCATATCAGAACCCAGTTTTTTTCACAGTTTTTAATTAAAAAAAAAATTCGGTGATTACGTTCTTTACGTTTGTGCACTATTATTTGTTTGAAAAAGTAACAAATGTGAAAAAAAAATTCGGATAATCTGAATTTGCTTATATATGTATAATAATTACCACATGCTCTTAATATGTAAAAACTTGGTTTACCAAATCAGTTATAGTGTCATTTTGAAATTTTGATATTAAATCAAATAATCTAGTCGCTTCTTTAATATCGACCCCGTGATTTTTGTTCGAGCATCCATAATGTGCATCATTCACCAGAAGAAAAGAACCATTAAGGCAGGCTATATTTTGAAAAACAGTTTCCAGGTACCTAAAATTTATATTAATTTACCAAAAAAGTAATATAAATCTGTGAAAATTTTAAAACTTACATAAGTAGGTCATGATCAACGGAACCTTTTTCAGGAATATTTTGACAAGCTAAGAGTTTCTCTTCCGTAACTATTAAAATTTGAGAAGAAATAGGTAATATTCTACAGTCATCAGGAGGGATATTCTCCTGAAAGAAAGTTTATATTAAAAATAAATAATATAATGAATAATTTTCTGGTTTTCTAGTTCAGTGCTAAACTTAATCATGTAGATAAAATTATAATTTTACCTCTCTTTTTGTTACTGTCACAAAACAATGATTTCCGCCAGTAAATATGTGTTTAACGACGCAATCCTTGCCGAAAGTACTCAAAGAAGGATCTACTTTGATAGAAAAATTATCCGTGAGAGGAAGCCAGGGTCCAAGAACAACCTGTGGAATGCTTATATTCTTGGAAACCTGAATTCCCAACTGACCAGCTGTATTTAAACCCCAGGAATAAACTCTTCCTACTTTAGGAACCAAAGCCAGTAAGTGTTGTCTTCCGGAGGCAATCTATAAAATATTAAGGTTAATTGTATCTATCAAAATCGTTCATTTTTGTTTTTAAAATATATTAAATTCACACCCACTTGGGTAACTTCGCTGCCCATGAGTTCAACGATTTGCCGAGGAAGAATTTCATTGCTAAAAGTTCCGTGGCCAAGTTGGCCGTACATACCGCTGCCGCAAGTAAATACCCCACCATCCTAAAAAAAAGGTCAAAAGTTACTGTGAATGAGCCTAGAATTTATTGAATTTCGTCCGTTTATTAATAAGTTAGTTGAGTTTTAAATATTTACTTTGGTGAGAAAGACTGAAAACTCTTCACCACATGCCACGTAACAGACTCTAGAATTTCTCAAATTGACCAATTCAGTTGGAAGAAACTTTTGATCTAAGTGATTCAGACCTAACTGTCCAAAAATATTTTTACCCCAACCAAATACAGTTCCTGAAATATAAAAAAAAAATCATCAACAAACTAAAAAAATGTTTTTTCAACTTGTAACTATCAAATTTATGTACTCTACCTGATTTTGAAATGACTATGCTATGATATCCACCACAGGCAATATAAGCTATTGGTAATCCAGTTAATGACGAAACGAGTTTTGGTTTCTCTTCCCTTGTTTTCTGTGACCCCAATCCTAATTGTCCATGATCATTCGATCCCCAAGTATAAAGTTCTCCACTGTTTGTTAAGACTAAAGTGTGTTTTAAACCACAAGCAATTTGAACAACCACTTTTGTTGCTAAACCTTTTTTTATCATTACAGGCAACGCTTCCGAATCCGATACATAATCTAATCCTGAAAATTAAAAAATCGTAATAAAACCTGTTAAATCTGTTTTTTAAGTAACAATTTATCTTTTTATTTTTAAATTTACCCAATTGTCCTTCTGAATTGCAGCCCCAACTGTAAAGTTGACCCCATTCGTTGAGTACTAAACTGTGGGAAGCACCACATGCTACATTCTTAAAAACGTGGGCTTCCAAATTGCTAATGTGTTCTGAAATAAAAAAAAAGTAGTTACTTCCAATTAAAATATATCTATTCCTTAAATCTTTTAATTTAAACTCTGAAGGTGCCTTTACAACGATTTAAAAAATTTTACAATTTGAAAGTGAACGTCGATCTATTTTCATAATAGATCTTTTTAATTATAATACCTAATTTCTTCTTAATTGGTTTATCATGTCCAAGTTGTCCATAGTCATTATTCCCACAGGAATAAATTTCTCCATTTCGAGTAATGAGGACTGTGTGGTTTGTACCGCAAGCAACTGAAAAAAAGAGTTTTTTATTATGACAGCCAAAGATTAAATCTGGCAATAATTCTTTAAAATGTTTACTTTGCTTGACTTCAGTAGCTTTTGTAAAATTTACTTCTCGTGGGACAAAAATTTTTTCCTCCTCAATTCCACCAAGACCTAGTTCTCCGTATTGACTGCCACCCCAGCAAAACATCTTCGTATCTTTTTTAGGCTCTGGTCGCTCAATCAAATTAAATTTGCTGTCCAATCGACGTTTCTTCGATAAACTTGCCTGAATTATTTATTAAAATCTATAAAATCTCAATGTTTTTCAACACCATTTTTGTTTTGATAATATTCACTTAAATATGCTAAATGAGGGGAGAAGAAAAAAGAAAAAAATGTAAAAATTTATCTATTATATGAATGTCAATAGCAATTTCAATCTACAATTGTCTAAATACAATATAAACATATAGGGAAAGGACATGCTTTTCTGCTATCTGAGTTTCATTTTGGAGCACATTCGATTTATAAATAAAAACTCTTCAAATATATTTTTAAAAAAGTAAATAAAATGAGATAAATATGAAAGTTTAAACGTTTCAAATACAAATAACTACTTTATAAGGGCGTTGGATCAAAGTTCTGACATCCAATTTGGATTCCTTCATTTCATTTCACAAGCATTACAATTAGATATTTTTTTCCTCCATATAGCTACTCAATTTTTAAATAGAATTGTGAGTACAGAGCGAAAAAATATCTAATCTTAATACTTTTTGAGTAAAATGAAAATATTTCTAGGTTAATTTTGAATTATTCGTTTTATGCTAAAAGTATTGAAAGTAAATATTTTTTTCGTTCTGTAGGCACATTTCTATATTAAAACAAAATACATCTATACAGCGAAAAGATATTTAGTTCTAATAATTGTTGAGTAAAACAAGGAATTTAATTTTGAGGTTAGAGTTTGGATCCAACACTTTGAAACAGATTTTACAAATTTGAAGAAAATATGATTTTTGTAACTAACCATATCGAATACGATGATTTCATAGTTCACTATACGTTAACTCATCAGGATAAACAGGTGGAAATATGGCATTTTAAAAACTTGGTTAGTCCTAGAAATAATCATTTTTATATTTAGAGAAAAAGAGCTAAACTATTGGAATTCAACTAAGTTACAACTTTGAATTACACGAATATGTTAAACAATAAAATTAAAGAAAAATAGAAATTATCTACAATAAAACTCTTCACATGTGAAAACTTTTTTTTTGTTAAAATTAGACAATGAATAATTCGGTATTAAAAGAATACAAAAAACTAAAATAGTTTAAATTAAAAATCTTTATAAAATCTCAAAACGTACCGGAAATATGAAACCATATAACAAAATTTAAAAATTGGATTCCTGAAACTATAATTTATCTAATTTCTGTCTTCAATGGTTTCGACTGTTTCGATGTATGTAAATTTAAGATATTTAAAGAATGTGTGAGATTGCGCATATGTATGCAATGGGTAGAATGGTTGACCGCCCCCTCAATATTGACTATTTTACTTTGTAAATTTTAATCAAACGTAATTGAACGTAATTAAGAAACATTCACAAATAAAGCTATTAATAAACAGTACAAGATTGTTCTCAAAACACTCCACTATTTATTATAAGTTGTACCTGTCAATATAATCATTTTGAAGTATATGCCAATCATTGTCAAAGGTGGCCAATCACTGCATATACCCATTACCCTATATGAACGGCTAAAAGTAAAAAATAGTTAAAAATACTCATTCGTTTGTAAAAGTGGGATTTAACAATTATTTTGAGTAGAAGGCAGACGGTGACAGAGGTGACAGATGGGACAAAATGAAATCTGGGAACAACACTTGTTCCGTTTTTGACATTTTGGACTTTCTGCTCTGCTTCAGATTCATGTTCATGTTATATGTACCGTTTTTTCCATTTTTACTCTAGAACTTTTATTCCACTTTTTTTTCAGCCGCTCATATATATACCATAAAGCAATTCGGCAAGGGTGATAAAATTTGATGATGCAATTTGATCAGGTGATCAAAGATCGAATTATTTATCATTCTACATGATTCTACTCACATTTTCTGTTTATAAACTAGTAAAAATGATATTTTGCAAGACGAAAGAAGCCGAGAGTTGCTTTCAAATACACCAACAAAGATTCTGCAAAATGTTTCACAAAGTATAAAACGGTTGTCTAAAATCGTTAAAATTGAAAAATTACAAATCATGATACATAATTTAAATTTTATAAAGCCGGATTCGGACCTATATCAAAACTTCATCAAGTTTTTTCCTTTGTATCAAAAATCTGATTTGACATTTCCATCGAAAAGATCGAAAAGTTTTCATTTCGTCTGCTAGAACCCACCTAACCTGGTTTATAGGGTTTATGATTTTGCTGTTTTTTTTTTCTATTTTCTGTATTAATTTTTGTTATAATTAACGAAGAAAACCCCTAAAAATTTCTTTCGAATTGCAAAATGACATTAAAATTGAAAAAGAGCAAAAATCCTGATTACCGTGCTAAAGTTCAAATTATCGCGCGCTTCTGCTTACTGACAAGTGGCGCTCCTTGTGGTCACTTTTATCACTTAATGACTTTTCAAAATAACGTTTTTGTAGTTCATTCCACAAGTGTTTGGCGTCGTTGTGAACGTTTTCCATTTTCGTCGAGGTGAATGTTTTCTTGATTATATTTTAGTTCGTGATTCACATTCATCGGGCGGGCGGCGGCCATATTATCAGTGAGGTGTCAGTATTTGTTCAACGTGACGGGATTTTTGGGTGTGGATCTGACGGTTTCCTCTGGTTCTCAGCCCAGGGTACAGTGCAAGTGGCATCCTGTTCTTTTTGAATGAGTGGTATGTGTTTTTAAAAATTGACTTTAAAACTAGTTCCAAAGCGCAATGAGAAACCGTCGCTCGGGCGGCACCGAGCGCGTGAGACAGCGATAAGTCACACAATACTCTTTTTTCCCATGCCGATTTCCGGAGAAACGACGACAGTTCATCTCCATTTACATATCCGACAGGTAGATTCCCTATCCTGGATAATTTTTATCTCAAACCGTCTTCTCACGTCGCGGATTCGAAATATAGGTTACCTCGTGAAATTCTCGCACCGCCCGCGGGCAATTTTCAATCTTATACATTTCCTTAACGGTTGCTAAAGTCCGAGGGCAGGGAAATCGCGTTACAATTCAAGATTTTATGGGTAGTTAGAGATTTGCCGAAAAATTTGACAAATTTGAGGTTGAGGCGTGTTTTGACATTTTTGGCGAAGAAAGCGATTCTTGATTCTTCAGGCTCTGAACTTTAATAGTTCCACTTTTACACTAATACTTAATTTTGATCCTAACAGGTCTAATGCTACCAAAAGATATTTTTGTTTACAAATCGTGTGAAAATATTTCATTGCATTAACGCATTTTATTGTCAATAGTTTTATTTTGAACGATGTAGTTAAATGCTCCTGAATTTGTAATGTTTTAATTTTGAATGCTTTTCCTTCCTTCTCTCTTTACTTGAAATTTTTTATTTTGCATAGAAGCTTTTGCATGTGTGCATATCTAAGTCTGTTGTTTTCACAGAGCAGTTAGAATCCTGATAATCGCGGTTGCGCGTTATTAACTTGATACTGAACTGAGTTTTGCTGATTCGTATACTTTAATTCTCTTGACACGTTAAGTTTTATTCTTCTGGTTTTCCTATTTTGTAAAGAGTGAAAAGAGTTATAATAAATAGGATTCAGGAAAATTAGCTAGGAATACAAATGCGGAAAAAGGAAATTATTTTTTAGAGTAGTGAAACAGGTTTTAATGTGGTTGAAACTTATTTTGATACCTCAAAAAAGCGAAAGTGTTTTAGAAAGTGACATATTAGGCACGAATTGTAAATTTGTTACTGCTCTACTATTTTTATTTTTCAACCAGGAAATAAAAAGTATAGACTCTTAATTATACTTTGTCAAATTGGGAAAATTGTTTACTTAAACTATCTAGAAGTTGAATATATTCATTTTCGATGCATTGTAACCAATTTTTATTTCTCGTATTAAGATTCGAATATTATACATTAATGTTTTCAAAGAATGTGGTCATCTTCTATTATTTGTACATATATCTGTAGATTCAATACATTCATAATATGTATGACTAACGGTAATGTCTTTTCCTCTTCAGAATCTCTCCATGAATAAGAAAATATACATAGTTAGGATTCTTTTCTTCGTAGAATTCCATCAATTGTCCCTCCGTTGCCATAATAATGTCACATGATTAATTCATTCGACAATAAATGTTACTTACGAACAATTTTGTCACACACGTTTTACGCTTATTTTTCAAGATAAGGGACAGTATTTGCGATAATAATTAAGTAGCCGCCAGTAAATTCCCGCAGGTATCGGTGGACATGTCGAGCCAACAAATGACCTTGAAAGTGAGCCAGAACAGTTAGACTAGAGATAGTAGTTTCTGCGAGAGTTTCTGTTGCAACAGTCAGAGGATTTTATGTGATTGAGAAAAAGATAGAGATTAAGAATCTTTAGCTTAGAAGGTATGATATGTAGGGTTGGAAAGAATTTCTAGAATTTAGAATCTGAAGAATCCGTATCGTTTATTTTGAGTCATAAGTAAATTTTAGTGAGAATTATCATCAATGGGATACTTATCCAAATCTGACCTTCTTTCACAATTTTCAGGCAATGAATCACTGTAATTTAATCAATGGAAACGGTGAAAGGGTTTCAATGATAGAGGCTAGATGATGATGATAATGATGATATCTAAACCAGTTTAAATAATTCTAATTTAGCTTGCAAACAAAAATCTTTAAAATTTTGATTTAAGATCTTTATATATTTTAAGTAATTATATATTAAAACTCTTTAAATTTGAAGACTTTAAAAATAAAAAGTCTCTGGAAGTCTAAAAGTTTTGTTATTTTCTCTAAAAAGTAAACAAATAAAATTTTCAAGAGACTCCTCGTGTTGATGATCGTTTTTTGACTGTGAAACTTAGAAGGAAATTGTTCCTACGTTTTTCCAATAAAGCAATAAAGCCTCTATGAAAGGTTTCTTAGCTTTGAAGTAAGATCAACATCACATCGGCATCAGCTTGTGTGGGGTGAATATCTAATAAAAGCTTATGTTAGAAAATAACGAGTTGTAGCTACTGACAGTTCAATGTACCTGGTCCTAGATAAAATGGAAATACATACTATACTTCAAAGTATAAATATCCTCGATTCTCGTCACGAGGATTTGCATTGTAATCTCTTTCTCCTTTTCAGGACAACTTTTATCCTATTATAACGTGCATACGTGCCTTTTGTGTCGAGACAAATTGGTTATTTCTTCTTTGCATTGTATCAACACCAATAGACTTACTGCATTACATCAATCAAGACATCTTTCAAGAAACTCTTTGAAAAAAAATCCTTTAAATTCAATTTCACAATTATCCAATAACTTATATAAACAATTCTAGTTTAACATTTAAATTAAAACTTCCTGAAAGTCTAGAAATTAATACTAGATTTGTAGCATTTTATAGTCCTAATAGTTTAACAGCTTTCGTTATTATAAGATGTTATTGCTGGGTTAGTTATTATAAAATGGAAGAACCGGTCGTAGATATTAAAGGTTAATTATTGTATAAAAATGTATTTATTATTTTGTAATATTTGATTTTTATTTAAAAATTATATTAGGAAAGAATAGTAGCATTAGAATTAGATTGATACACCAACCCGTGGTACTAGTTTCAAGTAGGCTTGTGAAATGTGAAACGGAATCAACTACACATTCCTTATTGATATCTGTTACAGGTTGACTGTCTGTACGAGTTGCAGAAGAAACAGACACAATCGTCAAGATGCCGAAACAGGTATGTTAAAAAAAAATAATTGTCTTCCACTATTACTGGTTTATTTCCTAAATGTTTTTATAAATTCTGATTAATTTGCATAAAAAGTTAAGTAGATAAATTAAATGGAACATTAAATGGAGTCAGCATTAAATTGAGCGAAATCGCATCTTTAGGTTTCTTTATCTTGCATTTTTGAATCTTGAAAATGCCACGAATTTATAAAGATAATTCGCTGATAGGAGATTTTATTGCACAGGTTCCGCACGTTTAATAATAATTATTATGGTCTATTATCTTCTTAATACACTTTGTTATAAAATGTTTATATGCTCGTTAACGTGGCCAAGATAGTATTTTTTATTACGTGTTACTTTGTATGAATGGAGTAAACCTCGTTTCTTTTTTTAAAGCATTAAAAACATTCCTGTATTTATTAGTTACAAGCCTTTCTTTACTAATAATTTACTTATCGGGCGTACACTTCAATTTTTTATCAAGAAGCTAAAGTTCAAGTTCTGAATAACGATCCGTATCTTATCAGAGATGTAAAATGTTAGAAAAATTATTTTTTCATGATTTATCTTGTTATTATTTTAACTATGTACCTAGGACTAAAGCGAGAATTATTCAAGTGAAATCTTATGAAATATAATTTTCTTAAAAGTAAATAATTTATCAAATTAGAGGACGAAGTTTCGTTTCGTTTAGAATTGAAAAAAAAATTAAATTACTAAGTGTTAAAGCTTTTTTGTAGCGATTGAAAATTTTGGTTGAAAGTAAAGTAAAATACTAAATTATTTGAAGATAGTTATGATGCACTCATCTTTGTAACTTCAAAGTCGAATCATAATGACGTAAGAAGCAGCGTAAGGAATAAGTTATTGTCTTTTTCCTTACATGGTCATGTGCATTTTATCAAGGTTTCTTTTTATTTCAGAACCTCTGCATCTTCAATTAAAATAGCTTTACTACATTATAGAATGTTTTATTTATTAAGTCGGTAGTAAAATTCAAAACACGAAAAGATTAACCTATTTTCTTAAATGTTTGTATGGAAAGATTGAAGGACTTTAATTGTTTTTGTTTGTTAGCTTTCGGAATTCCAATCTGTCTAGCTCTTCCCTTTTTACGTTATTTTTATCCCAGGTTTAGGAATGTGCCAACACCATCAGGGCTTCCCTCCTGACCCAGTGTCAGATTAGATTTTCTCATACGTATTTTGCTCTAACTTAAAAATCAGGAGTGAAGAAGCAAGAAGGAAGAATCCACGATTCTTCCTCGCACCCGGCATCTTGATCCCGGTTGTTAGTCTCGACGGGACCGGCTGAATCACGTGACCCTGTAAGGTCTTTTATCCTTATTTCTCTCTTGATTTGCTCTCTCTGGCTCTCTCTTTAGCCAAAATGGTAAAACAGCAAACGGCGAGAGACGAGGACGCGTCCATAGAAGCAGTGGCGTACCGCAAAAGGATCTTCAATTCTGATCTAATTTCCAAATCTGAAGACCCAAAGTCTGAAGACTCCAAAGCCTTCGGACTGAAAGCTGAAGCCAATTTGGAAGCAACTGTCAACATTCTCAAGTTCATTTTCCAAATCAGATCAGAATCCCTTCTTACATTTAAGAAAATGTTTTCAAAACCTAAGTTATGAAGATATGAAGACTCCAAGGAGTCTGCATTGAACGCTGAATCCGATTTGAACTGTCAAGTCTCAAGTTATTATCTCGATTCCAAAAAATCGATCAGAATGTTCAAAATTAAGATGACTACTTTTGTTTAAGTAACTGATTACTCTAATGCCTTAATTTTGAGGAAAGATTGTAGAATTTCAGATACCTCGGTAGATACCAAGGTTTTAAAAGTCTGCTAATAGACCTCATGACTCATGACTACTTAGGTAGATGGCCTTATCAGGATCAGCAGCACACAGCCCAGTTTTAATCACAAAAATATCTTATCATCTCTTTTGACTCATTCTCTCGTTCACCCTCACAAATGATTACTCGGCAGGTTGCAGAACAGATTTTGCTTTGGAAGTTACGCCACTGACAGGAGGAGTGGTTTGCCGTTGAGAGGGTCGTAAGGAGGGAGATACGCCGGTTGCACTTGCCCCTTGGCCCATTGTTCGACCTCGACTAGACCGGCAAACTGAACTGATCAGATCCCGGATATACGCGTTCTGAAACGGTTGCTTCAAATCGAAGCTTGTTTTCTTGAGTTTTCTTCCAAACCCAAAAAAGTGCCCAAAAGTGTCGTGAATCCCGATTTTAAAACGAAAATTCTAATCCAGCTTTCATCACCGATTGTGTTCCACATAGGCCCTTCAAATTCAACAATCGAATTCGAATTGGCCCAATCATGGTTGCTGGTACGAAAATGGTAAGCCACGCGTCCGTTAAAAATTGTGCGATGCGTTTTATTAGGAAGCGAGTTTTACTTAGTATTAGAAAATGTAAATCGATGGTGCTTTTTGATGATATTTTTAATTATGGAGTTGCGATTTGAATTTCTACTCCAGTTTCTGTGAGATGAGTATTTTTAGAAGCGAGTTTTAATTATAAAATTAAAAGAAAGTGTTCTTTTTATGATTTCTTAAATTACGATTGAGGTGTGATTGGAGTTTATTCTTCCGTTTTTGTGTGATTAAAGACATTTTTGTGTTTTTTTTTTAAGATAAATGTGAGGGTGACGACCATGGACGCCGAGCTGGAGTTTGCAATCCAGCCGGCGACCACCGGAAAGCAGCTTTTTGATCAAGTTGTGAAGACCATTGGACTTAGGGAGGTTTGGTTCTTTGGACTTCAATACACCGATGTCAAGGGAGATCTCACCTGGATCAAACTCTACAAGAAGGTAAGAATTTTCTATGAAAATTGTAATCTTAATTGGTATTTTGCTCTGGAAGTAAAAAAGAAAAATGATTTTAGTTCCTTAGAGAAGAAAAATTCCATTAAATTAAATTTAAGGTAATCTAAGAGTAGAACAAGAAACGATTATAAATCTGTTTAAATATTTAGCATTTCCAAAAGTGCACTTGAAGAAAGAATTAATCTTCTTTCTATAATTAGCTGTGAGGAATCTTTGATAAGTGTCCTTATCTAATTTTTTATATGGTCAGCATCTCATGACTGATAAACTCATTTAAACATTCTTTTTTAATCGTATTTATTCAAGATCATTTTTCATAAAAATTGTGTAGGATAGGCTGAAATAAGCTTTTTAGGAAGCTTACTTAACTCTCTAAACTCTAAAGTAAAACTAGTTTGTAAGTAATTGATTTTGGTATTTAGAAATAACAGTATTGATAAATGCAGAACTAAATCCATTTTAATGCTTGCATTTGGAAGGTTTTCAATCTGAAATTGTTCAATTTCAACCTTGTCAGTTGACGGTAGTAATTGATTGTATTAGCTGCAATAAACTTTATTTGATTGTAGATTTATCTTAGAATATTCCCTCTGTAAACGATTACTTTATTACATAGGAACTATTAATCAAGGAGGAATTGCAGTAATGATTAAATGCGATTTAAGTGCGCTCAAATTGATTAATTATCACTGGGAATTAATTATTATCTAATTGTGCTTTATGCTCGACTACTCTATTGGTGGGCATTGTTCAGCATTCAACGGTATTTAATTCGTATCATAGGCTAGAATTTACTCGAGATATAAAATGTATATTATTTTAAAGTGTTCAGTCGACTGGAAATCCTAGAAAGCCTGGAATTTTCAGAACTCAGGACAAGGAATTTCTAAATTGATTCAAACTGTTCTTTTTGAAACTTTAAAATTCTTCAATTCGAATTTCAAATCCTGAAACATCAAATAGAGAATTTTTTAAGTCTTTAATTTTTCAAATCTTGAATTTTTTAAATCTTCTCAAGAATTTCTCTGAGGAAATACTGAATTTAGTATCTGAATCTAATTTTCAGCGATCTGACAAACAATTGTTTTCAATGGTGATTTCTCTTCGCAGAGCAGATCGTTTCCTTCTGAATTTCTGATTGCCGATTGAAGATACTTGGCATGATTTACAAGTTGATAGTAAAATATCGAGAAAGCTGTTCAATGAATTGGAGAATTTGCAGCTATATTGTCGGTGAAGGGTTCAATCGCACATCGGGGCTAGATAGAAACAGGTCCAAGTATACCGTTGGAAAACACAGTGACCCAGTCGTGCAACTAAACATTCCAGACACTTAAAACCGTTGCAAAACGACACTCTTGATGACAAAAAGTACAGAAAACGGCGTCTAAATCGACGCCTCTAGCCACGAAAACTCGTTTCTTCATTAAGAGTTTCTTCCATTTGGCCGTAGTTGAGACTGAGACATTTGATGTCCAGCCTTGTGAAATTTTCAAACCTCGTGATGAAAACGAGTTTCTGTGATTTTTTCCTTGAAAGGAAAAGATAAAATTCATTTATATAACACATTGGAATGATGGATCGAGAATTTTAATTTTCTTTTACATTTCTTGGGAAGACCCAGGCAGACTTTTCCTTTTTCTATTCTAAATTTTGAACATGAGTTTTAGGAAATGTTTATGAATTATAAAGTTTAAAATTTGAAGGGAATCGTTTAATCTTGACAAAGTAGACTTTTCCGTTCATCGTTGTTATTCTGATAAATTGAAACAACCTGCTGCTATTTTGAGACAGTTATTATTATAGATCGCTGTGCGTCATTCATTGAAAAGACAAGTAAGAAAATGATTTTTCACCGCACAGTCGAGTTCGGAAACTTATATCACTTGATAAAAAAGCATCTTGGGTGATGACGATATGCTGATGTCATCGATTTTTGTGGGGCTCGAGGCATCTTTCCAAACCTCCCCAAATGTTTAGTAGCACAAGTTCTTCAAACTCACAGTTTGTACTCGACGTCATCTGCTTCTCGGAGAATAGTTGTATGTGTCCGTGAAGCAAAATGATGAGTATGAGTCACTAACTGGATAGGAAACTGACATTTAATGCTTCATTCTCGGCTTTATCTCCACATGATGATAAATCAAATAATTATTTGACTGCAACGAATTTGTAATTTGAAATTAAATTTAGCACTGTATAGTTGTATTTCTGAATTCGTTGATTAATTCAACTGACTTTTCTTTTTCAGAATCTAGATTTGTAGATCTGATCCAACGGTTTAAGTGAATTTACAAACTTGAATCAGACTTTCCATTTCTTAGAAATGACTAGAAAATCAATTGATTAGAATTATCGAACATTCTATTAGATAAGAAGTTATTCTGTGTCTCTGACTGAGGGTTCTTAGGTTGATCAACTTTCACCAAGTCTGAATCGAGACGCACCTTCACCTTGACACAGTATCTTATGGATGACGTTTCTTTATTTCGGCCCTGGTAATTTTTCCATTTTTTCAGTTCCATGACCACATTCTTGAAAATCCCACCATAAGGTAATCCTTGTTTAGAATTCCGACTTTACCTTTGAATTTCAAGTTTGAAGGGAAACAAGGGTTGGGTTTTAGGAAACAGGTGGGCAACAGGTGACGCCAATTCCGAATACATAGTTGAATGAATAACGGACTTTCAAGGTATCCAAGTGTAAGATAATTGTGACGGAAACTGTACTGAAGAATGAAGATAAATTATTATACAACTTACACTTGCACTTGTTGCAGTTTAATGAGGGCGATAATGGATTAATTAATTACAGATCTGTCTTTTACCTATCATTCTTAACGTAATAATTGTGTATTTTTAAATAAGATATCTTGGTGTATATTTTTCACTTTTGTATAGAATTCCAAAAGTAAGACAACTTTTATTGGAGATTAAAGAAATATCTTATCTGCTTTCAAAGCGGTTTCTCGTTTTATTTGAATAGATATTGAGTACAACTCAGTACACTAGAATGGTAATACCAAAGTAATACTCCATTGGTAGTATTCGGTATCTCAAGAACGTATCAATATTTTATCAGGCATAGTATTTGCTGTAATCTATAAATCCCTATAAATTACATTAGCAAGTATTACAGTAGCTCCTTACTTCCGTATAAAATACCGTTTTTGAAAAGATTATTATAGATTATAAAAGATTACAGATTTTATTACCTACATGCTATTGAGGCTTTGAAATATCCTTTTTTTTTTGTATATTATTCAATAAATGTTGTTAGTAGACGTTGTTAACTATTAAGCGAAACCTTGAATGTGATTCTGTATATTCATATTTCTACTGACCTTGACTTTCCTTTTTTTTTAAGAATAGAATTCTTAGCTTTGTAGTTTAGGAACCTTTGTCCTTGATCTTCTCTACCTGCTCTGAATCTTGGCCCTAGGGACCTTTAGCAAACACTTTTCAGTGTTGTAGATTTCGAAACTAGAAAATTAGATTTGAAGTCGTAGCTACTAAAAAAGAGATTGTTTCCACGCAGCCTGAAAGTGCGATAACAAGGGTAGTGAAAAAGGAGGTGAAAAAGAAAGTTCGAAAGTTGAAAGGCTTCTCTGATTCTGACTCTGACGACGACGAATATGATGGCAGTTTGGTAAGCAGAGGATTTTATTTCATCGTTCCCTCTTGTCTCTGATCACTTTGTCGCTCTCATTGAGTTTCTTTGTACTTCAATTAAATATTTAAAATATATCGATATATTGACTTTATTTATATTTTAAAAAAATAATATTTAAACTTTATTAGTAATTGAACTACTTTCAAGAAACGATTTTGAAAATGATAAAAGTTCTAAAAAACTTGCATTTACACAAAACTTGTTACGTAGGCAGATAATGAATCCAAATGTCTGCGAACATGTGACGAAATTATCCACTAATCATTCTTTTAGCTACAGGTGTCTGGTTGAATACAAAGTGAGACAAGTATCTAGAGTTAGAAATTAGCATCACAGACCGTTATTTTTAGCTTCTCAAATATTAATGAAAGTCAAAATGGAGGACAATAGGGAGGAGTAAATTTTTAATAATTTAAATTGCTTTGAAAGAGTTTCTTAATCCAATTTTTCAATCTAGGAAAATGGAATTTTTTGAAATGAAGTTATTAATTTTTATCTTCAATTTTAAACATGTTTTACTATTTTGCTCTCAGTTTCTCGATTGTAATTTTTAAATTAATGGACAACACGTGTGCTCCCCTTACTCGATAATACAGTTTAGAGGCACGCTCTGTACTTTACGGAGATTACAGCTCGTGTGTTATGCAAATTGAGTCTGCTTACCTATAACCATTTTTAGAGCACAATAAACGACAAAGGCGTGTGAGTTTAGGGTTTTAAAATTAACATTTTGTGAGTGAAAGCAACCACTTAAGATCCATTAGCTCGAAATAATTAACTTTTTTTGTAAGACTCATATATATATTTTTTTTTTTTTACTGGAAGTCGGTTTTTCAGAATTGGAAATTACATTCCATTTTCTTCAGTAAAGTAAATAACAGAAAAAATGCAGTAAAAAGAATCAATCCATTGACTATTATTTCTTGACTCAAATTAGAAAAATAGAAATAGGAAATTTGCCCTCTTGTATCGTTCAAAACTCGTGACTAGTTTTAACAATTATATTTCATTTACGTCAAGAAAGCTCAAATTGAAATTTATAACACATGTGAATCATCGTAAAAAAAAATTCTGTAATGAATCTGTTTTGTAATCTCAGTCGAGTTCTCAATCAATATTGATAATTTAATTTTCATTTCTATCGCCAAATTAATGATTAAGCAAGTTTTAAAATTATTTTCTAAATGTAAAGTGACAAATATCCTATTTAAAATTGTAATTTAGATTTCTTCTCAAGAGATTAATATTTAAATTTTAAAGTGGACGTTACGTAGGTTTGCAATTCTTAAAATGAACTAACAATTAAGTTCTGAAAATGAATTTTTATCTTTGAACATTAGCAATTCAGATTCAGAGATGAGAAAATAATTGAATAAAAAAAATAATAATGCAAAAAATACATCACGTGAAGATTTTGTAAAAATCATTTTCAACCTGTAAATCAATTTTGGAAAATGACAGTTTGAATTACATAGTCTGTCTTTTCCATTATTTAATTGTTAGTCTTATTACTCTGGACTTTAATCATACATTTCGCAGCACTTTTAATACTGATAAGCAGAAAAGGTTTGACGCACTCGCCTCCAAAGACCGTTAAACTATATTTAAAGGGTGAATGATGCAAATGATGTATAAGTGATACAAATCATTCTCTTTGTCTCTAAATTAAATCGGCGCTTCTCATGCGGGCAAACAAAATTCGTCTCGTGAATCTAGAAATGTCTCCAACAAATTTGATTTAAATAAATTTTGACTGAAATAAATTTCCGTCGCTAATCGTGTTTTCAATCTTTTATTAGACTGTTACGTTTGTGAATCTAAAGCGTTTTATTATAAATAAAATATTGCTTAAACCTGTGAGAGAGCTATGAAAACATATTTTTCAGTTTAAAAATCTTTTACAAATTTCTAGACATCGTAGCTTAAAAAGAATCTAAATTAGTATTAAAAACTCTTCTAATTTAAGTAAAACAGTATTCAATTTCAATTTCTGAATATAAAAATGCTTAAAAATAGCATTTTCATTATTCTCACAACGGTCATGTGTCATGCAATTCAATGTCCTTTGAAGAAGCCATTTGTTACATAATGACGATAATTATTATTGTCCATTCAGAGACGAAAATCATTTTTCTGTCACGATCAAGCAACTTGTAAAATCCTAGTGTGGCAGGATTACGTAAAGTCTACAGTTCGCTGGAGAACGCACCTGTGACCAGTCGTTCCATTCCTAACTCTCGAGGTCAAATCTAACTATTTCTTCTGGATTATCTTGAGAAAAAGTAGAAATTTCAACCTTTAAAGGTTGAAATCTTCAGCTAATCGGAAACTCTTTAGAACCATGTATCAAGTTTTGAACGTTCAAATAAACGAAATATATTTCCAATTCTATTTTATTCAGAAATATTTCAGTCATGGCTTTTCAGTCATTTAGAACCAGAGAAACTTAGATAACATAATATTAAAGTAAATAAATTAAAGAGATCTAACTTTGAATAGGAAATCTTCCAAAGGAGAAATTCCTTGATTTGACAATGGAGAAAGATTTCTTAAATTAGATGGGAAGGATTTCTTTTCGTCAAGGGAATAATAGGTATGCAAAACAAAGAAGTAATAAAAGAACTGCAGTGGGTTATCAACAGAACATAGGCGACAACTTCCCATGAATTCTCATTGTTATACCGGTTTTTCTACCCACACAATCTTGAAAGGTTGACCACCTATAGCATTCTCTCACAGGCAATATATGTTCAAAAGTTGAGCCCCTAGAAAAAAATGTAGAATATAAATTTAGAAGCTGAATTAGAAATCGATATCGATGGTGATGATATTTAAGGGGATTACCTGGAACGGAAATTGTTACGTGCTTTTATGCGTAACCCACCTATTATTACAAATACTTGATTTAAGTATTATTATAATAATAGACAGGTTACGTATAGCCTCATCGCAACAACTCTTGAAAGAACTCTGAATTATATACCCACATGCCACGTCGTACGCTAACTTGCTCTTTTTTAATATTATTAAAATACCTCTCAAGTAACGGAACTTACACCCGTCAATATTCCTCTTTAAAATTCCAAAGAGTTAAAAGAAACCATTCAAGATTAAAGATAAAGATTAGCATGTGAATTCAACACCTTTACAGTTTTTAATAAATTATTTGAAATCTTTCTTGCCTTATTTAAACGTTCAGGAAATAAATTCCAACACGAGAATAAATTCCTAACGCTCTTTTAGCAACAAGTTATCAATGAATATTTGATTCGGTCATAGAATAGATCGGCATAGCGGTGTTATTCGTGATTAAATTATCAACGTGCGATTATTATTATATCGTATTGTGTCATGCAGTGAATGTCCCTTAATTAAGTGAATTTTCAATCTAACTTTGTTCAAATGAAAAATTTACTTTAATATAATCTCTTTAATTTAATCTTGAAAATAAACTCTATTTATCAATGAATCTTGGTAGATTCAGGATAAAAAAGTTACAAAATTGTTGTAAGATTAAAAACGATTAGTCCTTTCATCGATGAGTCACGCAATCAATAAAATACCTCGTATTAAATTCATCTTTGATAAAATTTGTTTTTAGAATTTTCTTAAATGACAAGTCACTTTTAAATGATGATTCTGAAGTTATTCTAGACATTCTACTTCACAATTTTAGAAACCTGAATGGCACTTAGGGTTTCATAATTTGGATCACTTTAAATTTCAAAGATGTTCTAAAAAGTTGAAAAGTGGTTTTAAAATCCCAGGGAGAAAAAAATTCATAAATGTCTCTAGAATATTGATTATTTCATTAAGTTTGAATCTAACTAATTAAAATCAGGCCTTACAACATTTTTCAAAAGAAAATGACTTTCTAATAACTATATTTTGTTGTTGTTAAGAAATAGAGATTCGTAACAAAAGAGGAGATAAGATTATATATTTTTTGTAGTTCCAATTACCACTTTCCGAATACTAGGTCAGATAGCAAGTTCATGTAAAATGATAACTTTAAATGGTTTTTACAAGTTTACTCAATATGTGGACTTGTCCGAGTCTGACTTGATAATTTTGTATGAGTCACTATACAATTATTACTAACATTGTATGTAAGTTCATTTCCTGTACGTTTATCTTAACTGAAAACTAATTGCTCTTTGGGAAGACAAACCAGAATTATGTAAACCATTCTTCTCTGATATATATGTATATATGAATAATTCATCTTTTTAATTTTTTACCTAATATAATATTTTCACCTGATAAGAATTTGTTTAATTTCCTGAGTAATTTTTCTAAAGATAAACGTTCAGAAAGAAAAACTTCTTAATCATTTCATCCGCATTTTTTAACTGTATCTTATTTCCCTTCTTCGAAACGCACGCACACCACAATACTAACAACCGGAAGGGTGGACTTCCATTCTTATCTAGGGTAAGATTATTAATTAATAATTAATCATTCAAGTTGTCTACTTGATATTTTGAGTGCAAAACTGCATGAAAATTTATGTTAGAAATAAAATTTGAATGAAATTGTTATTCTTAAGTAGACGGTGTGAATCTCTTTCCATATTTGTTCTGCTTTTCTATTTTCGGATGTCATACTTTTTCAATTGTTTGTTCTTCTCTTTCCTCGAAAATCAATTCAAAATTCAGTTTAAAAAAAAATTGTAATAAAAGAACTGATTTAAAATAATTGCAGGTGGTTCCATTCAAGCATCGAAAAGTCATAAATGTAAGACCTTAAAGATTAATCGGTGTTTGTTCACAAAAAAGTTAGCAAAAACACACACTCAAAATTTGTAGAAAGAATTAGACCAGTTTGATTGAATGCTCCTCATAGCAATGAGAAAAATTTCAATGATCCATTCTAAAAAAGTGTACATAAAAGCTTCCTGTGATGAGTTTATACGTAACTAATAGAGACAACTGAATAGTAAAAAATATCTCGAGTAATGATTGTCTTATGTAAGTACGTTTACGAATATCGGTACTGTTTTCTCATAAAAAAATCTATGTTAAACTGAATGAAAATAAAAGGCTATAAAATTGAATTTAAAAAACTTGATTACTTCATCATAGTTTTTCACTCTAGAAAAGAAGTTGGAAAGTATTTGCTGGCAAAAATAAAATATTTCTTTATTTAAATTAATGAATCTAGTTAGATAAATTAGAGGATTTACAAATTACTATTTTTAATTGGATACAGGGCACTGTATCCAACTAAAAAATCTGGTCTATCTCTCGTGTATGAATGTTTTTTTTTTTTTCACAACGCACGTTTTTTTTTTACGTTTTCCTTCCGTCAGGTTCTTATTATCAGTTACGTTACGCAATTAAACACGGCTTATTAATAATTATGAAAAATCATGGCACTAGCATTGAACTACAACGATGAGTCAAGGCGAACCTCGAGAAGTCATACAGGTGACAAGTTTTTGTCAAAAGAACCAGCTTGTTTTTCATTTTTTATGAAGAGACTCGAGTATAGTTTTTTTTACAAGACTTAATCTCTTTAATTAAAATTTTGCCATTTAATTTTTCTCGAGAAAAAGTTTACCAGATATCTATTTTAATAAGGAGGCTTTCATTTTTTCCAGTATCTTTAGGATAGAAGTTTCATTTTTTTTTATTATAGAAGCTCAATATTTGATTTAAGATCTTGTTATTTTTCTTTTGACGAACGGTGGTTGTGGGTTGATTAAATAAAGAAGAAAAAAAAAATTAAAATCTTCGGAAACATTTACGAAACAAAGTAGAGGTGGCGTTTATTTGTTTTCTTTGAAAATATTTTGAAGACTATTTTAGCTTCATGCACTTCTATTTTCGAAGTTTACGACACTGAGAGAAAATTATTTTCGTCTTTCTTTACTTCAAAAAGAAGCCGGAAATTAGAGAATTATCTTTATTTGAAATCTACTTTCCATTTAAAAGATTTCAACGGTTTTATTTCATCATTAAGAGCACTTGATATTTAAAAGTTTACTGATTTTTAGCATGCTGAGATGATATGTTTATATGTTATTCCACACAGCGTGAAAGAGATAAAATTGTATACACATATTTTTATTTCAATCACGTATTTGTTCAATTGTACGAAGAAAAAGTTGTAATGGAGAAGTGAAAAGTGGATTAATATTTGTTCTCGATTTGTAGGTGCTCAGTCAAGAAGTTAAAAAGGAGAATCCACTTCAATTCAAATTTCGTGCCAAGTTCTATCCCGAGGATGTTTCAGAGGAAATCATCCAAGACATCACTCTGCGTCTCTTCTATCTTCAAGTAAATTTTTTTTTTATTTAATAATATGTTTGCTAATATTAATTCTAATTTGAGTTTAAATAACAATCAATCTATAAACTAATATTCTTATTTCCAGGTGAAAAATGCCATTCTCACAGATGAGATTTATTGTCCACCTGAGACGTCTGTACTTCTTGCCTCGTACGCAGTGCAAGTCAGACACAGTGACTACAATAAGGCATGCCACACTGCAGGGTTCCTGGCGAATGACCGTCTGCTTCCGCAGCGTGTCATGGACCAACATAAGATGAGCAAAGAAGAATGGGAAACGTCGATTACTAATTGGTGGCAGGAACATCGTGGTATGATTCGCGAGGATGCGATGATGGAATATTTGAAAATTGCTCAAGTAAGTTGTCTCCATTAATTCATATTTTTAATCTCGAGATTTACTTCTAACAATTACAAAAATATGTTTATTAATGCGGATGTTATTCTAGGATTTAGAAATGTACGGAGTGAACTACTTCGAGATCCGCAATAAAAAGGGAACCGACATCTGGTTGGGAGTTGATGCTCTGGGTTTGAACATCTACGAAAAGGACGACAAACTCACCCCGAAAATCGGTTTCCCCTGGTCCGAAATTAGGAACATTTCTTTCAATGACAGGAAGTTCATAATCAAACCGATTGATAAGAAAGCGCCGGACTTTGTCTTCTTCGCACCCAGGGTAAAGATCAACAAGAGAATCTTGGCACTTTGCATGGGAAATCACGAATTGTATATGCGAAGACGCAAACCTGACACCATCGATGTTCAACAGATGAAGGTAATGATAGTTTAATATTCAATTAATTTAATTCATGTTATTTTTTACTTTTGTATTGTATATCTAATTTCCAATTCTTCAGCCTGATGATGAATGTTCTATTTGCTACTTTTGAGCGCCGTGATAAAACCTGTAATATTTGAAGGCTTTAAAAAACAAGTACTTTATTTTGCTTTTTATTAAAAAAGAGAAAAGCGTATAGAGTTTTAATGGAAATTTTGTTTAAGGCTCAAGCAAAGGATGAAAAACTTGCGAGAGAAAAACAAAGAGAGAAGCTCCAGTTGGAGATTGCGGCAAGAGAACGTGCTGAGAAAAAACAGCAGGAATATGAGGAGAGGCTAAGAAATATGGCAGAGGAGATTCAGAGGCGACAAGCGGAATTGAGCGAAGCGCAGGAGATGATTCGTCGCTTGGAAGAACAACTGAGACAGTTGCAAGCTGCTAAAGAGGAATTGGAAGATCGTCAGAAGGTAAATTAAATTCTGCGGATTTTACTCAATTTAATCTCTCTTTAGTTAAAATTAAATATGAGTTATCTAATTTAAGATTCAAAATTAAATTATTCACTTTCTTGCAGGAACTAACAGTAATGATGGAGAAATTAGAGCGTTCTCACGAGATGGAAGCTGTTGAGCGAGCTAAGCTTGAACAGGAGATTAGGGCCAAGCAAGAAGAGGTCCAACGCATCCAATCTGAGGTGGAAGCTAAGGACGCAGAGGCCAGAAGGTTACAGGAGGAAGTCGAAGCCGCTAGGTAGGTTTAAGTACAGATATTTCCAGGGTGAAACTAAATTCTGGAAATCTGGAAAGCAGAGAATGAGAAGTTTTAATGTAATTTGAAATCATTCTAATTTGAAGATTGTCTAATTTAATAATCTTAAAAAATTTCAGATTGCGACAAGAAGAAGCCGACAGGGCTTTCCAGGCAAACGCGACGACTCCTCAGCATCATCATGTCGAGGAGAACGAAGAGGAAGGTGAGGAGGAAGGCGAAGAGGGTGAATACGAAGGAGGACACAGAGATGTCACAAAGGAACTCGTCACCGACGAATCGATAATCGATCCAGTCGAGGAACGACGAACTCTAGCAGAAAGAAATGAGCGTCTCCACGATCAACTCAAGGTGACCTTTCATCTGTTACTTACTTTAAAACTGAAATATTTCTTTTTTTTTTTTTATTAAACTTGAATTTTCTTCAATCATCTAATTAAAAAATTTCTTTCTTTTACAGGCATTGAAACAAGATCTAGCCCAGTCGCGAGACGAGACAAAAGAGACAGTGATGGACAAAATCCACAGAGAAAACGTTCGCCAGGGTCGTGACAAATACAAGACGCTGCGTGAGATTCGTAAGGGAAATACCAAGCGTCGTGTCGATCAGTTCGAGAATATGTAAATTTACATTTGATTCTTATCCACCCACTAACTTACTTTATCTTGTTTACCACCCTCGAGGGCAATTTGTGCATCCAGCAGATAGAGCAGAGTAAAAACGTTTAAAGATGTCTAAGAACATTTATGAGGTTTGGCAAACACTGTTCATCTGCATGCATTGTTTCCACTTTGCCACCGCATTTATGGCTTAAAACACTTGACGTGGTTCGTTTTTTATCGTCTTCCGAATTGATCCAGGAACGAGAACATATCTCTAAAAAATGCACTCTTGTTTTTTCCATCAAGGCTTTAAGCTACTTCTTGTTGTTCTTCGATTCTACTATGAGACCACGATCAATTCCTCACTTCATTTTTTTCTCATTCTAACTAATCGAGTTCTCGAAGGTGCGCCAGTATTCTCGAAAAGTATTCTGTCGATTTGCGAACTTTTTCTTGATTATATCCACTGCCCGTCGTTTTTTTTTTTTTACCTCTTTTTGATGAGACAAATTTTATCAGTCGCTTTTCAAGATATGTACGTTTAAAACTACATACGTAGATGCAATTGATTGCTACACGCAAGTGATATCGAATATCAAAAGAGGAGATTTATAGAGAACATTATATTGAAACGAGAAAACCTCGTGGTTCTATTTACATTTCTAGCACGTTCGGAGTACGATTTACTAATTAGTGATTTTATATTGATCACACTCGTGGCCTTTATTGATATACATATAGTACTAGATACTTATGTACGGTAGAAAGAAAGAGAGAGAGAGAAAGAGAGTGCGTGTTTGTGAGTGAGAATGTAGAAAGAATGAGCGATAGAAAACAAGAGTGAATGACAGACAACGACGTGGCGGTCTGGTACGCCGTGTTATTTTTTAAAAACGACTTATTTTTCAAAAGCCCTGAATCCACTCGAAGGAATAAAATGGTTTCTAATGCTGCCAATTATTTTCTTTTTGATAAAATACGAGCGATAAACTATATTGAGGCGAAATGACATGTGAGTAGGTCAGGATTTGGAAATTGAACGGTATCCGTCGATATTATCATTACTTAGTATTATCAACCACCACTCGTTACAATTGTGAACAAGAAATTCAATGCATTATCAGAAGAAATAACGATAGATATTTTTTGATTATATTTAATAGTAATATTTACAAATTAGTAGTCTTATTATTATATTATTATTATATTAATATTAATGTTTACAGTTTAGTAGTGTTATCGAAATAATATTAAATGTCAGTTTTGGTCTTTCAGCTTCTACACTTAAAACGTAGATCAGAAAGAGCCAGAATCGACTAACTTTTTTTTTTTATTATTTTAAAAACTTTTCAAACTGTTCCGCAAAGTTTTTTAACCGTATTTTTTCTACCGCCGTCTTTACTTAAAACTTGAAACAATTTTTGTCGAAACATTCCAGATGAACTCTATTGTACACTTTGCTACTTTTACAAATTGAATGTTATCGGGAGCAAACTTGAAATTTGATACAACTTTTTTCCAAACCGGTACTTAACACAGACTCATCGAATTTTACATGCGTCCGAATGAAAAACCGTCTACGTAGAGTTTAATTGCGTAGATTCTAGAAATTGCATTGCAATCTTTAATATGTGTAAATACATATTGATTAAACGCCTAACATTTTTCGCACGAATGTGAGTCGTTTTTTGGAAAAAGTTTTGGGAAATTATAATTACTTAATTGACTGAAGGTTGTTTTCAAAGATGATTCATAAAGTTTATAGAAGCAATATTTTATACCGCTTCTTGTTCAGAAAATTCTGTAATTCGGAATACAGAAGAAAAAAGAAAAGGATTTTTTTTATCGGTGATTGAATATTAAAATATCGATGGACTTCGATGTTTTGTGAGGCCATAAACGAGAAATGTAGTATATCCGAGTTTTTTTTTTTATTTTCATTGCGATAATTCAAGTAGGATAGTGTTATTATTGTTGACACACCAAAACTCACGCGTGCTTCGGCACAAAGACAGGTAGATATTGTATATTAAAGAAAAATGTTGGTGCGAAGACATATGAAAAACACTGTACTTTGCTGGAAAGGCTAGAGATTGTTTAAATAAAAATCATACCGTATAGATTAATGATTTTTTTTACTTTTCCTTTTCAAATATCCCTTCCATTAATCGAAAAATATATTTGTTTAATTGTAATTATTGATTTTATTAATTTATTCCAGATTTTATTGTATCAAAAAATAAGATTTTACAATTTAAAATAAAATTATAATTTTTAAAAGGGAAATTTTTCTAGTAATAAATAAAAACTTAATAAAAGAATAGTCTTTGGATAATATTGTTTATATGCTATTGAAAATTAAAAAGTTCATTTAAATTTTCAGGTTTTCGACAATGATAGAATTTGGAATGATAAGCCGAATTCAGAGGGAACATTAGCTAATATTAACATGTATAATATGTATATGTTTCACTTCGTTTTGAAGAAAGTGAAAAAAGGTTAGTGTATATATATCTAAATATTTAAAAATATTTCCATATAATTGATAAATTTAAAATTCCCGCCAAAATATTCGAACTTTTGTGCTTAGAACAATAGTACTCATTAATTCAAAATTTAAGAGACAAAATCGATTTTTCTGTTTTCTAATCATAAATTTCTAATGGACTTTGATTCATGACTTGTAGGTTTTTCAAGATAATTACTTATTGCTTACACGATTTGACGATTTTCAATCGGAAGTCAGGAAGGTCAGGAAAACCGGAAAACTGTCGCAGGTGACCTTCAAATTCAAATTCCAACGGAAGCGGCAACCTTCAGAATCGAAATATATCAGATCTGCCAACTTAAAAATGCCGATATTCATATGACGTTGACGTAAAGTTTGCAACTTGTGAGAGAGGGAGGAGAGCGATAGTGCAGTAAAAACAATTATTTTGTTTAAATAAATATACGTAATATCTCAGGAAATGTCTGCTGATTGTTACAATTTAGAACATTTGTTACTGATGTGAACAGTTTAAAAATATATAACCTCGAAAACAGATAATAAAGGTAGGTACTTTTCATTTTTTAGAAAGAGTGACGTAACAAGTTTCAAAATTGATTGTCTTTAAAAACCGGCACCGACATTTTTTATATTGTTTACAAATCAATTTATATGTAAATCTTGTTAAAATATTCGATGAATGTTCCTAACCTTAATTAATGCACTCCCGGTGCATCCATGGATATTTGTAATTCAAACAGAATTCACAAAGCGGCCGCGTTTTCTTTTTAAAACAATGACTCAAATTCCGTAGAAAAAAATCTAAGTTTGTTTATTTTTCTTTAGTGTGAAACAGAATTGCTTTCCAAATTTAACTGTTGCTTTCATAATCTATATGAAGCATAGAGGAAACGTTCAATTAAAAGGTTTTATTGATTTAAGGTGAAGTATGAAGCTTGTATTCTATTTGCAAGTCATTTTTTCTTCATTATAACGTTGCATTTCTTTGGAGTAGAGAGATTAAATCGTCTTCAAATGTTAATAAAAATAGTTAAATCTATAAAGATTGTTGTTTTCTTCATTTTACGAGAAAATTAATTTTGAAACCTAGGATATACGTACAATAAATTAATTTAATTAATTATATAATAAATTAATTATATAAAAATTAATATATTTCTGATTTATGTTTTTGAAGAAAACTAGATGAAATGTAATCAATCTTTTTGCAGTGAACACGTGTGTGATTCTTCTCTCGAGCTAAAAAAAGCATCACAGAAAATGAACAGTGCTGATGGCGAACAGGAACCAAAAAGCCGTCAGTCTCGAAGACACGGTCGGAAGAAGCATCGAGAGCACAAGATGTAAAAATTACAAATTATAAAATACATACATTTCTTTCATAAATCATAATACATCTTGGACATTTTAACTTTTTCTCATTCCAGACTCGCTAAATGCGAAAAGATGCTTCAAAACACTCTTAATCCAACATTAAGTCAAAAAAGTTGCCTGGATGCAATAATTTTCAATGAAATGTGTGATAAGGCCGACAAAGCTCGAGAAACTGAAAACAATAAGGAGTTAGTCAAAGAAGGATGTCGAAGGACTAAACGATGTTTCAAATTACTTCGAGGACTGGACAAAGATTTGAAACTTGACATAGAAGTTGCTGGCACTTACGCCCAGTTGGAAAGAAATGATCAATCGATGCCTTCCACACCAAATAATATTAAGGTATAACAATAATTTTCAAATGGCTGAACCGTCTTTCAATCATACTTGCTCTTGGCTTTAGTTCAAAAGAATCATCTGTCCATCACGTTTGTAGATTGAGACCAGAAATAGATTCCGAAGTCTGTGCTCGAAACCAGTTGATGTGGAAGAAAAGTTCAATGATTCCCGAGACAACGAACTGCTGAAGGCAATCAAAACAGAACCTGTTCTTCATTCTCCTAGAACCCAGAGTCTTAAAGAGAGAGAGATATTTCACAATACCTTTTCTTTTTTGATAAGACTGGTGAGATCCAAATCGAAAAATAGATTCTTCATCTTAAGTTACTCTAGTTTACATGTTTCTTTTGCTCTATTGTTTTGTTTCTTATAAATTTTTTGATTATTTTTTAGGGAAGTAGTGAAAAAGATCGTAACAATTGCCATCGACAGATGAGCAGAGAAGAAACGAGATGGCAAAACGAGTTGAAGGATTTGATCTGGTTGGAGCTACAAGCATACAAAGCAGATCGAAGTCCAATGGCTCAGGATGAGTATCTTTGTAAACAACGTGAAGCCGTTGGTCCTTTACTCACGGAAATAATCGAGTATAGGTGTGCAAAGAAAAGATATTTTAGATTAATAAAGGTTAAAAGATAGAGAGATTGAATGTTTCAGAGCTCGAGTTCTTAAATAGAATATTTGAATCTTTTTCAACAGGTACAATCCTGTCACAACTCTCAGCGAATGCGGTTTTACTACGACTTTGAATGAAGAGGAATCAACATGTAAATTTATGAATCCAAGTAGCGCAAAGTTGGGCATTTGTACTGGATGTCTTTCGATGTATTGTCGGATTTGTGCACGAGTTCAAATCGATGCTTTGAGACAAGTAGAAGCACTGTTAGCAAGACTAGAAGCTGCAGAAGCACTTTTTCCTTCCTCTCAAGCCTTTGGGAATCACTATCCTCTTTACAAGAGTCCGCAATTTACTGGAAGAGTGAAGGCTATGTGTCTATGGTATAATATGACCAAGCATCATCGACTGAAATTGTTAATCTTGGGGAAATTGCTGATGATGCTGCACACGAAGAAGAAAAATGATGATACTGCTGATAGTGGGTTTGGGTAGGAATCAAGTATTCTTTTTTGGATTCATGATTTTAACATCACTTATTTGATATCTTAATGCCTTATTTTATATTTTTAGTTCGCAGAATACAAATGCAGATGTTTCGGTAGATCAACACCAGTCGATAGTTCGATTCGACGTACCTCTCATAGAAGAAACTGGTAGCCCTTCTGATAGTAACAACAGTACTGGATCTCATTCATCTTCCTTGAGCGGTCTTTCCTTTGGACGAACCTATTCTTCTTCCTCGGAGTCCGCTTTCAGTTACACAGAAGAAGAGAAGTTAGAAAGACTAGATTTTTACTTGATGGAGTTCGATAGACAAGCTTATAGGTAACTTAATAAATATTAATTAATATTTAATTATATCAGTTTTCATCAGTAATTTCAAACCAAAATCATAAGATAATCTTGAAAATTAACAAACTGGTTATTTATAATTATAAAGAATATTTTGTATTTTGGAATAATTTATTTTCTTGAATAGAAAGTACATAGAAGATGTATTGAAGACAAGGGGATTACGAAAGAGTCTAAATTTTCTGGAAAGACTGCATACTTCCGTTCTTCGGAAGGCAAGACTCGCATTAGAAAAACCTGAAGATGATTGTGATAATAATGTCAATGAAGAATATGAAGGTGATCAAGAATTAAAACTTTATGGATCTTGGAGTAGAGAAGCTAAAGAATTGAATCTTCCTTCTTACAGGTATTTAAAAACTTTATTAGCATTAAAAAATCACAAAATCGTATTCATCACCACATAATATTTTGTTAATAGGTCAGCTTTCGTATTTCTTTCCCGTGTTCCATTGGATGTTATTCATGAGTTCCTAAGAATGAGACTAGAACAGAAGCCTGATCAACCGAGTCCCTTATCTGTTCGACAATTAATGCGAGAACTCCGTGAAGGTCTTAGAATCTCTTGTATTCATCGTGATAGATTTGCTACGCATTCTCGTGCTGCCATGGCTTTTGAAGAAACCAGCTATTCAATTTTGCAACAGGAATTGGACGAATTCGACGAGAGTTTAAAAGCCGTTTTCGAAGTCTATATCGATTATCTAAAACAATGGGTAGAAATGGTAAATCATGATAGTTTCCACAAAAATCTGATTATGGATGAGTGGAATTTCGTTAAATCTATTGCTGCTGATATCGTTGATGGTTATTCAATAGCTGGAAAGAAATTTTGGTAAATTTCGTCGTTATTGAAAAGGACTTCATTATTTAGGAATTTATGAAATAAATTATGTAATTTATTATTGTTCTTTTTTCAGTGAAATTGTACAGACAATGATAGGACAGGTGATGCAATTCTTGACTGAAAGACCTGAAGAACTAAAGGAAAGCCAACCATTAAATGAAGACGATGAGTGGTCAGCAAGGTGAGACATAATTGTTTTTTTTTTCTTTTTTTTTTTTGTAAAATGAGGATATTGAATCTTGAAGTCAGAACTTGAACACAACACCTTTAAATTATATTTCTTCTTTATTTTTAAGATTTCATTGGATGTCAGTTGGTCGTGAATGGCAAGGAATGTTCGTCAATGCTCGTGAAAAAGTTGTGAAAAGTGTGAATCTTGCCAAATGTGTCAGACAAGAAATCGAGCAGTGGCCAGATTTTAACAACGATTTAAAAACGTGCATCGTACAACTAAAGGTTGGGCCTTACATCTCTGTAGGTTTTTTATAATATTAGTATAGTTCTAACGGTGGGATTTTTTTCTTTCAGGAAGAAGTTTTGGATTTGCGACGGCAGATAGTTGTCGTAATCCAAGAATTTCAATATAAGATAGACAAAGTAGAAGAACCAAAACTTGAAGGCGATTGTTTAGCTTTTCGAACAAGAGTTAGAGAAATTCTCCATCAGGCTTACCGAATGGGATTTGAGTATCACAAGGAACTATGTCGACTGTTTTTGCCAGAGGAAAGAGCAGTTCTCGTACGAGGTTTGGTTAATTTTGCCTTTTTGTGGATGGATTTCGTCAGAACTAGATGCGAACGCGGTAGAGGTTTAAGGCCACGGTGGGCGAATCAAGGTCTGGAGTTTTTAATGACTGTCTGCGAACCACTGAATACTAAACATTTAACTAATGAGGAATTTGAAGATTTAAAAAATTGTATGGATTTATGTATTTCTCATGTTATTGGCAGTGCTTCTTCAGAATTATATTCCGAAAGCGAAGGCAAGTAGTATTTGCTAAATACAATTGAAGCATTTAAAAAAAATAATAGTTCACTACATTTAATATTCTTCAACCTCATTTTTATTTTTAGTTGTGAAAAGAATGCCTCATTCAAGAGCTTCTTCACCATCCCAGTGTCGTAGTAGAACTTCGAGTTTTAGTCAGAAGAGTCGAGATTATTTAAAATCACCAGAAATATCGGCAATTTTATTTAAAAAATCTTCGCAAGTTGCTCTTGATGGGAATTCAACGATATCTGAAAATATCCCCTCAAAACAAGAAAGGATCTGGCAGGCTGTGAAAAAAGTGGATATTCTTGTTGATGAAAGACTGAGGAATCGAGAACTGATAGGTCAAGTTGCTGATAGGAAAAGCGTTGATAAAATTCACATCAAAGCGAAACGCGTTACATTCACCTGGCAGAGAGGCATAAAAATAGGTAAGTTTTTAAACGATGAAAGCAGGATGACTGCAGATCCAGAAGAGATAGAATTCAACTTAATTTGATTGATAATTGGATATAATTTGTTATCATTTGCTATTTTACAAATTAATTTCAAACCAAATATATTTTATTTAAAAATTTTAAATCTACTAAAGTTAATTTAAATTTCATTAGGACAAGGTCGTTTTGGAAAAGTCTACACAGTAGTTAACAATCAAACTGGAGAGCTTTTGGCTATGAAAGAAGTTCAGCTTCAACCTGGCGACCACAGAGCAATAAAAAAGGTTGCAGAGGAGCTTCAGATTTTCGAAGGGATTCAACATCAACATTTGGTTCATTATTATGGACTGGAAGTTCACAGGGTAAGTTTCAAACCATTTTTTAAATCCTTAAAGTAAAGTTATCTTGAAGTTCTCTATAATATTATATCTTCTTATCCTTACATTTATATAAAAGCTTTGTTTCATCATTCTAGGAAGAAATGCTGATATTTATGGAATTTTGTGCAGAAGGCACCCTTGAAAATTTAGTTGCTGGAAACGGAAACGGTTTGCCAGAACCTTTAGTCAGAAAATACACACACCAAATGCTACTTGCCGTTACAGTCCTACACTCGCATGGAATTGTCCATCGAGACATAAAAAGTAATTCTTAGATTTTATCTTTCAAAATAATTAAATATGCTCTAAACATAAAAAGCCAGTTCTCAGTTAATTAAATCTTTTTTATATAGCTGCCAATATATTTTTAACGAATGAGGGCAATTGCTTGAAACTTGGAGATTTTGGGTCTGCAGTTCAAATTAAAGCTTACACTACAATGCCAGGCGAACTACAAGGTTTCGTTGGTACCCAAGCTTATATGGCACCAGAAATTTTTATGAAAAACGAGAGCAGTGGTCATGGAAGGGCTGCAGATATTTGGTCAGTTGGCTGCTGCGTTGTGGAAATGGCGAGTGGACGCAGACCCTGGTCTGAATTCGATTCGAATTATCAGATTATGTTCAAGGTACATTTTTAAAATATAACAATCATTTTCGATCACATGATATCGGCGTGCACCAATATTCGATGTTATGTTATGGATTTACTTATAGGTTGGAATGGGGGAAAGCCCTTCACCTCCAAAAAATCTTTCCCAAGAAGGAATAGATTTAATAAAAAGGTGTTTACAACACGATGCGAAGAAAAGACCTACCGCCAATTCTCTTCTCTCTCATGCATTCGCTCGAGTTTACGAGGACGTAAATGCAGATTTATTCTCTCGATAGGAATCTAAATTCCTATTTAAATAAATCTCTAAGTTAATGTCTTAAAATAATTTCATGTAATAATTGTAAATCTCTGATCAGGAAGTTTTTATTCTTTAAAAAATAGATATTTTTTTATCGGATAAAATCGAGGGTAAAATGTGCTTTAGTAACAACAGATTTTATTTTTAAATGCACCTTGTTTTTAGAAATCAACGATCAATATTTGTTATAGACTGAAGTTTAAGTATCTATGTGTACAATAATTAAATTAAGTTTCAGTTCAAAATGAACGTGTCCTATTGTGTCAAAAATGTGGCTAGTGATAGGCTATTGTGATAGAGGTACCTCTGTGTAGTTCTTGAAAAATGTAATTAATGTGATTTTTAGATCACTCTTTCAATACGAAAGGTGTTTAGAAAGGTGTTTACTTATTGCGATAAAAATTAGGAAGTGAAAATAGGAATAGAAAAATAGAAATACATATTTTATCATAAAGGCGGGCATTATATTCGCGCCCAGTATTTTCAATAAAAATGAAAAGTCGAACTGTCATAACAGACTTTATTTATGCACAACGAAACATACATTTAGCGTATTTTTGTTAACTTACAATTAAGTAAGTTGTTGTACGTGTGTTTTGTATGCGTTCCGTAGAAATAGAAAGTCGAGTTTGCTTCGTCGATTTACACTAGGCAACATTTACATACACGCAAAGCAATTATGTACGAGGCGGTAGATAAATTTGCAAATATTATTTTCTATTTAATATTGTGTCGTTATATCAATATTTGTTTTTTTTAGATGAACTTTTAAATTTTGAAGCCATCTCGCACATAAAATACTCTTAGAAATTCGTGTAGGCGAAGCAAGTTTTACGCTCTGAAATTCACACTTCTCTGTATACTATCACTTACATTTCGATTACTTTCAATATTTTGGCTTTCGCCTGATATGTGCTTAATATTCTTAGCCGCAAAAGTGCGATCACAAATCTCGCGATATGTATGAATCTGCACTATTTTATTATCTAAGACTTAAACTAATAGGTAATCTTTTTGGCTCTTAGATTTAAGCGTGAAAAATTTTCATGAAAAAGATTTTTTAATTAATAAGATTTTCTGTTTAATGAAAAAAGTCGTTGAAAGCTTGAAATTTTTCTACAAGCTCATAATTTTCTGTAACTTCGAGTTTAGATACACTTTATGTTCATTTATGTACTCGAATTTTTCACGCTCAGGTTTTTCGTAGTTTTGTACATTCTTTAATTTAAATATCTCTCTCTTTTTAACAAGAACGAAGAGGCACATCCTGCGCTTTTTAAATAATCTTCATAGGAAAAACGTATAATTATATAACCATCTGGAAATCTCGTAAATTAATAATTAACAAACTTAACAAATTCGGAAACATTTCGTAAAATATCAATTTGTATATTTATTTTATTTATCTACTCGGGGGCAAGTCTGGTAGCAATAGTTGAAATTAGAATTAGAATTAATCCTTTCAGCGATAACAGGACGTAAAACTAGTTTTCTACAATCTAGGATTCGTTGAGATATATATGTATTTGGTGAAACACTCATCAAATAGAGTGAAATTATATTTTGTGAGTATGTTTATATCATTATTTCGATTTTTGTCCTCGAATTTGATTCAATTTTAATTTTTCTAGGTAATTTTCAAACTATAAAAGAAGTTCTAAACCCAGAGGAAACGCTTCGACCTGGAAATCCTTAAGTTAACAAAAATACTGGATTACCGGAGAAATTTTCAAAAAAAGGTGACTTCACTCCAAATGATGGTGAGATTATTTTTTTTTTCTATTTTCTAGAATCTAATAGTAATTTATGTAGTTTACGGAGGGATAGCGCGATTGATTGATTGATAGAGCTATCATCGACGACTCTAGACATGAAAGAGTGTCTGCGTCGACCTACCTAAGAATTGGACAAGAGTTTACTGTGCGGGCGCCAAGTCGAGCAACTGGCCACTTTTAAAATGTGACACACAAGATCTACAGCCCCTGGAGAATTCTTTACTGAGAAGAAGAATTTATTCTAATTGAAATTTAGGTTTAATTAAATTTTAATCCGAAAAGTTGTTTATTTCAAAAGCAAAATATAATTTAATTATCTTATTCTTCTTCTCAGTATTCTTGTGATTAAAATATATTTCAGAATTGCCAGCAGTGTCAAATTGAAAGAATAGTTTGGGAATTTTTTTAGGGTGGAATAAATAATTTCAACTTTGCTGGACATTCTTGAAATTTTTAAATTAAATTACTTATTATCTCCAGTGACTGATTTATGATCTGAAAAACATTGCAAACAGGCTAGATGCTATAACTATATTACGATTGATGAATCTACAAAAGTTTCTACTACATACAGCGACTTATGTCCTACATTCGACTCAGTCGCGTCGCTGATTATGATATTTGTGACCATAAATCTCAACAATTTCCAAAAAATGATCTCTTAAATTTTTTTCATGTCAGATGTGATAGCTCTTTTTATTATAATTTGAATTCTTTTCGTAAATTTATTGTCAAATGCATTCTAAAGTTTATTCCACATTAATGTAATTTAAAATCTGACAAAGCTCTGCATTTTAATCACAATTCTGTTCTTGAATTTATTATAAAATTATATTCTTGAATTTCTAGAATGATTTTATCCTTGACTTCTTCATTCGTGAACTTGCGGCATAATCGTCGACATTTACAATTTATTGTTCACTTTTGCAATTCAAAATTTTACAATTCCCTTTATTTCAATTTTCAAACAGAGTCGACCCTGAAATTTGTTTAGATTTATGTTCACTTAAATTTGTATATTGCCAAGTTTATTATCTACTTATAAATTACACACTCTTTACACTTACAATACAGCAAAGACTTCACTTTGGATTTTGGAATTACACTTAATACACCAACAAATAAATTTTACACTTTCAATAATTTATTAACTCGATAAAAGTCAACTTAAACTTTCTTTTTTTTTTTTTTTTGATTCAACAACAAAATTTGAAAAATTTATGAGTTGTAAAAAGTAAATTCCTCAAAAGCAAAGCTTTTTTTTTCAAAAAACTGTTCGTCGTCTTTTTAATTAATTTTTAAATATAGAGACGACGAGTTATTTTGTGTCAATAGCATATGAAATCAGCTATTTTATCTAACAAGTGCGCGTACACAAATTCTTCTATTCTCTTCTAAAGAGTAACATTCTCTTATACTATACATATACATATTATGATATAATCTATAATATATTATAATCAATGCTTTTATCTAATCGGGTGTTTGATAAATACTTTCATTTGTTAACGAGTCTAGTTACTTCTTATCATCATTACTTTTTCGTTTAACACGATATTATTCTTTCAATCAACGATGAGTAAAATCTGATTAAATCTCTCTTTATTTTTTCAGAAGCAATTTTTATTAAGTCGCATTTTTTTAAAAATTGTCTATTTAAATAAAATTATATGTTTGGATAAAAATTTAAGCATTCAATTCCATTATTAGCAAAAAAAAAAATGTTGCTGTTATCGAGAATTAAATAGTAAATAATAATGAACTAGAGAAATTTTAATTGACAATCTGAAAATCGCTTCCGACCCTATTTATAATAAATTATTATATTTCTTTCAGATTTTACTTATCGCTGTTTCGGTTTCCATATACAATAAATTTTCTATTTTTAAGCGTAGATATAGTTACAACATAGTACCATTGTTTTCTCCTTATCGTCTACTTTCGTTTAAATCGTACGCACTTTCTTTTAATTTTTTATAAGCAAAAATTTCCAACGACATCAAAATGAATTTGAAAGGGTTATTTTTTTTAAATTAAGACTGAGAAGGCAAATACGGTTTCGATTTTCAATATAGTTTTGAAATTTTCAATCTGTTTAAATAAATCAGTTTTGAAAGTTTAAAATAAATTTAGTAATATTAGTAATTTAGTTTTAGTTTAAACAATATACTTGTATATATTGCGTATAAAATAATATTTTCAGCATTTTAAATTGCGCGCGAATACTAACTAATCAGATGCCGACCGCAGCGCATGCGTCGCACTCGATACCTGATTGGTTGCTATTCGCGCGCAATTTGAAATGCTAAAAAATATTATACATTTCAAATTACGCGCGAATAGCAACCAATCAGATACCGAGTGCAACGCATGCGCAGTAGAGTACGGGGCTCCAGTTGGGGCCACTGAGGAGTGAGAGATGCTCAGATGCACTTTATCTTTGGGAGAGGAATGTGTTCATCGTTGGTAGGGTTTCAATTTTTCATCTTTGGGAAACTTTGGGGAGTTTACCATTGGGAGAGTCGAGTGTAAATATGTATTGGCTTCTTGTTCTCTGTATGTTTTTCTTTCTTTGTGAATTTTAGTCATTTTAAAGGATGATTATTTTAAGAAAATTTTTCTTGGCCATCCGCCATCTTGGTCTGATCTTTATCCTTTTATAAATTAATTTTCGAGCTATCATTGCGTACTATTTTTTAACATCGAAGCCATGTCCTGCAGGCTCCGTTCAAGAGCTTGTGCAAAACGCATTGCATTTGTTCTTCCATCACTATGAAAAGCCGAAATGGAAAATATGAAGCCGTTTTGTCGTAAATTGTAAGCGCAGCCGTAACCATCCGGAACTACTGGTCCATATCCAGCAACCACGTCATTTTTCGTTGTTATCTTTATTAGATTAATTTAAAATACGATTTTAGTAGAAATAGATTTATTTTACTAAATAAGAGTTCTAAAGTTTTCAAAATTTCTAGTACGCAAGCTTTTTTTTTGAATTACAATATAATCTGAGTAAACTCACCTGCGACGTTGAAAGAGCAAAATGGTTGACAAGTTTGAAAGCTTCATCGGTGAAGATATCTGGAATTTCTTCTCCAGCTTCCGTGGCAGCATATCGAAGACCCATTAAGTGATTATCTATTCCATGACCATTTATATTATCCGACATCTCTTTCACTTGTCGTTGCACAGCCAAGTCGAATAATTCCTTAATTTTCTGCTCCTAAGAAAGAAGAAATTTCAGTATTAAAATCTTGTTTTTTCTTGGAAGTATTATAATTCAGGTCACCTCTAATTCGCAAAAATAGAAGCTTTTTCAAAGCTTTTATTTTTAATTTCATCGATTTACTTTCATAAATTAAAAATTGATAGAGGAATTAAAAATAAAGAGGTGGAATTTAGGGAAATCAGATATTATAATTTCTTACTCCTTCGAAAAGAAATGAATTCTCTTGTTGACTTTAAAAGCAAAATAATACTGATTTTTTAGAACTAAAAATATTCATTTACTTTTCAAAGAAAAAATAATAATCTAGTTGAATTATTCCTCTGTTTTAGTATTTATGATGGAGAATTTTCCGACTCTAAGCCAGTGCTCTCAGATCGAGCCAGAAATTTACCCCCTCTACATTTACAATTTATCGAAAAAAAAGTAATTTATTATATATAATGTGGGAGATTTTATTTATATAATTCAAGAAAACACTTAAAAAGAGTAATAATTTCAAAATTTTGCCAAATTATACTTGAAAAATTGTTTTTTTTCGCTAAAATAGTGGATGTGGAGGGGGTAAATTTCTGGCTCGATCTGAGAGCACTGCTCTAAGCGTTTGTTGGAGATATTGTTTTGAAATGAAAGGACGAGTAAACTGGAAAAGAACTGAGCGACTGAAATAACAAGTCGGTAATTGAGAAAGCAACGATCTCTGAGAGAAGCTGTAGAATCGAGAATCAGGAAACGATGGGGATGGAAGAAGAAAACAAATGAAAATTCTCTAGGGTGTTCTTCAGTGGCCGGAAGCGACTGTATGCACTTCTTTTTCGAGGATTTTGTAAACACTCGATCCAGAAAGGGGCAACGAGGTAGGCCAACCTAATTGATTGCCTTTTCGAGGGTTGCCAATCATCTCTCGTCTTTTTTTTTTTTTTTTCCTTTTCTTCTTCAATTGATACACACTAAACAAACGGAACTTTTTTCCGAAAACTAAACAAGTCTCTCAATCAAAAGAACCTGTGGTATATTTCTTTCAACCAATCGTCAAATAAAGTGTCTTTTTTACACATAAATTCAAATTAATCATTTCGGAATTACACTTTTGTGAGTCAAAGTTAATAATTTTTTATGATTTGTTTCTAGCTTGTAATGAGTAACTGAAAAGTATCATTTATATTAAGGGTAATTAATAATAGGGCAAGACATAAATAAATGATAAAATATTGATGGGGTGTAAACATAAAATGTATTTAAATAATAATAATTAACGACATGCTTACTAAACAGAAATCTATTATACAACATAAAACTATGAAACGAATATGTAAATTATATACATTGAGAACTATAAACTAAGTTTGTCAAGGCGTGAAACTGAAATCTTTCCAGGGGAGAATTGATTAGGAGTCTAAAAATTCTTGATTCTCTACAAAGTCAATCTGGAATTTTTATTGTAAAATTTTTCAAATGAATAATCATAACTAAGTAAATAGATAAATTTAATTGCAATAGTAAAAACTGATTCTTTTTGTTTTTTTTTAAGGGTGATTTAATTGTTACTTTTTTGCCCTGCAAAGATTTATGGAAGCACGATAAGGAAGTGGGCCTTTGAGCACAAGCAGTAACACATAATTCAGTACTGCACAATGCGCATAAGAACGTCGTTAAAAAGGGAAGGTTCCAGTTACACTGTAAATGGTGAACTGAACTCTTTTAGAGCCTTCCTCTTGCAAATTGCTGGATTGATCTCCAGCCTGAATTTCGGGGTCGCCTTGACACATTGCTTTTGCCCATGCCAAGGCTTCTGGACTGGCTGATCTGATAACATCAACGCGACCCAAAGCGAATCTCCTGATTCCTGCACTTTCGTAAGTTGCAACCAGATGACCATGTAATCTGAAAAAAAATCGAATTAAAGCCAGAAATTCATATCCTGAAAACTAATTTTAGAAAATTTTTGTTGATTTTTGCAGATACCTGAAATATGTTAGCTGGAGAGCCAATTGGATGTAAGCATCTGGGCTGAGCTTGCAGGATTTGATGAATTCCTTCGAGTAGTCCTCAAACCAGAGGATGCAAATGTCCAGGTCTTCGACCAATCTAGAGAGGTAAAATAATTATTTCATTTTCGAATTTGGAAATTTTATATTGATCTGAGAGATAAAGTTGCTTTTGGTCATTCAAAGAATTCAATTTTTTTACTACAATCACACAACTTTGAAATCATTGAAATTTTTTGTTTTTATAGGAAACTTACGCATCAAAAGAGGTCATTGCATCGCGGATATCATTTTTACTTTGCTCGGTCAAAAACCACTCCAATTTTTCTGGAGCAGGAAGATGAGAAGGTATTGGATCTTCATCTAGAGGTGGCATAGCGTCTACTTTATCTGTCAAATCTTCGAAGGCTTTGAAAATCGCTGGAGCTTCTCCTGCTGAATGCTCGTAAGTCAAACCCCACAAGCCATCCTGAAATTATTTTATCAATGATTATTAATTATCTTAGAAGCCATTCATTAACCTTTTGAATTCATGATTTAACGTTTTTACATAACAATTCTCAGCCATTCAATTCTTTAATGAAAATCCTCGAGATTTGATGGATAGATAGTTTGTCTAAATATGAAAATTGTCGTAATTTAGCAACTGCGTGATAATTCTTCACACCATGACATTAAACTCTGACGAAAGAGGTAATGGCTTGAATTTTCTTTTCACGCGATACTACGGAAGAGAATTCTTTGTGCATCGTGTCAACGATTATTATGGATTCGCAAAGAGTTTTTCGACGATTAGCGATACTTTACTACTTTCTCCGCACTTTGCCATTGGGTAAGCGCTTTTATCGGTGTCAGGGACTTGCGTATGAGAACATAGGTACAAAGAGAGCGCATTTACGAAATTATGAGAGGAGTTGGGATTTCGCTTGAAACTTCTATAGTTTCTTCCTCATAATGAGCCACTTAACGATCACTAAGCTCGAACCATTCCTAACTCTTATGCTCCTTCTAGTGTAACTTTTATACCACTTAAACATTTTCAAACTAATTTTATTTTAAAACTGCTAGTTCAAAATCGCTACAGGAAAATATCTCAATTCCATCGATTTCTACGAAGCTGGGAATTGTATCTAATTTATAAAAATGTAATACTATCTTTCATCCTGAGTTTTTGTAATACGTACTTTTCCAAGGATGGCGTGAAAGGTTTTATCGAACCAGCGATTGGCTCCAAGGTGTCTGGATCCACCACCATGAATTGTGTGATGTAAAACATTTGCATAATCACGATCGCCAATCCATTTGTCCTTTTTTCTATAAGGGTTGTTAAATGTTCCTGGCAGTACATCATCATCTATACAAACGACACACAGACATCTTTCCAGCAGCTCGATGTTGTGACGATTACGTTCATCTGCAATTTTACAAATTAAAAGATAATTACAGTTTATAAAAATATAAATAGAATTAGTTTTCGCTATCTTTGTATATCTGTCAATATACAATCTTCTGATTGATCGCCTTTAAACGAAAGGCTCTAGGAACTTTTCTTATATTTTGTGACTGAGACTTTTCTCAAAAAGAATTATCAATCTTTTGAAGAAGTGTTTTAAATAATTTATCTCTATACGGATAGGCTTTAAGCGGTGACAACCCCGACCACAAGTCGTCGTTGAATCGTTATTGCATCACTTATTCGATTTAGAGGCGCAGGTCGTAGAGCCTCGTTGAGTAAGGTCGATTTAGGGAGCTAATAGGGATATCGCGAATATTGGTGTGAAGAGGATGACCCGATAATAATTATGACAGAGGGCATCTAGAAAATCCTTAATATTTAATTGAAAATTATTGCTCATTGATTTTTTTCATAACGAAGAAAATTCAGGAAACTATTCATTAAAAAAAAATTTATTTATTAAAAACTGAAATTTAATCTTTATTCGATAACTGAAGTATTACTATTATTATTATTATTATTATTATTATTATTATTATTATTATTTTTATTAAATTCAGACTCACTTTTTAATAATTCTTCTCTGGCTTTTGCCCACACAGGTCGCTTGGAAGTTGTAAGGATTCCAACGGGTGGTGTTCTCGGATTTGGTTGCTCTTCCATGATCTTCAAAATTTGCTGAATTAATTCCCCTTCTGTGATTCGACCTCTATCTGATGCCCTGACTGGTACGCTGTAAAACTTTGTGCAAAAGGGTAAGTAAAATGTGTTTCAATTCACAAGCCATTAATATTTTTATCATTCAAATCGATTCTATTAGATATTAATTGAATTGATATGATGATAAAAGAAAACTTTTAAAATGTTTACCTGATTATGATGAGCTACAATGATATGATCCCCGGAAGTGGCTCTGTCAAAAATTACTTGCTCGTCTACATTTACACCGGGTCTGCGGTAAATTCTAAACATTTGATAGTGTTGAGTCATGCATAATGATTGCCACGACTTTCCATCCTTTGACTTTACTTGATCAACTTCGAGTTCGGATCTGCAAATAACAAAAGACACAATCAAAAAATTTACCACGAATAATTTAAATAATTCCCCACTCAGAAAAAGAAAATTAGGATTCAGAAACAATTCCCGATCACTTTTTCAATTGATTTTTCTGTTCCAATGATAGAAGTCGTCATTAAGCATTCAAAATCTCGAAATTGTGTAAAATCTAAAAAGAAAGCAGCTCTTCTTGTGATTTGAGAATACCGGATACTGAGCGCTTTGAGTCTCTACGGAAACCATTGCCTTTATGCTCGCTTTCTATGGATCCTTCAACCCGGATTTCCTTTTCCTCAAGGCAGCGGGTTGCAAATTGATTTCAATGTGGCTTCTTTTTGTCCTCCCGCCACTAAATCCAATAATAAGTCCCTTTAAGTCGAGACTTCCTCACTTATGTCGCTACGATCAAATTTTTCTATGAAATCGTCATTAATTTCTGAGACATAAATACAGTCGTGGAAAAACTCTATAGGATAACTAAAAACAAATTATCCCAACTTTAATTTTACGAGTTAAAATCCACCTTGAATTTTCTAATTAATTTTGAAATAAATTAATATATGAACAATTGAAAATGGAAGGTCTAGCAAACTCTAATTTGAAAAGACTGACAAAATAATTAGTTTTCCGATATTCGCTGAAATCTTTCTTTCGTAAAAGTTAATTTAGAATTCCGTTCTTCAGAATATACATTCTCTTGATCAAATTCTCCGAGGCGTCATTCTAAAACGAATTTAAAGCCCATAATTGAGTTTCTGAGAGGAAAAAACAAAAAAAAAAAAAGAATAAAAATAAAAGGACTTACCTGTCCAGCAGTTCCTGATAATTAAGAAGTTCCGTTAAAAAACGAGCGAGAAAAATAGCCGCTTCGCGTTGGTTGATAAACTTTTTCGGTCGTGCTGCCAAGCCAGGATTGCTGTTAATTGGAAGAGCAAGTGGTACTGATAGGTACATGTCATTCAGCCACCAATAAGTCGCCTGTAATGATAAAAATTAAATTCTTTTAAATTAAAATATTCAATCATGAAAATTGGTAATAATAGACATTTGATTATGAGAATGGATTTTCTACTTATCCAGGGGAATAAATTAGTTATTTATTGTTTTTCAATTCAGATTAATTTAAAATTCAATTTTTTAGGAGAAAGTTAGGTATATTTGGCGGTAATATTTTGGCGGTGACATGTTGTCAAAGCGTTAAATTTAACATATTTTTTTTTTTTTATCAAATTATCCGCCTTTATGGAACGGATTACGCGAGTCGCGACGTGTCATTAAATACGGATTAGGCGATGAAAGAGCGATCGCGCCGCTCTTTAATTTTCTGGCAAACCCAAAACGAATTGCGAACTCTCTTCTATTTATATTAAAACTGTATATATTTATTCGGAATTTTAGAAGGAGATTCATTTTCTGTTACAATTTTATTAGGATTGATTATATATAAGTTGAAATACTTGACATTTTGAAAGTACGTATTTGAATTTATTGGCTGAGTCAGTTTTCGAATATTTGCGACTAGCAATTCAGATAAGACAGATATAAATAAATAGTCACGTTTGTGCTCAGCATGATCGTGACAAAAGTGGATAATCGTAACCTTGCTTTCTCCCATAGATATTTGGATAATCCACAACGTGGTTTTCACTTTCAGCAAAGAAAGCATTGTACGAGATAGTTGTATCGTATTAATAATTCACCCAAAGGTTGCTCAATATACAAGTTATATCTTATATTGACGTCTGAGAAATATAATTATGTACTTGGAAATGAATCCTTAAAGGAATCTATTTTCAACATTTCATAGAACTCGAATTTGAAAGGGATTCAATTTTAAAGCACTGAGATTGAAAAGAATTTCTATACAATTAAAAGATTTGATATTTTAGAAACTACTAAATGTTAAAGGAAATTCTAATAGCTAAAGTATGTAACTTCAGAGGCAGTTTTTATATTCTAAGAAATATGTTTTGCATTATGCATTAGGCAAAAAGGCTTTAAATCTCCGCTTATGAAATTATAGTTAAAGGCATCCTTTTTTGCTTTTTTCTCACCTCTCTCGAAGCGATTTATGATCTAAAGATGATGTGTAAATAAGCAATCATCTGAGAATATCTTTAGTATTCTATTGTCAAGAAAATTTGAAGAGAAACTTTAAATAAGAAATGGTTGCATACAAGTTGCTCAAAACTTTGCAAAAAATTATTTATAAAAAATGCATTCTTGTATTTACGAAAGAGAACAGATCAACACGAATTTTTGATCTGCAGAGTTCTAAATATCAAATTTTGATTTCTTTTACGTAACTAATAAAGGGCAAAATAGTATTTTTGGTTGAAGTTTGCTTTTTTGCTTTGCTTTCTCATAATTTTATTGTAAATTACTATTAAACGAATTTTTGTTACAGGTTTGAGGTGCTTTTATTCAAAAGTAATTATTTTTTATTACAATCAACCAAAAACTTCAAAACTTAAAACAGACAAAAGCAAACTTTATAAGCAAAAACGAATATTTTGGTTCTTTTTGATGCATAGAATCAAAATTTATGCAGTAGAACAGAAACTCAAAGAAAAATTTGTGTTTGTTGACCTGTGTTGTTCAAGCCAGAAAGAAAATTTCAATCTTGCAATAGTTTCAGGGAAATAATTATGAAAGTACATATACATTGGCAGAATCAGAACTCTGTAAACTGAGTTTATATTCTGAGCAATTTTACAATTTCCCTGATATTTATGGACTCCATTTAAAGGTTTAGAGGTTGCAAATACGACGCTAAAGTATTAGTGTTGGTTTCGTTACGCACGCGAGTAATGGCTCATAAAGGATGAGACTCGAGGGAGTCATTCAACATGAGATGAGAAGTACAAAACAGCTATATAAATATATATAAAGAGAAAAAGAGAGACAGAGAGAGAGAGAGAGAGAGATTTCAGATGTGGACTTCGTAAGTGATAACTCTAGAATTCCTATAGGCTTTTCTGTTCATTAAAATGATCGATCTGGGTCACTCTTATAGAGCTTATGTATCATTACATGAATATTCCTATAAGATTTGCATATACATCATTCTGAATGAATTTATACAAGACTTGTATTACGTTCATTTACCTTTGTCAACAAATATTATGATATTTATTATCCAGTCTTACATATTTCACATTCAGAGGATTAGCATTTACTTCTTTTGAACAGTCTTTTCTTATATATGCATTTAAAAATTCGATTAAATTTATAAACAAAATTGAAATTGAGGAAAATGATAGAAAATTTAGCTTTGTTGAGTGTTGGAAACCGATGGTGCGTGTGGTGTCATGTTTCCGGTTAATGTGATACTTCTCATACTTCATTAGCCCCGGTGGAAACTCGTCGGGGTCGAGCTTCCATAACTCGAGCCCTGCGAAGTGGAGAGTAAATTAACAACTCTCTCGATCACCGCATCGCTATATAATTGCTTCACTATAAAACAGTAAAATAACAGTATCTACCCAAACAACAACAAAAGGCAACAAAATCGAGTGGCTGTATTTGTATGTTTGTATATTTGTGTATGTATATGAGGGGTCGATAAGGCTGCGTTTGCGCTAAAAGTAAGAGAGAGAGAGAGACCTCAATAGATTCTAGCATCGTGTTCACTGTTCAAACCTCTGTTGAAATCTCCATAACTTAACACCCTGATAACTTCGACGAACGGGGTTGATGTCTCCCGTTGCGTGAAGGAACTATAAGGGATGCTGAATTTCATCAGAACTCCTTAATTCCAATATCTAAATTGATTTTGTTACATTTATAGTATGTCCCAAGCACCTGAAAGTCGTGATGGGAGGGTGTCTAGTTGTCTACTGTTGGGAAATTTAAGGAAATTCGGGAATTATCTGGGAATTGATAAAAATCCGGGAATCTTTTATTTGACACTTGCAACTTTTGTCAAATCTCTTGAAATCTTTTGAACTATTTTTAAATCTTTTAAATAGAAATTTTTCCTAGTAATTTCTAAAAAGTTACTTGAATTTTTAGGGAATTCACAAGAGTTTTAGAAATCCTGTAAAATTTTCTGAAAATCCTTAAACTCTTTTTAATTTTTTTGAAATCCCTTCAACTTCTTTAAAATCATTCAAAATCTTTCGAAATTACTTGAAATTAATTCAATTCGCTAAAATCGATTAAAAAATCTTTAAATCCTGTAGGTTTTCAAAAATCCCATAAAATTTCTTAAAAGTTCTGAAATTTTTGTTTGATTTTTTCTTAAATCTCTTGAAATCTTGTGAAATTCCTTCAAATTCATTCAAATCTTTTTAAATAACTTTTAAAGACATCGATTGAAATTTTTTTAAATTACTAAAAATGCCTTGAAATCTTCTGAAATCTCTTGCAAATTTTAAAACCTTTTTGAATTCTTTAAAAATTTCTTGAAATTCCTTAAAACCTTAAAATCATTCTAAATCCTAATCATTCTAAAAAAATCATTCTTAAAATCATTCTAATCCTTTCAAATCCCGTTAAATTATTACTAATTCTTTAACATCACTTAAAATCTCTTCGAAATCTCTTAAAATTCCTTAAAATCCTTTAAGTTCTTTTGCATTCTTTTAAATTCCCTAAAAATTCTTTAAAATCATTAAAAAATCTCCGGATATTTTCTAAACTCACTTAAAATCTCTTGAAATCCTTTAAATTCTCTTCGAAATTTCAAATACTAAGGATTTTTCAAGAGATTTTGAAAATTTTTTAAAGATTTTAAGAGATTTCTAAAAATTTAAAGAGATTGTAAGTAATTAAAAATATTTTCAAGTAGACTTTAAAGGATTTCAGGTAATTAAAGAAAATTTGATGGGTTTTTTAAAAAAATTCAGAAGAGTTTAAAGAGTTTCAAGAGATTTCACAGGGTTTCAAAGATTTCAAGAGATCTTAATAGATTTCGAAAAGATTTCAAGACATTTAAAATGATAACCAGAGATTCTAAGATTTAAAGGGATTTCAGAAGATTTCAAGAAATTTCAAAAGACAGAAAGAAATTTCAAAAGGTTCAGGAAATTTTACTACATTTGAAAAGATTTTAAGGAATTTCAAAGAATTTAAAAATATTTCTGAAACTGTTTTGAATTCTTTAAAAATCACTTGAAATTCCTTAAAATCACTTAAAATCTCTTGAAATCCTTTAAAGTCTCTTCGAAATTTCAATTTCTTTAAAATCATTAAAATGTCTTGAAATTTTATGAAACTTTTAAAAAATCTTAAAACTTCTTAAAATTCTTTAAAAACTCGTTGAAATTACTTTAAATCTTACGAATTGTCCGGGGATTGGTAAAATTTAGTAAACACCCTGTGATGGGTACTTCCATTTAATGGTTACATTTATTAGATGACTCTTTTTCTTATTTTCTTTCTGAATAACTTGCACAGTTTAGAAAATACATTGTCCCGATTTTGAGGCCATTTGTTAAAAGCTAACGAATCGATCGAGCAAAATAAGGCAAGTTTCGTCTCTAGAGAATTTGAATTTGATTTTGGGTTCAGAAGGCTTGAACGAGTTTAACGTCGTCACCGTCATCTGTCATCCGATGGAAAGAGAACAAACATCCTATCCCTCGTTCCATGGTAACCAAATCCTCGTCAAATTATTCGATTATCCTACACGACCTCCCGCCCTGCTTGTTCCACCCTCACGTAATAATTAATAATGCCAGTGCTCTCTGCAAGTACCCAACTACGTATGCAATTCCACTGTGTCCACGTATTTCAACTTGTCCTCTTGATTACGAAACACAGACTAAGTGGAACTCTCTCCCTCTCTAGAGAATTTTCATTCATGAATATGCAATTATACCTTTTTAACAAAAGGAACTTTTAATTGAATACCAAATATTAGCTACTGTATATTATTATTCTTCCTGCTTATCATCTCATCTCATGATAATTTCAATGAAAATTATGCTTCGATTTTCACATATTTTGTATTCATATGTAAATTAGAAGAAATGGTTTATTTGAGTTGAAAAATTCATATTGAAATTTGCAGTTGATCGAGTTATTACATGCAAAAGTCCAATAAAGGCGTGAATATGGGATCATTATCTGATGCATTAAGATATTACGTTCTTGCGCCAGATATTTCCTCACACACCTTATAAGTGAATCTTCTCGTAATTCTACCTGGGCTCGTTAAACAGCTCAAGTACATTTGCAGCACCTATACTTATTGACAGCCACAAACGTGCCATAAACCAGTTCAACATTGCACTTCCAATTGAAAATCGAATCGTATTTTTCATCACTCGAGAGCATTTCCCAAGACAAGTAGTTTCACTTTAAATGATTATCAGTGCTTCGATCAAAGTTGTTTGAAATTTTGTTAACACGATCGAAGTCTTCTCAAATTACTCAATTGTGATGATGAATAATAACTTTTCTTTCTAATGACTAAAGAGTAAAGAGTTTTTTTAGACTCATAGATGTGATTACATTTTTTCTCGAGATGAAAAGTAAGAGATAAGATCCTACTCTGAAATGAAAAGTTATTACTTCTGAGTCCAGGGATCTTGAGATTTTATTTGTTTCTGCAATACGTTTTGTGACGAAATAAGAGTAGAACAAGCTGGACACGTGATTCGTTCTGAGACGCAAAGGGCAATTTGCATTACGTGAGAAACGTTAGCACAAACATCACGTGAGACTCGGCTTTATTACAAAATTATAATTTTACTTGGGATCATGTAAATTTACCGAAATTTAAATTTCCCGAAATTGAAAATCATCGAAATTTAACATTCCCACAGTTGAAAATTCCAGAAAAATAAAAATTTCCGAAATAGAAGATTCCCGAAAGAAAATAATATACCGAAATTTTAAATTCCCGGAAATTATAGAATTACAGAAATTTAAAATTTCCCAAAGTTAAATATTTTCGAAGTTGAAATGTCCTGACATTAAAAATTCCCGAAATTTTTACATTTCAACTTCGGGAATTTTAAATTTCGATGATTTTCAATTTCGGGAATTTAAAATTTCGGTAAATTTGCGTGAAATTGAATCCTAATTTATTTCGACATTAAGATATGTCTAATTTCGATATTGCGATTTTTCCACACTGTTAAAAATGTTTGCAAAATTAATATACTTTTAATATACATTTTGTAAAGTCATTTGCATATACCGTAAATTAAATTTAATATATTACCATATGTTTTAGAATTAATATGAAACCATATTAAAATTAATATAGGGTATATTAATTCTAAAACATAATTGTATATTAAATTTTGATCAGTTTTTTTAACAGTGCAAACTAATAGGAAAATATAGTCTCATCGTTTATTAGAATAAATGAAAATAAAAAAATGTAGGAGCGTTTCTTTCAATCTGAAATTCTATATTGAAAATTGTCGATTGGTCGTGTCGAAGACATCAAATGAAAACGTGAGATGTAAACGATGATTATCTGGCAGGTACAAATTAGCTTCTCTCTATGAATTCGAATCTCTTGCATGCCATGTAATACAAGACTCGACGTTTATATACTGCTAATACACGTGATGAAGGAGTCATATAATGTTGCAACTGAACAATAGTTTCCCAGGCAGGGGTACATTCAAAGTAACCGATTCTTTCCGACGGATTAAGTACTGTCCACTTTGAACGTCCTACAGTTTCGCGAACCGATTTGCGTTTATGCTATGCATCCGCGAGCTGCGAAGCGTGAGGTTGCGTGTTACTTGTGCAATTTAGATCGTCGTAATACGATTTTCCATTATGCTGATGCCATCCACCTCGCATTAAAGTCTTTTTCATTTGAGAGTTGAAAAAAATCAATTCAGAAACGCGTAGAACAATCGAAAATATTTCCCAAATCTCTACAAAATTCAAAACTGCATTTTTACTGTTGCGAATAATTTAGAGATTAGGATTTTTCGAAATTATTAAAAATGCGTGTATTTTGTATTTTTGATGGGGGAAGTGGATTTCCGATTTGAAAAATCCTTTCCGAATAATCAATCTAAATATTTTTATTTGACGCAACTTTTGTTAAATCTCTTGAAATCTTTTGAATTATTTTCAAATCCTTTAAATCTTTAAAACGAAACTTTAAAATCCTGTCAAATCTCTAGTAATTTTTTTAAAATCACTTGAATTCTTAGAAATCCTATAAAGTTTCTTGAAAATCCTCAACTTAATTCAGAACTTCTTCTAAATTTTTTTGAAATCCCTTCAACTTCTTTAACTTGATTTAAAATATTTTGAAATTGAAGTTTTTTTAAAATTATTTACAATCTTTTAAAATCCTTTAGATTTTTTGAAATTCCTTAAAATTTCTTAAAAATTTTTTGAAATCTTATGAAAATCGTGAAACTGTTTTAAATTCTTTAAAACTCCCTTGAAATTCCTTAAAATAACTTGAAATCTCTTAAAATCTTGTGAAATTTTTTGAAAAACATTCAATTCTTTCGCATTTTTTTAAACCCCTTCAAATTCTTTGAAATAAAAAATTCTTTCAAACTAAAAATCTCTTGATATATCCTAAAATCACTTAAAATCCTTCAAATCTTTTTAAAACGGTTTAAATCGCTTGCAATTTTTTAAAATCATTAAAATGTTTTGAAATTTTACGAAATCTCTTAAAAATCTTAAAACTTCTTAGAACTCTTAACAAATTCCTTGAAATTACTTTAAACCACTTGAAGTATCTTGAAATCTTACAATAATCCTGAAACTCTTTTGAAACCTATTCCTCACCTATTTTTATTTAAAAAATTACCTTTTCAGCTTTTTTAATGACAATAGATACTGTGATGACTTTATTTTTTACGAGGATTTCGTGGGCTAAATTTAGTAGACACCTTGTTGAGGTAACTTTTCACAATTCAAAAAAACTTCTCAATCTAAAGTTAGTTTTCCTGTCACAGAGGTACCAGTTTCTAACAATTTCGAATCAGAGAGACGAGTTTAAAGTTCCTTACATTAACGACATGATTATACATGGAAAGAGAAGGAGGGTTTCCGAAGGAGGAACAGAATCAGAATTAATTTCAAATCTTCTAAGGCTACGGGGGTTCCTTCCAGATTGAACTACGCTTAGTTAATCTCTCGCGGTTGCGACCTGCCATCGAAACGATGAATTTCTCGATCCCACTTTCCTGAAGGATCACTATGTCCCTGAATAATATATAAGGGAAACTGTGATGAAATTCCATAACACGGTTTTACTCAAAATAAGATTTCGATCAATAAAATTCTAATCATTATTATTTTATGTAAAAAAACTCAGGGTGTCTAGTAATTTTCGTTCACAAGATTCAATCAAATACATTTAATGCTATTCTACGTGTAATTTATGAAAACAATTTAAATACGATATCAGATTTCACTTTGTATCCCGGATTTACTTCAATTCCCGATTGTTCTCCGGTTTTTCCAGTTTTTCCGATTAGTATGAATGAAAAAAAAACCTAGAGACATTTCTTTTGGCGCATTAAAATTAAAATTACTTTTTAATTTCTTTTTAGTAGAGATTGATATTCTTTATATGCATTAAAAATTCGGAACTGTGAACAACTTTGAATTGGTTACAAGTGTTAAGCTGAATTTAAAACTTTGAAACTTTAACTTTTTTTAAAGAAAGCTTTACTATCAAAAAACATTTTAAATGCCCTGGAGTATCTCTAATTTAAAATCGCAAGCTTTGAAGTTTTTAGAATGATAAATTGTAGAATTCAAGGTGAAATGATCAGAAATTGCAAGTTTCACACTTTCTTTGGAACATCAGTAAACTCGTGTAAAGTTGAAGGAATTTCTAATGTTATAGTTGATCATTTAAAGTTGATCCACTTAGAAATTAATGTTTGTACAGAAAATCGATTATTATAAGAGTTGAAACTAGTTCACTTTACCGTTAGATAAGCTTCAATTTAAAAGCTTCAAACTTTGTTATGTGAAAAATGAAGAAATAAGTTTCATTAAAAAAAAAAACTCAAAGATGGAAGCAGGAAAATAATGGAAAAATGTCTTGTACAGCTTTTCCTAGTATTTATTATTTCATTTCCTTTCCTGATGAATATTTCAGTTTAATTAATTTCGTAAATATACATGACTCGAATCGTACATCAAATAACACATGTAAATGTTGACAATGTGAGACAAAAAAAATATCGGTTTTCTCCTGGATATAAAAGAAATGAAATAATAGAAACTTGTCACTGTTGGAAACAAGTAAACAGAACTACACATTCACTGCTTCTCGAAAACAGTTTTTCTTCCCTTAATGCTTCTTTAGAATAAATTCTCCTCCACAATTTTTCCACAGTTTATTCTAATTTCACAAAGAATCGTGACACTCGACAATTGTTAATCGGGCAATAAATCTTCTATATATAGGAAACGGTCAGGGATAAACTCATAAACCTGAAAAGTTCAAACCGATATCAGATAAAAGTGGTTCGAGTCACACATGTCATTTTTATTTCCCTGCAAATTTATCACAATTTACTGACTGAAGAGTAAATAGAGAATGTAAGTTCATAAAAGTTATCTCCAAGTACTTTTATATTCAAGTACTTGCATTATTAATCATGACATTCATCTGTGATGAAATTAATCATTTTTTTTTTCTATAAACTCTAATTTCAGTATAGCGTGTTGTAATTAAAGAAAATACAATGTCTCAACTAACTTCTTTATTTGCCTTGTCTAAAATCGATCATTGTCTAGAGTCGTAAAAGAATGCTGATGCTATTCTCGCCTTTACACTCGAATCGTTTTTTCCCTGTGGAAATCGTCTCTGGACATGTTTTCCTGGAAAACGATCAGCATTCCGAAGCAAATGCAATTTGAGAATATGCTGATTTCACTGGAAATTATGTAATGAAAGCAAAACACTTTGGGGGATGTTGTTTTGGATAGGAGCATAAAACTGGTTGGAAATGGATCGATATTAATCGAACGTCCCTTTAAGTTGGTTGTATCCTGTAGTAGGTCCGGCTTTTGGTACGAGGTCGTGGTGACCTAGATCGTGGGTTCACCTCACCTGTACATTCGGTGCCCTGCTCCTACAATCGTTAACCAGGATTCTGCGCACCTCGTATCATCAGCAAGGACACCTTTACACCTTGTACCTCACTCGCTTATCCTCAACAGCGAAGCTTTCGGCCTTGCTTCAAGTGTTTTGCTCAGTCAGATCTGCAGCAAAGCCAACAACTTTCAACTCAGGTTTAACTGATGTCAGGAGAGTCCAGATTCTCGTTGTTTACAAGTTTGAATCTTTCAGCTAGGTATCGTTTTGTGCTGCAGATTTAGGGTTTCTCAAGTTTTGAATTTGCCTAACTCTTATAACTGTTATAACTGTTATCAAGGTTTGATTAAAGATTAAAAATTTCATTTTAATTTTAATTTAAAAAAGGAGGCAATTTTAGAGAGGCTTCACTGATCTTTTTGAAGAATAAAGATAGCTCCTGCTAGGGAAAAATTGAATTCCCGAGGGAATTACTCCTTTCATTCCAGTAGCACTTAAGAAGGCAAATATTTATAGTGTCTTCGGCGTCTAAACCGAAAAACAAAACCTGTCCTCGTGTAGAGGAGACAACGAAGAATGGAAAGCCACCCCTGTCACGGGGTTAGGTATACCCCACGGGATTAACCTTTAATTCTATCCATGCTCGACAGACCCTTCGTCCTTGGAAAAGAACAACGACTGCCTGCACGTGGAATATTGGCGAAAGTTCAAACTCTAAAAGCCCACGATAAAACGATATTAGAGTCCGGTAGTTTAAGACATCAAAACCGATTTTAGTAGATTAATAATGATCATTTCTCATATAATATTAAAAAAAAACTTTTAATATTATGTGAAATTAAAACATTGTTTTTTTTTTTCAAAAAAACATTAAAAATAGTTAACTGAGCTAAAGATGCTATTGAAAGTGAAACTCCATATTTTCTAAATTCGATTTTGACATTTTAAGGTATTTCAGTGTATTTCGCGGAATTTTAACAGAATTCATGAAATTTTAAGAGATTTTTTTAAGCTAAGGAATTTTAAAGAATTTTAAATGTTTTGTGAAGAATATTAAAAGGTTTCTAAGAACCTTAAGAAATTCCAACGAATTTTAAGCGATTTCTAATGTTTTCGTGAAATTTCGAGGAATTTTTAAGGAATTCAAAAGATTTTTATGATTCTTAAAAGATCTTGTGGAATTTAATGAGATTTCTAATAATTTTAATGTATTTTGAAAGATGTAAAGGGACTTTAAATTTTATCGTAGAATTCAAAGAATTTCAAGAAGTTTCTGGGAATTTTAAGAGGTTTTCACGAGTTTTAAGTAATTTCGAAGGTTTACGTGAAATTTTAAGTGATTTTAAAAGGTTTCTGGGTGTTTTAAGATATTTCAAGGCATTTTAAATCTTGTTGTGAAGTTTCCAGAAGTTTTAAGAGATTTCAAAGGGTTTCAGAGAAATTTAAGAGACTTTAAGGAATTTTAAATGTTGTAATAAAATTTCCAAGAATTTTAAAAAAAGTCAAGAGATTATAATGATTTAAAGAATATTTTATGGAATTTCAAGAGATTTCTATGAGGTTTAAAATATTTATATATGATTTTTAAAAGATTTTGTAGAATTTAAAAGGATTTCGAAGGTTTTCGTGAAATTCTTTTGCGCCATTAGTTTGTTTTTCTTCATTCAACTTCAAGTCATTAAAAGCCAATCAGATTTGCAACAACAATGTATGCGAGATTTTCGAGACGTTTCGTTGCACCACTTTTTTAAGATAAGATGCTTTATCTTATTTATCTTATCTTTATCGAAGAATAACGAAGATTTATATCCTTTAATTTTGTTCCTTAATTAAGTTTCGTGAAGAACTAAAATTAACTAGGGTGGCGAAATTATTTTTGGAATAAAGTAAATTTGGTATGAAAAGATACAAGTAAATTTTGTTGAGCGGAAGCTGGCATATCGTCGGGCGTCTACACATAAGACAGAAGGGGCGACGCCAGGTCAAGTGGATCGATGCAGGTTACCTACGAATGCCTACACCTTAGCAAACTTCTATGTTTACGTGAAACTCGCTTGTTATGAGTATTTTTTTACGATCTCGAAAGTAAGATAATTTTATAAAAACAGAGAAAAATTTTGCTGGTGTTCTCTTTCAAGAGCTTTTTTATGAAAGAGGAGGAAGGGCATTTTGACAATATAAACAAAAATGCATTACACATCCAACAGAGTTTTATCAAATTCAATCAATGTGAAAGATAATCAATGTGAATTTTTAAGATATATAAATATCTTTAAAATTGCGTACATGAATATCTTATATCATTTCGACTCCCCTAAAATTGAGATGAAAGTTGTATGAATCGAACTGAAACAATTTTTTAAAAGATACGGGGATGCAATCGATACAAACATTCGTTCGATCGTTTAGAACTTTTCAGTCATTAAAAGTCTATAAAGATTTTGAACTTCTTAAATTTTGTATAATTAGTATAATCAATGAATGCAAACGAAATTTACTAAAATACTCGTAGTTGCAAGTAAGAATTAACTTTAGTGTAAATATAACGAAGCTTTGTCTGAGAGCAACAGCAAAGATGTTCTAATCTTGGCAATTTAAATGTTTGTTCTGAGAAAGGGAGGTGTTGGAACTGTAGGGTATATCGTGGCGTGCGGGATGGTGGTAATCCCTTGTTGAAACAAGCACTAAGTCGAGGATTGTCTGTAGGATTGTACAACGATACACGAGTTGGGTGGAAGGGCTGCCACCCTATCCGTGGTTGCCCTCCCTTCACTGCCCTTTTGTGTACCTCGTTCTTGCTCGTGAATCCGAACTGCAAGCGCACCCTGGGTGACAAAATCAACCACGGCCACCCGGTATCGAGCTTTTGCTGGAAAAATTGCTCGATCCAGGCTGCATGAAGCTTCGTTTACAGAAAGCATCCCCTGAGGTGAGGGAGAACAAAGCCAATTTCACCCTGGAGACCCTCAAAAGATAAAGCGAATACCAAAACGGAGGCAGACCTTTGCAAGGGTCAATTGAAGCACATACGAATTGGGATTAGATAACAAAGTGAACGATCCCGAAATATTAGTCCCAAAAATTCCAAACAGGGAGAGAAGATTAGGGATAATTTTTCGATAAAAAAAAATGGAAAAAGAGGAATAACAAATGAAGGATGACATTTTATAAGGGGTTAGCCCACATTAGTCAAATTTTTCAGGAGAGATAAAAAACGTTCTGTAAAATCCACTTTTCAATTTAAGAAAAAGACAAAAGAACACTCCGGGGGTTAGAAATTTTACGCAATTTTTTAAAAATCAGAAAAATCTTGAAATTCCTGAATAAAATTCCCCGATGAACTTTAAAATCCTCCAAATTCCATAAAATATTTTAGAAGTCATAAAAATCTTTTGAAATCCATTAAAATCCGAGAAAATCTCTTACAATTTTTTGAAGTTTCTCAAAATTCTGAAATAACATTCAGAATCACTTTATATCCCTTAAAATCCATTAAAATTATCAGAAATCTAATCAAACATGATATCCTTAAAAATTTCACACAATTTTTTAAAAATCATAGAAATTTCTTTAATTCTCTTAAAATTTCTCGAAATTCCACAACGTATAATATCCTTTAAAATCACTTAGAATTCTTAAAAATTTCTTAAAATTGCATGAATTCCTTTAAAATTCCATGAAAATCCTGAAATCCCTTAAAATTATACGAAATCACTTAAAAATCCTAAAAAATTTTTAAATTTTGTAAAAATCACTTGAAAATCTTCGAAATCCTTTAAAATTTCTGGAAATCTCTCGAAACTCCTCTCTAAAAAAGGGGTGTAACGAAATGTCTCGAAAATGTCGCATACATTTTTGTTTCAAGCTTGATTGGCTTTTGAATAAATTGAAATTGTAAAAAGTAAAAGAGAATAATCGCGCATTTTGGTTTACTTAATTTAAATAAAATATTGTGTTTTGTAATCATTGTAAATCAATTTTTTTACATTATTAGATCTGAGACGCCTTCTGGAATTTCTTTTCAAGAACCTTAATGTTTGCTTCTCAGATCTAGCCTCGAGAGGCCCTTGACGTGCCGACGAAAATACGATTTGCTGTACAGCGAACGTCAAAGGCTCGTAGCTTTAAGCACAGCAGTGCAATAATCCGTTTCGAATTCTCCCTTCGCCTCTTGTGGCTGTCAAGAGAGCTGCGAAATGCTACTCTAAATAATTGTAGAATTACAATTCAAACACAACTTTGAAGTTCGATTTTAATCCGTTTAACAACCACAAACATGAAGTTGTACCGAGTATTAAATATTTGAATCTCTCTTTTATTTTGACGAATATTTTCCCCCCTTTGTAGAAGTGAAATTGTATTTTCTTATTGAAAATATACTTCAAAGACTGGCTGTCTTACTGGAAGTGCTGGTGGTCGGTTCCCAGCCCTGGTGCCTAAAACATCTTATTGAACCGCTTTAACAAAAAAAACGAAATTCATTTACCGAGACAATTGTCGAAACTCTTCTTTAATCTCTCCAGTCATTTAAGAGAATTACAATCGGAATGACGTTTAACATTGTTTAACATTGTGATTTTATTTAAGGTGACGCTTACTGGCGCATTTAACTTAGACACTTTTCATTGTAAAATGAAATAAGATTAATTAAGAATAAATTCCAGCGAGAATTGCTTTTATTCAGGCATATTAGGCATACAATACAATTTTCATATTTAAATGGTTTCTTCAATCCATTCTATAGTAAGCAAGTTGTATTTAAATTGCATTTTCATCACACCAAATCTCTACATTGTGAAAGGTCCAGTTCATCCGCTTGTGAATGGACCAGATCCTCCGCTTGTGAATGGACCAGCCCCTCCACTTGTGAATGGACCAGGTCCTCCACTTGTGAATGGACCAGATCCTCTACTTGTGAATGGACCAGCTCCTTCGCTTGTGAATGGACCAGGTCCTCCACTTGTGAATGGACCAGCTGATCCAATTGTGAATGGACCAGCTCCTCCACTTATGGTTGGACCAGGTCCTTTTTTTGTGTAAAATGGATGATCTGGTCCGCTTTTGGATGGAGCTCCTCCGCTTGTTGATGGACCATGTGTGTGTCCTCTTCTGCCCCACAAATGTAGCCATGATTGAAGCCTATCGAATGCTGATCTTGCTGGATGTACTGAGTAATATACACCATGCTCTCTGACAGTTACAATCTCATGAGGATCTTTATAAAAAATCTTAATCACACCATTGTAATGTGCTTTAAAAAGACCTCTGTTTGGCATCGGAACTACTTGATTTGCTTTTACAAGTTTCCAAACTTCAGATTCATGCGGTTTTGCTGGTGGTCGGTTCTCAACCTGTGAACTTAATTCTGTGAAAGGAAAATAGAGATTCATAAACATTTTGGGAAAACCGGTATTCGTTATGTTAACAAGTTTGAATACTTCTGTAATATTTATTAAGTATATTGATTAAGTACTATTATAATAACTATACTTACGAACAGAATTGAGGAAAATCGCTGAGGTCAAGAAGAGAGTATAAATGATGACCCTCATTTTCTCAATATAGTGATGTTTGTTGATTTTCTTGAACGTTGAAATTAACTAAATGTGGTAGTCTAAATGACTGCCACATGGAAATAAAGTGTGGCTGTGGCAAAGAAGTTATTCTTTAGGTGGAAACGAACGAGGGAATATAGGAATATTTACAATTTTAACTGTTCTGGCGATATCATATCATCAACAAACACATTATACAAATATACATGTATACATATACCTATAGCTGGCACAGAGATATCACAATTCTAAAACGCACTATTGGAGATACTGTAACCATTTTATCTTGACGAATATTTTCCCCCTTTTGTAGAAGTGAAATTGTATTTTCTTATTGAAAATATACTTCAAAGACTAGCTATGCTACTGGAAGTACTGGTGGTCGGTTCCCAGCCCTGGTGCCTAAAACATCTTATTGAACCGCTTTAACAAAAAAAACGAAATTCATTTACCGAGACAATTGTCGAAACTCTTATTATTTTAATTGCATTTTCGTCACACCAAATCCCTATATTATGAAAGAACCAGTTCATCCGCCTTTGAATGGACCAGATCCTCCGCTTGTGAATGGACCAGATCCTCCACTTGTGAATGGACCAGGTCCTCCATTTGTGAATGGACCAGGTCCTCCACTTGTGAATGGACCAGATCCTCCACTTGTGAATGGACCAGCTGGTCGGTTGTCAGCCTGTGAACTTAATTCTGTGAAAGGAAAATAGAGATTCGTAAACATTTTTGGAAAACCGCTATTCGTTATGTTAACAAGTTTGAATACTTCTGTAATATTTATTAAGTATATTAATTAAGTACTATTATAATAACTATACTTACGAACAGAATTGAGGAAAATCGCTGAGGTCAAGAAGAGAGTATAAATGATGACCCTCATTTTCTCAATATAGTGATGCTTGTTGATTTTCTTGAACGTTGAAATTAACTAAATGTGGTAGTCTAAATGACTAAAAAAAGTGTAGATGTGGCAAATAAGTTATTCTTTAGCTGGCAACGAACGAGGGAATATAGGAATATTTTTATATCAGTCAAGGTGAATGTTTTTGACAATTTTAACTGTTCTGGCGATATCATATCGTCAACAAACACATTATACAAATATACATATATACATACACTTATAGCTGGCGCAGAGATATTACAATTCTAAAACGCACTATTGGAGATACTGTAACCGTAAAGCTTATAATCGTGAATACGGAGAATAATAAAACTTTTGTTATATAGATTAGGCTAATTTTTCGTACTCGGGAAATTCTTTGTTCCAACTTCCAGAATATATAAATTTCTTATTAATTCAAAAGAGATAAAATTTTGATGAACCCCAGGCTGTATCAAAAAAAGTTTTATGCTCTGTAAAACAGTATTTCTAAACTTCTAAGCGAACTCTAAGTCCAGCTTAATTTTCCCTCAATAAGTCAAACGGATAGAATTGAGATAGGAAAAGTAGTTAATCCTATAACGAAGAGGAAATCTCTTATGGGATAAAGGAGGATAGAGGTCTAACACTAAGTTCTAAACTACACATGTATATAGAACCAAGAAAATGAAACCACCCCAAGTTCCTAACTTTTCTGACGATTCCCTGAGGAGCCAGGGAATCGAGGGGAAACTTCCTATATAACCTGCCGAGTTTTTCACTACATTTCACGAAGGTGGCAGTGAAATAAGTTTCCTAATGCACGTAGTATCGTATAATAGTTGCATGGACATTTAAGCATGATGGAAGATCGACTTTTTCTTTTTTATCTCCCGTTTTCCTCCATTTCCACCTACTCTCGGGTTTGAATTTGAGTAGTAGCAGGCTTTACGAGGCATTCGATGCAAGAAACGATAAAGGCGAAGACTTCTAGTAAATCGATATCCTTGCGTGAATCTGTGAAAGAGGACTCACTTCTTTTTATTTTATTTCAACCTTTTTTAAAGCCTCTCTCTTTGAGAATCTCAGGAGAGAGGCGAGAAGGTCCTTTGTCGTCAGAGAACTGCTCTTTTTTTCAGAATGGCTTTTCGGCGTTTTGTTAGGTCGTGTTAGGTGTCTAAAGAGGAGCCTTTAAGGCACCTCAATTACTAGTTGTCTTTTTGCGAAACTGTCCTCGGAAAAGACGGATCGGTTTTAAGCTGGGGCTTTCTAACGAGGTTACAATTTTATTTATTCTTAGGAAATACTTCTTTTTCTTCTTCAGAAAATTATTTACGACATAAAAATAAAATTCCTACTCATTTAGAAAGATTTTAATATTTTTCTGCAATTGATCATATCTAGTAGATCTGTAGAGTTAAGAAATTGCTTCCGAGAGTAGAAGTTTCGATTTCCCAATGGAGGTTCAAGTAGAATAACTTCGACACTGAAGAAGTAAAGCATAATTTTTTATTTGCCGCTTGGGAAAACTTAAACTATCTCACAACGTAGATTACTAAGCAAAATTATTTTCAAACCGTAGAGCGGACCGAGAAACCGGGAAAAACCCGGGTATTTTATTTAGGACTGGGAATTTTTTGTATTTTATCGAAAAATCAACAGTTTTATGCTTTATCTTTTTAGAATATGTATTTTTGAGTAATATTTATCACTTCAGTGTGTGATTCAAAATAAGTTTAGCATTTTCAAATATTTTTAAAATTATTTTCCTAACTTTTGCCATAGGCTATAACTTGTACGGAAAATCTCGTCAAAATTGAGATATCCATAGTTATTTACAAGAATTTTTTAAAAATCAAAAAAAGGTAGAAGGAAAAAAAATTTGACTTACTCATTAGAATAAATTCGTTTAAATTTCTTAAAATCTCTTAAAATGTTTTAGAATCTTTTGAAAATCTTTAAACTCCCTTGAATTCTTTTGAAATCCATTGAAATTCCTCAGAATCACTTATCACTAAAATCTTTAAAGTGTCTTAAAATCTTGTGAAATCTATAGAAATTTCTAAAAAATCTCTGGAACATCCTTTTGATAACTCTTTCAAACTCTTATAAAACTCCCTTGAAATCTTGTGAAAACTTGAAAATCCTTAAACTTTTTTGAATTCTTTTAAAAATCCTATCTTGAAATTCCCTAAAATCACTTAAAATCTCCATAAAATCCCTTGAAATTTCTTTAAAACCCGCACAACGCCAGCTAAATTTCTACTAGTAAATAAATAAAAATAAAATGATTCTAGGAACTTTTTTTTGATATTCTTAATCCAATAAATGCAAAAAAAATGAAATAAAAATATTCGTCAGACTACGTCTGAAACCCAATGAAATTGCCTGATCACTGGACACCCTGGATTTAGAATGCGAGGCTACTTTGTCGTTTAAGGGAGTAAACTTTAAAAGTAAAGTAAATTTTAAATTAGTAAAGTGAATTTTTTCTCCTTTTATGTTATTTTTACTTTGTATATAACGGGATATATTCACTGCAAGCTGGACTTAATTCAGGTCGAGAATTTGAGTAGCCGCAGGTTAATTCGCGCGCTTGTGACTCGAATTGAATTTGCCGGCTTGCAATACGGAGAGACGACTAGGCCGCGGATGAATAATGAAAGTTTCAATGAAATTTTGCAGTTCACCGCGGGCGACTGTAATATTAGCTTAGCGTCGCACGACTCCATAGGATAAGCTCCCACTGACAAAACCCATGCCTCGTTCTGCCACCCCATGGTCGGTTTTATAGAACAAGCGGTCTCGCCTTAAAGAGAGAAAAGGTAGAACCACGGTGTGGTGAAAAAGAGAGGAAATGGGCGAAGAAATAAAAATAAAGCAAGGGAGAAAAAGGAAAAGAAAAAAAAAGGAAACGAAACAAGAAAAAAAAGGGAGAGAAGCGAGACAAGTGAAGGGGATGGTTTATTATGTCCTTGGTATTCAGGACCTGCACCAGAATCTCAAAAGAGCCCCATTTCAAACGATTTAAAAGATTCTAACGCATACTTTACCAATCATTGGCTCAAAGGAAGACAAAAGTACAATTATTTTAAATGGAATCTCAGTATTTTATGATTAAAATAAAAAATGCAGAATTAAAAAAGGTATTCAAAGAACTGATAGTTCAAGAAAAGGGTTTATTTTTTTTTAAAAGAATTTCTTTATTTATGTTTGTAAGAATCATGGAATAGCGACTTAAGAGGAAGATGAGTTGAAAATAAAACGAGAAAGAAGTGGAAAATTTCTCACAAAGGTACAATAAAATGAGAATGGAAAGAGCCATAAAAGCTGTTGGGAGTGGCTGTTTGGTATAACAATTACACGATCAAAGTGGAAGTAGAAGGTGTTTCAACAATTTCGTGAAATGCTTTGTAGAAGATAACAATGTATAGAAGGAAAATGAGAGGAAGTAATGTTTTATGAAAAATATTAAATAAGGTTTTTAGATTTTTTTTTTTTTTCAAATTGTAAAATCGTCCCAATTTATATCCAGGTTGTATTTCAACTTTCTCTAACGCCTTTCTTCACATTGTATTATGTGAATAGATGTACCCTTTTTATGAATCCTGATACCATTGTGTTTAATTTTATAGTCACGATGACTTGATGCTTTTCTTCATTTCACTTTTAATTCATTTCCTTATCGATTCCCGCCGTGACGCAGGTCAACTTCATTCATTCGATTCCCGAAGGGCCATCAATGTACACTGAAGGCGTGAGAGTTCGATTTGACGCTATACATTGGGAAATACATTTTCGTTTCTTGCGATCAAGGGCAAGGGATAAGGAGTCGAATTTATATATCCAAGTCGTCAAAGGCCAAAAGCAATCTTCGCGAAACTCCATCGCGAATTGACTGTCGTGCAACTTTTCTCGTCTACAAGACCCTTACAAACGATGGCAAACTATTTCATCCTCAAAACATTTTCACTTTATCAAAATATATACGAATAATACAAATTATTGAAGACTTTTAAAGCAATAAAGACAATTTCAAAGAATCTATTTTCTCATAATGAAGTTAATGATAGTTGTACATTAGGGATTTTAAATATTAAAAGCTTTCAACTCAAATGAAATTCACATTCATTTTGTGAATGCATATAACTATAAATTATTCTATGAATGTAAAGTATGGAATCATAGACCTGAAGTAGATAAAGTGCCATATCGTGAGGCATTAGATATGAAAGCTTTCTATATCCCCTTTGTTCCAATAATAATTGCTTCAAGGAATGTAATGTAACGTATAACAGAAGATTATAAGTTTAGTACAATGGGGACTATCATTAATATCATGTATTAATGGTTGCGATAATACGAAGAAATCGTAGATCTATGTGGATATTAAATATATATATCTACACATACAGCAACTTGTCTGACTAACAATATCCATTACTACTGAAAAACTCTTGAAAATTATTTCTCTTCTTCATAATTTCTGTTTTCATTCGTTTATTTTTATTTTCACTTAATTTAATGTCTATATTTATATTTAAATGTTTTTATACCTAATATCTAATTTAGGACCTCCTAAAAATGTCCTAAGTCAGGCTGAATAACGTTCTAAAAACATACAATGTTCCAAATACATTTTTACACTTATTTGGAACATTGGACATTTTTTGGACGTTTTTTTGGCCTTACTAAGGACATTTTTTTAGACGTTCTAAAAACGACTTTAGGTCGTTCTAAAAAAATCTTTAAATTTCGTGCCTGCTGGGATGGTTTGAAATATTCTTGTTTTAAAATTTTATATAAAATTTTTCTAAATAAACTCCGTTAGGCGCATTTTTCATTTTTAGTTTTCGTATTTTCTAGTTAATTTTCTAGTTAATTCCTTATTTCTTGTTTACTTTGTTGCTAGAACACGCCAATTATTTTTTACGTTGATAATCAGCTAACACTAAAGCAATTATTCAGTCTATCAGATAATAGTTTTTCTGAGATAAGAGCACAAGTTTAAAAAAATAAAAAGCTGAAATTTACTGTTTGCAAGATAAATATATTAGATTTAAACGCAAATAAATTTATTCTTAGAATTTTCTTAAGTTTTCTGGTCCATTTAACAGGAATTAAATCAGAAAATTAGATATAAAAAAATGACTCTCCCTTATAAATGCATCTTGTCTGACCAGTACTTTCTGTGACTACTGAATTATGGAACTTTTATTATCGTCAAAATTTCGTTTCTACACAGATTTCTTAGGTTTTAAATTATTTTTCTGTTTATTTACTTGTCTATTTTTCTTAGTCTCAATTACATTATAAATTAACTTAAAAAAACGCCATTTCAAAAATACAAACGCCGAGGGAACGAAGAGCGATGTTTTTTTTAATTGTTTTTGTTTTTACTTACAATTAGTTTAAAAATAGGAACTGGGAAAAGAAATACATTGTAAATTATCATCAATTTGTAATTTCCTTGAATACTATTTCACCTTAAATGAAACAAATTTATTTATAATATAAGCCATAACTTAGGCAGGTAATTTTCTGTAATTTCTTAGTGCCCGCTTCTTTTTTATTATCCCTGTTTTCTATTTATTATCCCAATTAGTGTCTTTAAAGATATATGAATCTCAAAAAATTAGGTATAAAAAGGCCAAAGGCAACTAGAATATTATCAAAAGAAAACTTGACTGTGAAGACGATTCATATTTACAAAGTAAAATTATATCTCTAATACCACTTTATCATGGAAAATGGCATTTATATCTTCTTTGTATTTGTGGCAATTCTATTTTCCACTTTCTTTGCTTCTGAAGCCCGTAAGTTTTTAAAAAACGTTAATTGAAAATAAATAGTTAATTTTGTGTACTGATAGCAATGGATCATACCGTTTATAATCCAGAATTTAAAAAATTAACATCCAGATTATAGTTGACCTTCCAAGATTATAAACGGTATAATCCATTTTTCTCAGTATGAATAATTATTTTAAAACGTGAAATATATAGATTATACAAAAAGACATTTAACTTCGTTTTAAGGGTCATATAATTTTTTTATTTCACTTGATAGGGCGAGTGCAAATAAAGCTATAGACAAGCATAGAAAGAACGGAGGTACCTAAGAGACTTTCAACATTCGTATCAGATTTCTTAACTGTTAAAACATGAAGAAGAATTATTGAATACGTAATAAAAGATTTAAAAATTACATAATACCTCTTTAAATATCCTTTCATCAAACTAATCCTATCTTAAAGGAAAACTCAATTAAATCCTACTTATTAGAAATAATAACTCTACTTCTTATTATAAAGAAATTTCTGAAAAAATGAATAAATACTTGTTGATAAAAATATTTATCTTGTTGATATAAATATTTGAAACAACATTGTGTGAACAAAGCTTATTTTAAAAACAATGCATTTAAAGTTCCAGACACTAATCACAAGTAGTCACTATTCAGTATTCACATTAATATTTATAATAGTAGTTCAACCCCTTTTCTTAGGGGATGAAAGATAGAAGTAAAAATCACGATTCAGAAGGAAGCAACAATGAGCATTGAACATGTGGGAAGAGAGAAAGGGGAGAAACAAACCCCTGGATAAGTAGCTTTCGACATTAAAGATTCAAGCCTTAAAAACGATGATTCAAAGCTTAGGAGAGAAAAAGATACATAGTGGCTGTATGAAGTCTTCCTGGCTAAGTGGCACAACACCATTTTCGTTTCAAACCCCCTGGTGCCTCGAGAGACTTTACCTCCGGTATAGAGAGGCACTACCCATCTCTCGACGGCATTTCGGTCTCCGTGACTTTTGAGATCCCCTGTCTTTCGGTCCCATGAGATACTTTCTATGTCTACTGACAGTACAGTATGCAGGGTATACACTATACCTTCCTGCCTACCATAAGCCACCCCCGTCTACACATTTGGCCAGACCCCATGGTACATAAATAAATAAATAAATGGATTTACGAGACCCAGCACGATCTCGACTCTCTCGTAACGCTTCGATGCGAGGGACGAATCATCTCGCTTGGAACAATGCAAAATATTATTCGAGAGGGAGTAGAACAATGAAAGATATTTATTATGTATGTGTAAGTGGACATAGGATGAAAAATGTTTAATAAAATAATTTCATTCTCTTGAGAAATCAGGGATTCAGGATTTTTAATTGACTATCGTGCAGAATTTCAAAGAAATCGTTTCAATTCATTGAGATTTCATTCAAATTATTCAAATCTGGAGCCTTCGAAACTTATTCCTTCCAATTTCATAGATTTAAAATTCTTAACTTTTTGAAATAAAAGTATCAACTTATAGTAAGCTGGATTTATAATTTTATAAAAGTTTCCGAGGAGATTCGTTTTTATACATTAAGTGAAGGGAGCGGAAATATAGATCAAAAGAAATTAGTTTCCTCTTTATCTCCAGTTGTTTCTGACTTTTGTAATCGTAAAAACCGTAACGATAGCTTCTCTAGTTTATTTTCCCAGATTTAACATTGCAGCTTCCGGGCGATAAAAGTCTGCTCTTTCAGCGTAAAGTCTGACCTAGTTTGCAATTATTGTTCTTTTTTCGATTGCATTTTTTGATGAGACTACATAGAAGAGTAACTATTGATTTTCAATGAAAAAAATTCCACTGAGAGATGGTAATTGAATTTCAGTGAAATTTAGAAATTGAAACTTCTCTCTTTTTTACTGGAAAAATAATAATTTATGAAAATTAATTACTGTAGAATAAGTGTGATATATAACTTACCCAATTGGTCGTTTTTTGCCTTCGTTCCAAGAGTCGTTGCTGAAGTTTTGGCGCAGGTCCAGCGAGGAAAGCCTTCACAAGCGATCGAGTTTTCTCCAGGTGGTTTGGAGCTACTGCTTCGACCTGGGCCAAATACTTTTGCAAAGTAGACTCCAGGTTTGGCACTGGGAGACTCGGTAGAGGCTCGTCTTTCTATAAAAGATTAAGACAATTCGCATGTTATTCTATACACTATTTCATTAAAATTTCATCTAAAAATAAAGTCAAGGTGGTATCTACTGTGAGGGAATTTAAGGAAATCCGGGAATTGTCCTTGATTTTATTTTTTATACGGGAAGTGGATTTTCGGTTTAAAAAACCTTTTCCGAATAATTAATCTCTGAATATTTTTATTTAACACTTGCAACTTTTGGAAACTTTGAAATCCAGTCATATTTCTAAAAGTTACTTAAAGTAGGGTAAGGGAACCAATTGTCGAGGAAATAGTCAACCTCAAAATTCTCTATCCTTCTATTTATAAACGAAAACTCCTACAACTTTGAAACTTATTTCGTTGGACAGAATATTTGTCGAACTTTAATTTCTGTATGTATTTTTTTTTCAAAAATTTAGAACTTAAGACAAAAATTGTGAAAAAGAGAAATGAGTCGAAAACACCATTTCTCGAGGTGAATTTTCCAATCGCTCGAGGGCTTAGAACCATTTGTCGAGTGTGCATTTCGCGGCGTGACAAACCTAACCAATAATTCAAAAATTTATGTCAACATAACCATCTTAACCTAATCATCGATATTCAAATATATTCAGTACATCGACAAATGGGATATGGATGAAAAAATCGATATCCCCATTTCTCGAGGTGGATAATCGAGAATTGGAGCTTTGCCGAAAACTGTCCCCAATTAACCGATGATTTATTTTTAAAAATACTAAATGTCATTTTTTCTAATAATATAATTATTTGAAAAAAAGACTGATTCATCTTAATCAGTATAGTGACATTTAAATATAAAGAATGACTTTAAAGTAACCAAATATGTGCTTTACAATTTCTGATCCAGCCAATCTAAAATATTACGCAAATGGCGAATTTTAGAGAATTTCATGAGGGACTCTGCTACGGATATTAAATTCGAAATGAATTTCTCTTCTAAAAATATGGAGTTTTTTTAGAGTTTTTAGTTTAGAATACCTGTATTATTATAATATTGATTTTATTTTCCTTTTTCTTGTAATTTATTAGTTATCATAAAAAATATCTGGCGATCCTCGACAATTGGTGCGCCCTCGGTAATTGGTTCCTTTACCCTATTAGGGAATTCACAGCATTTTTAGTTAGAAGTCCTGTAAAATTTCTTGAAAATCCTTAAACTCTTGAATTTTTTTTCAAATCCCTCTAACTTTTTTAAAATCATTAAAAATCTTTCGAAATTACTTGAAATTAATGAAATTCGCTAAGATAGATTTATATCTCTTAAAATTTATATCTCTTTAAATCCTTTAAGTTTTCTAAAATCCCTTAAAATCTCTTAAAAGTTCTTGAAATTTTTTAGTTTTTTTTTAAACCTTTTGAAATCTCTTGAAATTCATTGAAATCTTTTTAAATAACTTTTCAATAACTCGCTTGACATTTTTTTATATCACTAAAAATGCCTTGAAATCTTGTGAAATCTTTTGAAATCCTAAATCCTTTTTGAATTCTTTAAAAATTCCTTGAAATTCCTTAAAATCCTTTCAATCGTTTTTAAAAATCCCTTGAAATCCCTTAAAATTACTTGAAATCTTGTGAAATTTCTTAAAAATTATAAAAATTCTTCTGCATTCTTTTATAATCCCTTCCAATTTTTTTAATCATTAAAAATCTCTAGATATTTTTTAAAGTCACTTAAAATCTCTTGAAATCGTTTATATTCTCTTCGATATTTCAAACGCTTTAAGGAATTTTCAGGAGATTTTAAGAGATTTCTAAGATTTATAGAGATTTCAGAAGATTTCAAGTAATTTCAAAAGATTAATTGTAAAAGAGATCAGAAAATTTTTTAATTTGAAGAGGTTTCAAGGAATTTCAAAGGATTTTAAAAAAATTCTGAAACTGTTTTGAATTCTTTAAAAATTCCTTCAAATTCCTTAAAATCACCTGAAATCTTTTGAAATTTCTCGAAAAACATTCAATTCTTTCGCATTTTTTAAAACCTCTTCAAATTTTTGGAAATCATTAAAAACCTCTTGATATTTTCTAAAATCCCTTGAAACCCTTTAAAATCTCTTCAAAATTTCTTCAAGTTCTTTAAAATCCTTTAAATCTTTTTAAATCGGTTAAAATCACTTGCAATTCTTAAAAATTTAGTAGATACATGCAAAGGTATTTTTAAGCCATTTAAAAAATGTATTTTATAATATTAATTCTGTCCTTCAGTTATAACTTTAGCAGCATTATATAAATGTGCCTGTGAAAGTTATGTATTTCGATGATTGAAGGAAAATGTATTTCCTTATTTGAATCATACCTAATAAGCACAAAGTTATGGACAATAGTGATATTGCCAATTAATTTCCTTTCCTAATGACCTTCAGGCAAGAATTTATTCAAATAAAACATCAGGGAAGAGTCTTGGGAATGAAAGGAAGTAAATTGCTCCTTATCAAGGATACATAAATCATAATTAAATCCGAAGAAATCCTTGCATTGAAATTTCCTGGGTATTCTCTACCGATAGAATAGTTGTTCTTTCTTAATTTTACTTTTGTTCTAAAAGAATCCTTAGGGGAAGTAAACACAAATCCGGGTTTCCATGATACATCATATAAAACTCTAATAATTAGAAATTGAGTAAATGAAATTTCTCAAATGTATTAAATGTATTTATTTCCAAATGTAATTATTTCCAAGCGTATTTATTTACATTTGTCGCACTTACTGAACCTAATTTCTACTTGTTTATATTTTGATACTGACAAGGCCCACTCAATTTAATCTAGCTTCTCTGTGTTTACTTTGTTGTCTAATTGGAGATTGTTTACTATTTACAGCATGATTTGGCCTTCCTGGGAAATTTTGCACTGAATGAGAGTTCATTGTTCGCTCCGTGACTCTTAAGGTCGGTCGATCGGACCTTTTCTCCGGCCATCGACAAACTCTTCCAACCGATGATGATGGCGCATCAAAAGTATTCTTAAACGTTTATTCAATAAAATTAACAAAGTTCTCCCTAAAAATATTTCAATCACCGTCAATTTCGCGAGTAAAATTAAATTGTAAGTGCAAGTTAGTGAAGTGTAGTGTAAGTGAAGTGTAGTGCAAGTCTCAGTGAAAGTGAAGTGCCATTCACAGGACCACGAAGAGTTCGAGGTTCAGGGAACATCTTGCAATTTAGATTCCAGAAGCAAGTCAGTTTTTTAATTTTATTCAAAAAATTATTTTATTTCTTTTGACCTTGACATTTTAATTAATCGAAATTTCATTATTTCAGAATCGAAACGAGAGGAAGCTGGACGAGGTGGTAAGTCCTTTGAAATCCATACAATTTACGTATTGTTCCAATTTCAAAATAATTTGACTCCATTCGAGGTTTAAATCGCGGTTCCCCGAAAATATATTTTAAATAACGTTAAAAACGGGCGTTATTATGACACCAAAAGAAAAGTGTGCCTGTGCAGTGTTTTATTCCTTTTAGTATTTTATTTAGTATTCGAAGTGATAATTAGAGTATTTGGAAAGGGGGTAAAGTTTTTTGAAGGCACGAGCCCTAAAGTACACTTGAGAGGGATGTGGGTGTGTGTTGGCCCTTACGCGGTTCTGTCGATTGTAAAGTAAAGAATCAATCGAGAAACGAAGCGTGTCTGGTCGAATAGAAGGGAAGGAAGGGCTCGTGGCTCGCCCTGGGCTTGAGTATGGTTGGTTGATTCGAATCCCCTTTACAGGGCTAACAAGACCAACTTTGCGACCCGAACACCGACACGCAACGACCCTCGTTTTCGTCATCGAGCGTGAATGTTTCCGGTAAGGTAGCTCGGTTACTTCGTAATAGACTCCCTTTTCTTAACAGCCTTCAACTAACTCCTAGGTTTTGCAAATTGGCTTAATCTTGGTCACTTGGTCATTGATCTACTTTGCTATCTCAAAATCAACTAGAGCATATCTCACTTTTTATTCAATTCCACTTTTGCACTGTATTCCTTCAAATCCTAACAATTTTTTATACAAAAGTGGATCAGTGTTGTAATTTTTCGTTTTTCCAATGAGAAACGCTTTGATCCACTTTTCGATCAAAATTAGACACCTTGGGATTAGATATTTTAGGTATTTTTTTAGAGCATCATTAAAGTTGATAAACTGATGAGATTTTATATTTTAAGTAAGAGTTTAAAACACGAAGGAAGCAATTTCTCAACTTTCAAAGGTCGTATCTAACTCTCAAGTCTGGAAAGGCCTCACGCAGGGTCAAGTTCTCAGTGGCCTCGTTAGAGGCACGAAAAGGGGATTCCCCTGGTACAAGGACGGCGCAACGTTTGGCTCTCCAATTACTCGTCGCGATTTTCATGAACTCATTGCGTTCCTGGGTTCAAGTTCTGATTCCCTTGGAACTCGAACCCTTCCACGTGCAAGCGTAAAATAATTGCTTCGCCCGAATGCACATCTCCGGTTGTTTGCTAATTTGTTCAGTTTGTCGATGTTTACGTTGCGCTGGTAACGCTGACATTTATCATTTCCGCGTTTGTTGCCCAAGTCATAAAATCAATGTTAGAATTTCAACATGATTCATGTTTAGAATCAATTTCCATTTTTTAAAATCTACTGTTTTTATAAAAACAGAAATTATAATTATCGTTCGAAATTATAATTATAATTAAGTTCGGAAAATTATAATTTTCCAAACTAAAATTTCAAGTTTGTGGAATACAAGTACATAATAATTAATTAGAGTCCTCAAAAAGACTCTGTCATCATTTTACTCCCATGTTCGAACTATAAGGGAAGGTGCCACTACTCACGAGAGTTTTAATAATGATTAATGAAATAACAAGTAAAATTAATGTTTGAAATACAATTAACAGTGTTTAACATACATTGCATATGTTCAAAATGAACGTTAAGGGAGGATTTGATTGGAGAGTAATATAAAAATAAATGTATGTGGGTTTTAATTACATCCGCGCTAAGCCTACATTAATTTCTTTTACTCGGAATGCATCAGTGGCTCCGATCAAGCACCCTCGTTTATACGATTCGATAATAATCAATCGGACGTTCCTGCTATTCGGATTTACTGAATTCGAAATAATTGCCTAGCACCCCTGGCTCACCCCACTTGAAGCATCATCGACTGGTGAGGCGTGACTGTCGCGTGGGCTTCACCGATTCACACTCGCGTCAAAACATTTCTGTAGGTCTATTATGGGAAAGATACAAATCATTCCTGAGAAGTATGAACATAAAATATTGAATTTCGAAATGTTTACTATTGAAAATTGATTTCTTTTCATAAATTATTGATTTTTTTGCATAATTTAAGTTCAGTAAATATTTTCCTACTGAAAATTCCTGTAAAGGGATTCCTGTAAATTCCTATATAGGATTCCTATAGGAATTATTATTATTATTCCTTATCCTGTAGGTAAACCTATAGGAAATGACCTCTATTATCCTGCATAGGTTCCTATATAAAAACTTACATAATTTAAAAAAAAAAACTAAAAAATGCTGTGCAGTAGTTTTCTGTAAGAGTTACAGAGCAGCGCAGTGGTTTTTTTTAATGTGTGGGATTATCCAAGTATAGATATATATTATGTATATAACTATTGTGCTTTATTAATATTATTAATCATCAAAGTACTTTTTATTCATTTTTTAATTATGTAAATAACATAATTATAATAACATTATTATAGGAATCTATATAGGATAAAAGGTCATTTCCTGTAAGTCGTATTAATAGGATGACATATAAAATCCTATATATGATCCTTTGTAGGATCCTATATAGAATCCTAGTAGTAGGGTTATAAGATAGTGCTGACTTTAAAAATACACGGTGTATAATACTAAAATTTGATTAATAATCTTTATTCAAGGCATAAAGTATAAAAATTATTAGTTCGGTTGCAAAGAAACTCGATATAAATCTTCCTTTTAGTGTCTCAAACAATGATAATTGGTAAAAAATTTGATTTTATTATCATTTACGTTCAAATATGATTGTCCACAAAAAATTATTCTTTCTTTACTCAAATACATGAAATTACCTATGAAATTTGAGTTACAGAAATTTGAATAATCGGTGACGTAAAAAAGCTTCTCAAACCTGAAATCTGAATTAAAGCTTCAGCACCCTTTTAACAAAATTAACAATGATGAAATCTCTCATAACAAAAAAATTGAAAATTTCCTTTAACATATGAATACATTCTTCTATATCTTTTATTATTTCCCAAAGAAATTTCTGCTACAGAAAATTTCTAATTTTTTAATTTTTTTCTAATTTTTGCATTTCATACATACATTTTTTTTTACACTGGAACTTTAATTTGGATTTCTTGATAGCAGTGTGCTTTTCTGATTATTTAAATTTCGCTCTAAATTAATAAGGTAAATTTGCTGCCAACTGTCGGTTCAAAATATTCCTCTGTACTGATTCAATCAGTAGCCTTTATTCATTGAATGAATCAGTAACTTTTCATGCAGATTTAGAGTTTGTAGCGTATTAATTAGATCCAAAAACGTGTTATTTTGGTTAAATAAGCGCTTTAAAAAAAGAAAGCAGGTTCATTGACTGCCTCAATCATTTCTACCACCCACCCCCTCAATTCCTCGAACCAACATAATATATATCTTCCATCACGATGGAACGGTGGCACCTTGCAATTCTACGTGCGAACTCCCTATGGGACTTGGCGGTTATGCAAACAGCGAAGAAAAAAGAGAAAGGGAGCGATCTCGAAAGTGAGATGGAAGGATAAAAGAGGGAGAGACATATAAGAGTGAGAGAGAGTCAATGTTTGCTCGACTGGTTCAGGGGAGGAAACCAAACGTGGGGATGTTCTGGCACTGGCAGGGCCACAAAGATGGGCCGGGGTGTTACTAATTGGAGGGGTGACGAGGGGAAACCTTGTTATCTCTTAATTGCTACGACCCTCCCGACCCTCCACGCTATTTTGCATCGATAAGGAGAGTCAGTACTACAGTCCTTTGTCCCTCATTGCATCGCTCGTCGTTTGTTGCGACCTTTACGACCGTCACGTCCGCTTGTTCTTTCGCGGACCACGCGATATAAAACTTTCTGACTGTCGCAATGTTACTTTTCGTTTCGTGAAATGTCAGGATTTCGATGATTTATCCACTCTTGCATATACACAAAGTTTCGTAATATTTTACACATATCTTTGTTATGTTTGCATCTTTCTTTCACGAGCATAATTGCAGAGGCAAAGCGACTTTTATTGCTTGTGTGATTACAAAGGGGGGTAATTACAGTTTGAGGCGATAAAATAATGAAGAGGCTGTTCCATGGATCAGAATTTCTAGGTTTTGTGTCGGGGACAAGGTTCCTTTGAAGGCCCTTCTTCTGTATTAATGTGCTTGAAGGAAATTAGAAATTATCCGGAAAATTGTTATTCAGTCAATAACTGTTTTAACCGTAAAAAATATTCTACGGCTGAGTTCAGTAATAATTGAATGACAAAGTTTTTAGTGAACAGCGAAGTTCTAATGGGGATAAATAACCCTTCTTGTATGTACTTTATTGTTCTTAGTTTCTTTTTATTGCTCTCTTTCCCAACAACAGAATTTATGCAATTTTACAATATTTATTTACTTATTACTTGTTGCCTCTGAGTTATGGCAATATTGATTTATCGTTCACTGAATATTGGACATTTATGTCCCTTTTGCAAGAAAGTTTAGTTTCTCGCTGGGAAAAGACAGCCTTTGATTTTTCTTATCCCGGTAATCGGCTTTGCTCGCTCATAATTTGTACTAGTCCCCAGGGGACATTCAGTTTGAGACTTTAATAAACTGACTCTGTCTGACGGAACTTCAGTCGCAGGAGGGAGAGCTGAAACTTACTTCAACAGGAAAACACGTTATTTCAGAAACGAAAAGAGCCACGCAAACCTCATTTGCACCAAGGTTGGTCTTTTCAAGTCCTTCAAATGAAGTATTCTCCTCTTCATTCACAGAAAATGGTATGCCCAGGGTGTCTACCCATCCTGGAAAACCTGGAGTTGTCAGGGAATTTTTTTATACCTGTAAAAACCTGGAAATGTCAGGGAATTTTTTCTAGCGTACTTAATGTTTTTTTTTTTTTTAATGAATTAAATAATCAGGGCGGTAACTTGATCGGAAAGTTGAGAAAGACTGGGAAATGACCGGGAATATAATTAAAAAATCGGGAGTTTACTTCACATCGCAGTAAAATTCAAATTTTTTTTCTTTTAATCATTATTTATACTATACATATAAATTGAATTGGTTTCAGACGATTTTTTTTACATTTATTGGAATAAAAATATAGAAAAAAAAGTTTCCAATCTTTCCGAAATCCAAAATTTTTATTTATTGGATAATAGAAATTTATCTGGCGTTGCCCAGAATTTTAAGAGATTTAAAGAAATTTCAAGGGATTTCAAGAGATTTCATAAAATGTTAAAAATTATGAAAGTATTTCAGAAGATTCATAGTGATTTTATGGAAGTTCAAGGGATAACAAAATTTCGAGGGATGCTAAAAGATTTTGATTGATTTTAGGGATTTAAGGGATTTTTAAGAAAGTTGAAAATGTTTTTTCAGGGATTTCAAGATATTTCAGGAATTTTAATGAACCCCAAGGAATTTTAAAATATTTTAAACGATTGTAAGACATTTTTACAGAAGATTTGAAAGATTGAAAAGAATTACAAATAATTTTAAGCGATTTCATTTAATTTCCTTCACGTTTGAATGAATTTCTTGAAATTCCTTACAATCACACAACATCACTTGAAATTTCTTAAAATCCCTCTAAATTCCTTAAAGTCACTTAAAATCGGATAAAATTCATTGAGATGTCTTGGAATATTGTGAAACATATAAAAATCTTTATAACATACTTTTCATAACTCCTTAAATTGTCTTAAACTATTTAAAAAAATCTTTTGAAGTTGCTCAAAATATCTTGAAATCCCTTAGGTTTTCTTAGAATTTAAAGAATTTCAAGAGATATACTTTCAAATAACACAAAATCACTTGTTATTTCTTAAAAGTTTTTAAAACCCCTTTAATTCTACAACATGTAAAATTTCTTTAAGAAAATGTTTAAATCTCTCAAAATCCATTTAAAAAATCTTTTAGTATTAAAAATTCTGCAAAATCCCTTAAAATTTCTGAAAAAATCTTTTAAAATTAGATAAACCCCATGAGATCCCTTAATATCTTTTAAATTCCTTCAACCCAATACTAATATGATAATATATATTTAGAAATATACCTAGAAAAAACCTGAAAAAGTCAGGGAATTTTTTTTTAATAATTTAGTATACACCCTGATGCCTCAAGAATATTTAAAAATATTTCTTAATAGTCAAAATACGTTTCTGGTCGTAATTTTAAAACATGCAAAAATTGAAAGTTTTGAAAACGTTTTTTTTTGTGCACGGTAGAAAATGCAATGGGAATTCGAGTCACGAAACGAATCCGGGGAACGAATCGTAACGAGTTCGATTATCCAACACACCATGAGTCAGTTCTGTTCCTGGAATTGGGGGGCCCCTGGTTATTTTCCTCGTTCCTTGGCATTACCACGACCTTCGAATAACGGGTGTCCGGATTCCCAGGAGGTATTCCATTTCTGCCCCACTGCCTCATTGTTATGCAATGCACCAACTCCATACTAACGACCTACACACCCCCGTTGAAGGGGCTTACCAGGGGATATCTAGATCGGTTTCCGAAATCGGCTTCAAGAGCCTGGTTACCAAGATTTACATTTCCCAATTTCGCATTACGACTCGTTCATTTTATTCCCCACTGATCATGATCATTATCATTTTGGAACCTGCTCTGCTTAATTTGTCATTCGGTTCTGATACATCTGACATTCAGATTTGACTGAGCTGATATATCATGTGAGTTTTTTCTGATAATGGCTACATATTGAGTGGGGTGTAGAATCAGTGTCATCATGATTTATGATCTCTGCAAATTCGCCAACAGGCTCTAAAGCCAGACAATCCATTTTTATTATTTATCTTTTGATAGTTGTTGTAAATAACGCAAATATTTTTGAAATATAGTTAGTCTTACAAGAGACAAAGTAGAATATGAATAAAGTTCATCTGCCTTCGTATTAAAATATCCATTTCCAGATATTATTCAACTTGAACTTGTAACCTTTTCACAAGTCTTTATTTATTTTTAATTTGATTTAAAACGGATTTAAATTGCAAATGAAAATAAAAAACCTCTTTCTTGACATTAAAAAGTTAATTTTGCATACTAATGTCTAGAATAGACGAATGCTGGGAATTTATATCAAGATTCCTTAAAATTTTGCATAAAAATTCAAAGTTGAAGATTATGATTTCAAACTGAAGATTACGATTTCAAATTGAAGAAATATACGATGTATCAATATAAATGATGTAACTGAGACTGGATAAAGGAAGAAATAAAATTGGATGTGGTAATAAATAGACTTGGTTGAAAATATCCTGAGTGCTTTCCCACTTTTAGGGGCATAAATTTCCGTGCAATTTAGCTCTGAAAGGAGAAAGTAATTTAGCAACCAATTAAGAAAGACAGTCGAGGTATAACGGAAAGCCTTTGCCATCCCTTCGATTTCCCCTGCATGCGTTTTTACATCCACAGTCTTGACTTACACCATTAGCAACCCGATACTAAGGCTTGCACTCAGAAGCAAGTGTTCATTTTCCTTTTTCCTTTTTCCTAATTTGAACTCCTATAGATTTCCTTCTTTATATTTTCTGTCAGTAAAAAATAATTTCCTAAACTTCTTCTCAAAAGAATCCTTTTGATATATTTTTTTTTCAAATGGATGAAAAGTTGTTTCGCGTTAATCACTTAAATTATTTTAATTTTGTGAAATTTGTTATATATTTTTGTCGTATGTACGTTGATGGACAGAATTCAAGTTTATTCAGGGGGTAACTTTGGAAGTTTACACTTAATCATGAAATGGATTGAGATTGGAAATGGCAAACTCGTCCCTCGCTAGAGTTTAGTTAGCGACACTCGGCTTGCTTTGAAGTCAAACGAGCTTTTCTACTGGCCCATCACCCCTTAGGTTCTCCCTTGATCATGCTTATTAGCGAAAATGGTTCTGCAAACATCTACTTTCGATATCGATAATTTATAAAATGTACTTTTTATTTAAATTCCTCTATAAAAAAAAGTGGTGTAATGAAGTGTCTCGAAAATTTCCCATACATTGTTGTTACAGTGTTCTCAGATCGAGCTAGAAATTTTCCCCCTCCACATCCACTATTTTATAGAAAAAAAGCAATTTGTCAAACTTGAAACTATTATTATTACTCTTTTTAAGTATTTTCTTGAATAATATAAGAAAATTCTCACACATTAAATTTAATAAGTTACTTTTTGTGGATAAAATAGTATATGGAGAGGGGATTTTCTAACAAATATATAAACAAAATAATCGCGTGCGTGTTGGTTTGCTAGTTCCTCAAAATTTCACAAAAACCTTCAAAATCCCTTAAAATTCGCTAAAATCTTCTAAAATTCCTAGAAACCACTCGAAAATCCTTCAAATTATACAAAAATTGTCAAAATCATAAATCTCATTGAGATCCAATCCTAAAAATCTTTTGAAATTCTTTAGCATTTAAAATTCCTTAAAATATCATTAGAAATCTCATCAAACTTCATGAAATTCTTAAAAATTCCACAGTCTTTCAAAAATCAGAAAAATCTCCTGAAATATCTTAAAATATTACAATTTTCAAAATCCTTTGAAATTCTACGAAATCTTTTAAAAATCATAAAAATCTTTTAAATCTCTGAATAAAATTCCCCGAGAAACTTAAACTTCCTTAAAATCACATCAAATTTCATGAAATTCTTCAAGAATTCACAAAAACTTTTAAAAATCATAAAAATCATTGAATTCTCTGAAAATTCCTAGAAACCTTTCGAATCATCTTAAAATTCCTCGAAATTCCACGAAAACATTTAAATTCCCTTAAAACTCATAGAAACCTTTTGAAATCTCTTAAAATTCATAAAAAAAATCTCAAAATTGCATGAATTCCTTCAAAATTCCATGAAATATCCAGAAATTCCTTTAAATTCTTAGAAACCTCTTGAAATTCCTCTCTAAAAAAGTTGTGTAACGAAATGTCTCGAAAATCTCGCATAAATTGTTTCAAGTTCGAGTTCAAACCTAATTGGCTTTAGAATGATTTGAAGTTGAAAAAAAATACTAATCGCGCGCGTATTGATTTGCTAGTTTCATAAAAAATACACTTCCAATAACGAGGATCCAATTATTATTAAAGTACATGACGATGCAATTATTTATTGCGACGGAAAAAAGAGGTAGATGGGAAGTGTAGAAATAGAACTAATGATATATACATTTCGAAGAAATTTACTATAGTCTTGATGTAATGGACATTGGGTTACTTAATGGACTAGGACACGCGTACTAAAGAAAAGGGGATTTGCGTGTTGATGGCTACGTGGGTCAACGTATGCCTGACCCTTCAAGGGCCGTTTCTACTGCACAGCTCCAACTCGAGTATGTGTCACGCGAAAAGACCATTAATCGCCATTACATGTGTTGCTTTTTTTAGTCTCTTATAATTTACCTATTTAGAGGATAAATTTTTATCGATATCCCTGTCTTCACTTAAGCCCCACATATTTTATCACTCAACTCAAGAATTGTCCAAGAAGTACGATTTTGTACTACTTATAAAATTATCCCACATTTTAGAAAGTTATTCCAGTTATGGAATCAATCATCAATCAATCATCAATAGTTTTAATTTCTTACGCACTCAGTACAATACATCTGCATTTTTTTTCAATTTAAATATTAAATATTTAAGATTTTAAATATTGGAAGTGAAGAATCACTTTGAATAAAAACTGCGAATTAATTTGAAAGTTAAACGGCGGCACGCGGATGTCCACTTATTCTACCTGAACACTCTGAACGCTTTTGCGTTTAAACCCTTATTGCATTAACCCTGCAATCCGATTTACCTGTAGGGAGAACCGCACTTTACTAGGGCTGCACTGTCACGAGTCAACCATAAATAACGCGTTATCTCTTGTTCTGATAGCGGCTAATTTATTTACGAATCGGCGGTGTCCTAAATTGAGGGTGGCTCCTGAACTTCGAGGGATAGTCTCTCCTATGAGTCATGTACCATCTGCCGCTTTATTATGACATAAGCAATTTTCTTTCAACCTAGCCCTTCCTTCATTCACTCGCGAAATTCCTTTCAACCAGCCAAATATTCCTCGCTTTCTCGCAATCAATGTAACCGGATGCAAAAATTCTGTTCCGGACGATTTATAAAATTAGAGAGGGTCTTCCATTCATCAATTTTCGTTAGATAAACGTTAAATCGGGATTTTAGGTTGCAATATTTTTATGATGGATTTCAATTGAAAAATGTGATTGAGTGTTTGATGCTTAATGTTAAATAAATATTTGATATCATTTTATAATTGGTGCATGTGTTAATTTGTGCATGTTATAATTTGATATCATGTTTTGTAGGTGGGAACATCGTTAATTAATAGCAGGGCGTGTACCTGGTTGCAGATCGATATCACGAACCCCCGGGCGGTGTATTTAATGTTTTCTCTTTTTCTTTTTATGTATTTTTCTCTCTTTCCAGTTCCCCCTGCTCATCTGCTCCGAATCGCTCTCTATCAAAAGAGCATCCATGTAATTCGTGAATGAGGAGGAACGGGTGGGGTCGTAGAAAATCAAGTATTTGTAGTTTCCTCTTTGCGATTTACACGAAAGTAACCGACAAAAATCCAATATAAAACCAATATCTGAAGTGACACCCCAGTTCGTTTCATCCTGAGATCTTACCACCCTTGTAAAGTAATTTTCTTATGGGCGTCTGGAATTTCTTAGTCGACACTTCGCTCAGTTATGGAACTAGGGGATTGCCCAGGCGTCTTTTCCTACGTTTACAGAACTTTATGTAGTCGAGCTTTCCGCCACGAAATTTTTAGAAAGGTAATAACCAAGAAAGTAAAGACATTTTTAAAGTCTAATAAAACATAAGGCTAAAATAATGGATAATATTTTAGTCTTTTGTACACTGAATTTTTGTTAATATTTGAAACTGGACTTAAAATGTGTTCCTTGAAAGTTTTGTGGTTTTCACACTTTTGTGAAAATGCAGACGAGAAGCGACTATGAGAATTCATGAAAAGCTCAGGGATTTTCTGCGAGGTTCGAAGTTACGACTTTGAGAGAAGCCGGAGCTTGTGGAGTCAAGTTTGTGGAGTTTTGTGCTGAAGCCGAGCTCGAGTTTCCCTCTCCAATCATTTTTCTTTCTTCTAACTTTTCCACGCTTTTCTTCCCTCAACAGAGAATCAGCTTAAGAGCATTTTTATTATTTTTTATGGAAACCCGTAATTCACTCCTGATCTTCACATAGTTTCATTATTTTCTAAGATGATTTTATAACTAGAGAATTCCAGTTTGGAAATTTTAATTCCAGTTTGTTAAACGAATTCTACACTCAGAAAACAGATTCCTTGAATTAAAAACAGTTCTTTCGATTCAAAGAAAGTTTCTTTAATTAAAAAAAAATATTTCTTCATATTGAAGAAGTATTCAGATGGAATTTCTGAAAATGTTATCAAAATAATTTAAATTGTTGTATTTGGATTTGTTGGAGGTCGGAAGGGGTTCTCGGATTAAATCGTTACTCAAGACGCGAAAAGAATAAAATTGGCAACGTGTTTTCATCCTTTTCTTCGTCAATCCTACTCTTTCAGGTAACAAGATCGTATCTGATGCGTGCCATTTGCATATTTCGCCCCAGGCGTTTAGGTTCTTGCACGTGGCAATCCAAAGGGGGGACTCGATTTACATTTCGCATCAACATCACAAACGTATTTTAAAATATAAAAAACATTATTTCTCATGCCAGAGAATGTTATTATTGTGCCATTTGTTAAAAATAAATTTTGGTACTTTAAAAAATTTCGCATTTATAAAAGTGAAATTTATAATTGTTTGCGGAATCACGTAAATTTACCGAAATTTAAAATAATTAGAATATACTTTGGGAAAATTGTAGAGAGGATTCTAATATATAGAAGGATAAAAAGGGAATTAAATATTAAGGGAAAGAAAACTGTTGTTGTAAAAAGCAGTTAGTTCTGTTTTCTTGTTTCTAACAGTGACAAGTTCCTATTATTTCATTTCCTTGATATCCAGGAGACAAGCGATGTTTTGTTAGCCCACATTGTCAACATTTATGTTTATTCAGTTTATTTGATGTACGATTCGTGTCACGTATATTTTCGAGTTTAATAGAACTTAATATTACTCAGGAAATGGAATAATGAATTCACTATTAGAAATATTTAGAGAATTTTAACTGAGTTTTCCTTTAAGATAAGAAGGGCCAAATTGTTAGCTTTTCATGAAAGTATATGTAACGAAATATTATGTAATTTTAAAATCTTTTATTCTGTATCGAAGAATTTCTCTAAGTTATAATACATATATATTCTTTAACAACTAAGAAATCCGATACAAATATTAAAAATCTATTTGCCAGATTTTTTCGAAACCGTTTTCCAAGAGTCAAAATAACCCTGCTGATTAACTGAAAGAAAAAAATTCTATAAAATCCAAAATTAAATTAAATGTTTTTGTATCATCTAAGAGTCTTTGATTTACATGTAATATTATTCATAAAATTAACTTAAAATTAATTTTTTTTATTAAAACTTACTGGCTTTAGTATTATGGAAAGTGGAAAGTAGAACAGCTGCAAATACGAAGCAGATATAAATAAAATTATCCATGATGAAGTGGTATTAGAGATATAATTTTACTTTGTAAAATATGAGTCGTCTTCACAGTCGAGTTTTCTTTTGACAATATTCTAGCTGCCTTTGGCCTTTTTATACCTACTTTTTTTTAGATTCGTTTATCTTTAAAGAGACTAATTTTGATAACGAATGGAAAAAAGAGATAAAAAAAGAAACGGGCAGTAAGTAATTACAGTAAATTACCTGCCTAAGTGCTTCGGCTTATGCAATAAACGAAAAATTTGTTTCATTTAAGACGAAATAATTCAAATTCAAGGACGTTACAAATTGGTGTCAGTTTACAATGTATTTCTCTTCCTAGTTGATATTTTAAAACTAATTAAAAACAAAAACGACAAAAAAGCACCACTTTTTGTTCCCTTGGCGTTTGTATTTTTTTTAATGGCATTTTTTAAACTTAATTTATAACGTAATTGAGACTAACAAAAATAAATAAGTATAAAATAATTTAAAACATTAGAAATCTGCATAGAAACGGAATTTTTACGATATTAAAAGATCGAGAATTCAGTAGTCACAGAAAGTTCTGGTCAGCCCAGATACATTATATGCATAAGGGAGACTTTGCGTTGTAGTTTTTTATATCTAATTTTTCGATTTAATTTCTAATACAAAATTACATGAATTCAATTTGAAATCTAATAATTTTAGACCCTTCAAATCAAAATTTTTTTCAATTTTGAGGCAAGTATATTTGATTACATCAAATTTAAAAAAATTTAAAGAAATTTAAAGGAATTTTTTTAAATTTACTAGCATTTTAAAGAGTTTATCCAAGTCGGGATTGGTAATGTGGGAAATCAGGAAAAATATGATTGAAAGCCTGGAAGTAAGAACATAAAATTTGTCTTTGAAGGAGAAAATTACTCACTCTGGCAGGACATGGAGAGCTGTCTCTGGAGAAGCTCCCAAGAGTGTCCAGCAAACGACGCGGAGCCCCCAACACGGAATCCCGCCATCCCTCTGAAAAATAAAAGAGAAAATCGGAAATCAGTTAATATCGTCGAGTTAGACATGTGACAGTTGAAATCATTTTGCTCAAGTTTCCACCAGGAGTTGGGACTTCCTGAACGGAGATGGGAATTCCTATGCAATCCGGATATCACTACACAAATTGCGTCCGCTGACTCTCTAATAGATCGCAGTATTATTTCAGAATTCAAAACTATATCGAACTTCTATCTATTAACTATAATAACAAACACATGGAATTTAGTGTTGTATTTTGTCAAGAACTGCAAATTCTGTAATAATTTTAAATTAGCAACGTATGCAATTTACGTAGCTATCAAAACCAATAAAATTATTTTGTTTTTCCTTTTTTTTTTTAAAGATTTCGTGGAATTTTAAGGAATTTTAGGGTATTTTATGGTATTTAAAAGGAATTCATGAAATTTTGAGATTTTAAAGAATTCTAAGGGATTTTAAGGGATTTTTAAAACTTACAATGTTTTATGAAGCTTGAAGGATTTTAAAGTTTATCGGGGAATTTTATTAAAGAATTTCAAAAGATTTTTATGATTTTAAAAATATTTCGTAGAATAATTGAAAAGTTTTTCGAAGGTTGTTGTAAAATTTTAAAGGATTTTGAAAGTTTACGTGAAATTCTCAAAGATTTCAAAAAGTTTCTAGGAATTTTAAGATTTTTCAAAAAATTTGTAGGAATTTTAAAAAATTTTAAATGTTTTTGTGGAATTTCAAGGAATTTTAAGAAATTTTTACGAATTGCGAGCAGTTTTGACGATTTTTAAGTGATTTTAAAAGAATTCAAGATATTTTTATGATTTTTGAAAGATTTCTTAGAATTTCCGGAAATTTTTAGGAGTTTAAAAAAATTTTCACGAATTTTAACGAATTTCTAGAGATTTAGATGACTTTTAAAATATTGTATGGATTTTGAAGGAATTTAAAGTTTCTCGGGGAACTTTATTCAAAGATTTAAAAGATTTTTATGATTTTGAAAAGATTTCGTAGAATTTCAAAAGATTTTGAAGATTGTCTTAAAGTTTTAAGGGATGTCAAGAGATTTTTCAGATTTGTAAAAGATTTTATATAATTTTCCAGAATTTCACGTACTGTTACCAGATTTCTAATAATTTCAAGGGATTTCAAGAGATTTTCTTGATATTTAAAACATTTTGTAAAATTTTTATGGATTTCACGGAATTTGAAGCGATTTCTAATGATTTTAAAGTTAAAAGAATGTTAAAGAATTTAAATGTTAAGAAATTTAAAGAATTTTTTACGAATTTGAACGAATTACAAGAGATTTATGATTTTGAAAGAGGTTTATAACAATTCTCAGGAATTTAAACGAATTTACGGGATTTGCAAAGTATTTAAGATTTTCGAGACATTTCGTTACACCACTTTTATTTAGAGGTGATAAAGTCTGTCAATTACAGAACTTTATTTGAGCATTGAAATGAAATGAAATGTAAGTTCAAAGAACAAATTTTCTTGCCTGCTTTCCTTGTCAATAATATAAGAATATTGTCGATACCTGAATAATTTGCAGTCGCAATTGATTCAGAGACAATAAAAGTTTAAGTTTGATTACCGTGACGATGGATTGCAGTTAATATAATAGCGACAGAATAATGTAATTATACGAATGTAAGTTGCGACAGTATGAGCCAGCAAGAGACTCAGGGGATTTTGATATTGCCACACCGTTGAATCTCCCTCGACCTCCTCCTTCATTTATGTACCCGTTGATCTCGTCTTAAGCCGCGAATATCTTCAGTTATGGGCACGCGTTTTATTAAATGGCCCGATGACGGATTGCTCTGTCTCGATGTTATTAAGGGAGCGTTTACAGTACACTCAATCACAAATACTCTGAGTAATTATGCAATGCGAGTGAGTAATAACGTTCCTGCAATACAGAACGCAGATTTCTCAATATTAAGTGGCTTGAAGACGTGGGCATGCTTATTAAATCGTAAATGAGTTCAATACTGAAATTATTTATTAGGGTGAAGGCCTCTCGTTTTGATCCGACAGATCTTTAACACAAAAACACTCTTCAATAATTTCAATTGATTTTCTCATAGCAATTTAAGAATATCTTTCAAATATATTCCAAATTTAACAATGCATATCACGTAGCGAAAAGACCCCTGAATCCTAGTTGTCACCCCGAATTGAGGAAAGGCTTAAGTTGGGTGATATCAAGGGATGGAGACATGTTCTTGTTGCGTTCTGCGTACCCATTGTCATTGAAATTCCTCTCCTGTATCCTGAGGGAGGAAGGAAGGGGCTTTTACAATTTCCGTCCATGCAACGCACTGAGAAATGAAAATGGCTGAAGTGTAACGAGAGTAGAAGGGATAACATCCGACCCTCGTAATTTCTAAACCGAATTCTCGTTTAATATTTATTTATTTCAGTTTAACTCGACCTGCAAACGAAAAACGTATCTTCATGCATTTTTAAGTTCACTTTGCTTTAAACCTCTTTCTGTAAAGTTTCGAGTAGATTCCCCCTGTGAATTATTAAATCACTAGACAAACTTCTTTTTATTTTAGGTTCTTTTAATTACGAAAATAAATTCAGGAAGGAAATGATGGTGTATTTTCCACTGATTTATGTAATGTATTGTATAAATCATAATAGCGCGTGAATGCCAAATGCTCTGCGCCTTTCTACGACAAATGACAAACGATTCGGATAACTATTGCCAGCAATTGTTCGAACAACAATAGACTATAGCGAATGCCTTCATCCTCGTGTCCGGTTAGCGATATAAGGGAGGAGAGTTGCCCCTTGTAATAAGTTCCGTAATTGAGATTTATTAATATGGAGGATGGTTGGTGGCCACGAAAATTTTCCCATCTAGCTTGGGGGTAGTGAGAATAATGTTATTACACGAGAAACGATGATTTCTCTCATGAATTTAGGCTCTAATGTTCTCCCGCCACACGGTTTTGCAATTTTATAGACTCTGGGGTAATTGAGTCTGGTATATTTACAGTTGAGTCTATTAAATCCTAAAACCGTTGAAAAACATTTAAGATAAAGAGATGCAATTTTTATTAATTATATTTATGTTTGTTGATTGCAAATATAAGAAGATAAATTAAGACTTCTTTATTGAAAAATGATGTTTCATATGACAGTGAAGATATGAGATACATTATACACTGTCTGAATGTGAAACATCTGGAACTAACGAGCAGCAATGAAGCGAGAGGAGAACCTTCGAATCAGTGAATCTCTGAATGTGTGTTTACGAAATCGCGACTTTCTATCTTGTGTCGCACCATTGACCCATCTGAGAACTTTATTCTCAAAAAAGATCTTATTTAATTATATTAATCCTGTACCATTAAGAAATCTCCATCATTACGCGGTACCAATCGTTTAAAAAGAATTACATCTCAAAATTACAATTTCAATTACGGAAAGTTAATGTGAATAAAGTTGCGAACGTTCAAATGAACGAAATATTTTTTTCAAATTATGTTTTGTCCAGAAATATTGTGCCAACTAAAAATAACAATCATAATTACAAGTTTATTTCATTTTTTATTATTTTCAATTTAAGTGAAACAATATTTAAAAACTTTTTATAGTTACAAATACAATCAATACAAAAATTCATTCATTTGAACGTTCAGAACTTTTCAATCATGAAAGTTACGTAAATAAATAAAAGAATGGTTACGCAGGTCAACAAAAAAAAATAGTCATTAATTCTAATTCTATACATCGAGAACAACCAAAATATTTTACCCTTTTTTATTGTTAGTTACGTAAAAACATCAAAAATATATCGCAAAATAAGTAAGAGTGAGAATCAGTTAATTTTAAAGAGTTCATAAGTGACTTTATCTTAATTTTATTCATGTTATGATTTATGGGGTATTAAATATTCACTCATAACTGTCATCAATAATTTTTATTTAAATTTGAAGACTTCGGCACATTTTAGAAAGTAACGAAAGGAAATTGACTTCAGACGAAAGTCAAGTTACGATTCCATTATACAAGATGTTACGATTCCATTATACAAGATCGTAGTGGTAATAATTGATAGATGTCACTTATTTTAATCTCCAGATACAAATGTTAACATGATTATAAGAATTTAATCATTACACTTCTACATTTCTATTTTGACATATGGACGTAATCTTCTCTAATAATCTTCTATCTAGAGTAAATTTTCGACTAATCGGCGAAAATCTAAATTGTAGACACGATAAGCTGTTATATAATGATTCTGTGCTTCATCCAGATAATCTGAGAAGAGATCTTGTTCAACATCGAAATGGCGACTTTTCGTGCTACGAAATTCAGACATGAAAGTCGACGATTAATGATTGCAATAGACGGTGGTCTATGTTCTGCTAAAATTCTTTTATTTTTCTTACAATCAGTCGAACTGCTCGAATTGAGGAAAATCGACAGGAACAATGAAATTTATCAGAAGACCTGAGAGATTCATGGGATAGGTTTTTGTGGCGAGAAAATCGATAGTGGCTCAAGGTGAATTCTCATTCCAGACCCGTAGGAACGAAATGTCTTGATTAACTGACGACGCGTCGTTACTGTGACCACCCTGCCTGCCAGAATTGCCCAGTAGGGGTGGACAATACGAAGGGGTGCCCCGGGTAACAAGAAAATGGAAGTAGGCGTCTTCCAAACCACAGCAGACTTTACTTTGGACTTTTATTCACCATAAAGTTCGCTATTCTTTTTCTAATCACCGAGATACGGTCTTAACGTTTTATTAACTTTTTAATAAGAACCCTCTAGTCACGAAAACATTGATGAGTTTCCTTTTTCTTTTTCAAGAATGGTTTTCTCAGTTTTATGGGATTTTAAATATTTTAGTAGAATTTTAAGATCAATAGGTTTCTAATAATTTATTTAAGAGGTTTTTAGAAATTTTAAAAGATTTTGAAGTTTTTCGTGGAACTTAAAGGATTCAAAATGGAATTTTAAAACGTTTCTAGCGATTTTTATTAATTTTAAGTCATTTGAATTGATTTTAAGTGTTTTCAAAGTTTATCATGAAATTTTAAAGGATTTTAAGAGATTTTTATATTTTCAAAAGATTCCGTAAAATTTTAAGGGATTTCAAAAGATTTCATTGATTTTCAAAAGACTTAAAGCTATGCGATTTTTTTTTTTAATACTTTTTTGTCGGGGAAATTTGTCTGAAAGTCAGGAGTAAATCAGGGAAATGTCAGAGAAATTGAAAGATTGATTAATAAAAACCCTGATCACGAAAACATTGCTGAGTTTCCTTTTTCTTTTTCAAGAAAGGTTTTCTCAGTTTTCTGATTCAAAGTGAAATATTGCTTTCAGGCTAAAATCTTTTCTTTCGAAATTGCAAGACCCCGTGCAAAAATTGCCTCCTTTACCCCTATTTAAAATGGGGTTCTGCCGGGATTTCTATTTTCAATAAAAATATTTGAATTAGGCATTTATGGGGCAACTCCTCTGAATTCTTTTAAAATTCTTTAAAATCATTTGAAATCTATTCAGATCGCTTTAAATTCTCTTGAAAACCTTTAGGAAATCATGATATTTTTGAAACCTTGTAAAATTTCTTAAAAGCGTTTTAAATTCCCTAGAGTCACTTGAAATTTCTTGAAATCCCCTTAAATTCCGTAAAACCACTTTAAATCTATTCAAATCGCTTTAAATTCTCTTAAAATCCTGTAAGAAATCTCGATATCTTTTCAATTTTATAAAATTTCTTGAAATCCCCTTAAATTCTTTAAAATCTCTGGAAATACTTAAAAAAAAATTGTTAAATGACTCTAAAATATTGAAACTCCCGTGAAGAATTTGCAATTCTTTAAAAATTCTTTAAAACTAATTTTTCGATATAATTGCTACCTCTTTTTTATAATATTAGGATTTTAAAAAATAAGGAATGGTTTTAATGGTTTTTAGTGGTTTTGGTATTTAATGGGGTGTTGGCCAGTTTTCCCTACGTGGAAAATTTACCAGTGAGATGGAGACGCACCTTGTGGGGTTCTTTCTAGTTTTCCAGATAAGGACCACATTAGAACTAGGGAAAACTGGCCAGAACCTCATCAAGGCCCCATAAAAATTTCTGCATGGGATCCTTAAGAGGAATACTTTGTTTCCAGGGTGTCTAATGGATCAGGAAACCGGGAAAAACCCGGGAATTTCATTTAGATTTTGGAATTTTTTGTATTTTATTGAAAAATCGACTGTTTTCTACTTTATCTTCTTCTTATTCTATTTCTACTTTATCAAATTAAAAAAATATATACTTTCAAAAATCACAAAAAGGCAAGTATAAATTGGTCGGAGGAAAACAAATTTTACCGGGAAAAGGCTGGGAAAAATCCGGGAATTTCCAATTCCCTGATCACTAGACACTCTGGTTTCGAAAAACATGAAAACTCTTAAAAGAGAAATTCTCACTCTTTGCTCGACTTTTATTCTAGACACCACTTTCGTATCATCCTCGTCTGTAGTCATAAAAGAGGTCCTACCTTATGAATATAGCATATAGTCGTTTCGTTTCTTCAGAACGACCACCCTGTATTATATAAAATATATATATTGTACTTGGTAAGCCATGAGCTTTCCTGGTACTGCTTGCATGAGCTACGATTCGTTTGGTTTGGGGTGAACCATGTTGCGATACGGGTATCAGTAAGCACATAAAACGGCATTAGCACGTTCCCCATATGTCGCTGCGAGAAGCACAATTTATTTGAACGTTGCCAAGGGAAACATGGAGAGGAAGAGTAAAAATGATGAAGTCGATTGGTGATTCCCGACTCGATCAGTGATCGACTTCCATCTTCTCACGAGACCTCAAAGATCAACCAACGATTCGAGATTGAGACTCGTAAATCAAGAGTCGCTACGACGACCCTGTGAACGAGCCGACAGATAGAAGGAGACCTTAGGGTTTATCATCTAATCCACGCACAATGGGGGTGGGCGTTAATAAAACCATTTACGAGCCCCTGACTTTCACACAGCTTTTCGAGCTTTGTTTCTTGTCCCTTCGCAATCAAGAAAAACCTCGCAGCCAATTTACAAAGACTTTGCTCAATTGTTCTTCTGCTATTTTAATTTTGGTTTCTCATTTTGATTCCCAAACACGGAAAAAATTAAGTGGCTGAATTTACCATTTAAAATAGTCAACATACGCTCTGAATGTATTTTTCCTGGAATTTAGTAACTTTTGATATTTAAAATTGTAATTTTTGCTAAGAAAATCTTAAACCCTGCTATTTTCTTTGTAAAAGTTACAATTTGAAATAGTAAAGCTTACAAAATTCCAGGAAAAAGGTGCATTTTGACTATTTTAAATGTTAAATTTAGCCATTTTTTTCATTTTATTTTTTCCGTGAAAGTCTAATTATTTTACTTTTTTTGTGCAAGAAGAGAAAGTAACAATAAATCTTGAAATTGATTTTCTTCTATAAATGGGAATAGTAAAAGATAGTGAAGCAATTTCATTTTCAAGGAAAAAGTGTGTTACATTTCCACACTAAAACTGAAGACATAAAAGTGTCACGATCTGAGAACTTGGGACACATTGATGAAATACGTTACGAATGAAGGGCTGTAAAACTGCATGAGATGAATACAGAAGCCATGAAAGTTCACATGGGAATATAGTATCAAGAGAAAGAAACGAATAGGATGATTATATAGATGAGAAAAAGCTAATGTAAGCTCCAATGCTTTATGTAGAGCAGATAAACTAATAAAGGAAGGATTTTAAAAGAAAATGAATACGAGGACTAAAGGCGAAAGGAACTATGAGAAATGGAAGCAAAAAAGAATGTATTTTTTAGCTCATAAATGATAATGGCGCTTGGAATCGAAGGATCGGGATGTAATAGAAAAATGCGAGGTCGGTAATAAGGAGATCAAAGTGATTTTAAAATGTAAAATTTATAAAGGTAGTGAAGTGAAAGGAACGGACCTCGAGATATGTTTCACGGAAATGTGGAAGTGCATAAAAAGATGTTTCGTATTTATATGACGAGGCCATTATATGATAAATAAAGTTTCACGTTACTCGTCTCGTAAAATAAAATCTAGACAAAACACATTTGTGGAAGCATTATATTAAAAAGTGATGAAAAAATTATGTGAAGTAATTCAAAGGGATAAAAATATCAGAATACTCTCTAAAATTGAATCAATGAAATTTCTCTGATTCTCGGGAATTTTTTCTCATAATTTTAATAAGTAAAAAGCTTTTTATAGAAATGTAATTTTTTGTAAAATGCGAATTTTCAATTCAACTCTCAATTCCTCTGAGAATTCAGGATGTCTAGCGGACCGGGAAAAGTCCGGGAATTTTTGGTATTTTATTGAAAAAACGTACTGAATAAATTAAAAATATTTATACCAGGTATCAGAAAAAATCTTGAATTTCGAAATACAAAAAAATACAGATTTTTTAATTTCCTTTAGAAAAAATTTATAGAAACTGAGAAAATTTATTTGCAGACCTAAAACAGTCTAGTGAAAAATGTAACAGAAGTTTAGAATGTTCAGTTGAACGAAATATTTGTTCCCAATTCTTTTTGATCCAGAAATATTGTTCCAACTAAAAATATCAATAGACATCACAAGTTTCTTTCATAAACAATTATTTTCAATGCAAATCAATCAATATTTTAAAACTCTTTCTAGTTTAAAATACAATCAACACAAAACTTCGTTCATCTGAACGTTCAGAACTTTTTAGTTATTAGCGGAAACTCTAAACAATTTGTTGACTTTAAAAAATCACAAAAAGATAAATTGGTCGGATGAAAAAAAAATTTGACCAGGAAAAACCCGGGAATTCCAAATTGCCTGATCATTAGACACTCTGGTATTTATATCTTTCACATAAATCTGCTGTGTACACAAAACTGCTGTGTACATAAAACATTATTTATATAACTAGCCGTGAATGTTCGACTACAAAGCTTCCTCTATAATGAACCAAAATGAAAAGAAAGAAAGACCTTGGACTATCCTTTAAAGAAAAAGTCTTGTACCGCGTAAGCGTTTATTTCTCTGTATTGTGAGATTCGAAGTAGCAGTAATTGTGCACACTTTGGAAGCCGGGAGTTACGTGAAGGGGTGGGTGGTGGTCGATGAAGGAAACGTGGAGAAGGCACGAGAGCGAGGATGAAAAGAGGAGGAGACCGTGGAAGAACTCGAGATAAACTCAGACAAAGACCAATGTTGGAGTGGTCGCTTGTGGCATTGTTGCCCTTTACCCTCACCCCACACACCTTTATTCTCGTGGGGAACGAAGAACTGCCACCCTCTGGGCGCAGGAAACACTTTACCATGTGTACCGGAAGTGCGGTCGTTTGACACTTCCCGAACAATTCCCGTCCACGTGCTTCACTGTCTCAAACTGATTCTATTAGAACGAGAATGCAGTGTTGACAATTGTTCCTTATTTTCAGAGTATACTCTCATTCATCCCCCTTTTTGTCATCAGCAAGAGGCTTGTCTTTTAGTTCTTGAAAATTAACTAATTAGGTTTCTTTTAATAGGAAACATGGAAAAAGCATTAGATATAAATAACATAATAAGTATTTCGCGACTTTTATAATTATTATTCAATGTTCAGTTATTCCAATAAATTAAATTCTTTGCTGAAGCTGAACTGAGAGAGACATCAGTCTGAGAGATCCACTTATTGCTGGAAACGTTAGAATGCGTTGTCCCCTCACCACCAGAATTCGCGTGCTCTATCTCACGTCTGTGAGCCTGGAGGCTATCCACCCTTCGACCAGACTAGTGGTAGATGGGGCTGCAACAAACTCGGATCGTGTAAGGGGTCGAGGAGATAAAATGAGATCGTGTTTCGGGCCTAGATGCAAGGGGAAAAGACAGAGAAGAAAAGAAATTGGTACATCGTCTGGGAAGAATGAGTCGGTGGACCACGAACCACCCTTCGATCTTTTCATACAATCATTCCGAAAACGGCCCTACTTACTCATACATTACTTTTAGTCATTTGATATTATTAATCTCTTGCTTATTAATTATTTCTAAGCTTTCCAAGGATTTCAGGGGATTATGAAAAATTTCCAAGCATTCTTTAAAATTCTCTGGATTTCTAATGATTTCAAGAGAGGTTCAATAACTTTAAGGGATTTTAAGAGGTTTCTAGGAATTTAAAGGGATTGCAAGAGATTTTTATGGTATTTAAAAGATTTCGTGGAATTTTAAAGGATTTCATGATATTTAAGAGATTTTTAAGAAAGTTTATAGGGAATTCATAGGATTTTAAGGTATTTTAAAGTTCCTTGTGGTATTTTAAAGGATTTCACGAGATTTTAACGGTTTTAAAAAGATTTTGTGGAATTTTAAGGGATTTCGTGAGATTTTTATGAATTGTAAAATATTGTGTGAAATTTTAAAGGATTTCCTGAAATTGTATTAGATTTAAAAGAATTTATTAGATTTTAAGGGATTTTATGGGATTTTAAATATTATAGTAGAATTTTAAGATCAATAGGATAGTGAATTCAACTTTGGTCGTCAACAATTGTGGCTCTCGGAAAATTACACTGCATAAAAATAATGTCCTTTTGAAATACGCAGAAAGATACTTTGCCCCATAAAGTATCACAGATCACCTTCATTTACCCATTTCTTAAGTGAAGAGTGAAAAGGATTCAAATTCAGCACATCCTGCTTTTGTTCTCCTGTGAATTCCATGACGTATCTCGTTAAGAAAATCCGATCCCAGAATTTAAATGGAGTTGAGCTTCAACTCCAACCCAGCTTTATTCAATTTCAAGACTGGAACTGTATGAATAATGCACTCGAGAGAAAAACTTTTAACATTCTCTGTTCTTTAACGTTTCCATATTATTTCAACAAAAGTTGTTATATTATTTCCTTTCTCATTCAAGATGAATTCAACTTGAAAATTAGTGTTTCGAGGAACAATAATCATTCAGCCAAACATACTTTTTTATGTATGAAGATTTATATCTGGAACGCGAAGCTTTATCAACGTATTTGATACTATTTTTGGAACAGATCACGCAAATGTCAAGCTCAATTGTATACCGTTTTCAATGTCAAATCTGAATTATTTAATTATATTAAAGAGTCCGAAAATAAATTCGTGCGAAGGAAAAGTACTGTTGTCATCGTGTCTGACCAAACACGCACATTTTCTACTGTCCAGACTATAAGTGAATCTTGTCTTTCTGTAGTGTATCCAAATTTCAATTCTTATTTTAAACTAAGTAAAAGTAAAGTAAGTTTCCTTTCTAGAAGGAAAGAGGCGTTTCAGACATTGATGTTGGAAAGTAGAAATTCATAAAAAAAAACACTCGCAGGCAATTTTTTGTGAACCATATATGATTTGAAGAAAATTGCAAGGGATGATGCGATGATGACGGATCGTTGGGAAAACGTAGGGTGGCGATTTTGTCGCCAAGTTGCATTATTTATTCGCTCTCGTAATGTGAAAACATGTTCTTCCTGCCACGATATATCTTCGGGTCGCAAGAACCCCATAAGAGTTAGTGCGGAACAGATGTAGGCGTTGCGACATGAAAGCTACAAGGTTTGCAGACTCACCCTTCCCCCTGACAATTTGTCACCACCATAGCCTCAACAGCAGCCTCCAGCTCACCCAATAGCCCGTATTTTGATAAATCATGCGATAGACGCAAGACATTATCAGCCAACATACCCATGAAAACTTTTTTCCCAGCCGACCCTTCTGAAGGGAATTTCGGAATTACATTTGATAGGTGAAATGTTGATAATGATAACAATTTAGGAACAATTTTGTTTATCGATAAACACAAGCAACTTCTTCAGGACATGAGAATTTGAAAGCACCAGCAGGTGCAGGTAAACATTAGCAAAGGTTGTTCCGGGGTCGTGTTCCCGACATTGTCAGTCAGTCAGTCAGTGAAGTTGGGGTCTGTCGTCATGGAAACGCGCCCTAAAATAGTTATTTATTCACGCGATTCGCCTCTGGCCTTGGTAACTATGTCCCCTCACACGCACCACCACTTCTCTCCTCTCTTCTGAAAAATTACCCTTTCCGATTATTAAACCCAACTTTGCAAACTCAAACTTCTTCAAATCGCGTGAAAAATGTATATTCTAATCTTCTCAGTGTGAAGAAAAAAAAAACATGGAAACTTCCATGCATGGCTGGTGCAACTCTTATTTTGGAAAGTTTACTGCTGTACAATTTCCAAGCTTTTCCAAAATTTCCATCTTCTTTCAAGAAGAAGATGTATTCAAAAATTGTTTAGTGAGTAGAATTACACATGTTGTGTGGGAACAGTTCCGATACTTTGGACTCCAGGGAATCATTTATCATCCTTTCTGGTATCGGAAATCTCAAGATCTTGAAAGGGGTCTTGGATGAGCAAACGAGCCGACAAATCGGATTGACGCTTTTCTGACCGTTTCGGTCATGGAAGCTGTCCAAGATGAACGCGATTAGATTCTGACTTGGATCTCTTTCCATTCTTTATTCCCGAACCCCATGGAATTGGCCGGGTGCGATTAATTGACGGTAGCCCCTTCGAGACCATTCCGATGAGATTCGAACTGACAGTTTCGGATTCCAGAAGGGTGCGAAAAGGAATGGCATAGTGAAGAACAAATGAACACGTTGTGAACCTGGACTTCGAACCTTCCACTTACTTTAGCACATTCCTGATGATGCTCGAGTCAGAGGCTTAATTATCCTTGATTTACCCCCGGGGGAATACTAGAACTTAAAAATTAGCCACAGTGAATTACTGATGTATTTAAAAAAAAATATTATTATTAACAGGGTTGTCACATGTCAGGGAAATCAGGAAAATGTCAGGGAAATGCAAGTAGCTGTTAGGGAAAATATAAATTGACAATTATGATAATTATGTTATTTTTGTCGTATTACGTACATAGTTGTTATAGTTTATTTAACAGATTTTAGAAGCTTTCCAAGGATTTCGATTATTTCGAAGGATTATAAAGAATTTCCAGGTATTCTTTGAAATTCTCTGGTTTTTTGATGATTTCAAGAGAGGTTCAATAATTTTCAGGGATTTTAAGAGGTTTCTAGGAATTTAAAGGGATTAAAAGAGTTTTTATTGGATTTAAAAGATTTCTTGGAATTTTAAATGATTTCATGAAATTTTAAGAGATTTTTAAGAAAGTTTATGGAATTCATAGGATTTTAAGGTATTTTGAAGTTCCCTGTGGTATTTTAAAGGATTTCAAAGTTTTTCAAACTCTAAATTTGAATCAGCGAAAACCCTACCAAATCAGTGAATGTCACGCCCTCTATGAGATCAATTCCGCTGATTCATCAGCAGTATGGTTTGATTTGGTATGGTTTTCGCTGGTTCAGATTTAGAGAGAAAATTTTAAGAGATTTTTAAGCATATTTACGGATTTTTAGGTTTTTTGTGGAATTGAAAAGGATTTTAAGAAGGTTGTAAGAATTTTAAGAAATTTTAATATTTTAAGATAATTTTAAGGAATTTTAAATATCCAAGAACTTTTTTTTTTTTAGAGATTTTGATGCATTTTAGGGAATTTTAAATTTCCTTATTGAATTTTAAAGGATTTCATGAGATTTTATTAGATTTTAAGGGATTTTATATATTATAGTAGAATTTTAAGATCAATAGGTTTCCAATGATTTTAAGAGATTTTTAGAAATTAAAAAAAATTTTTGAAGTTTTTAGTTGGAATTTTAAGATGTTTCTAGGGATTTCAAGAAATTTCTAAGAATTTTAAGAGATTCCGAAGGTTGTCGTGAATTTTAACGATTTTTATGACTTTGAAGTCATTTGAATTGATTTTAAGTGTTTTTAAAGTTTATCATTGAATTTTAAAGGATTTTAAAATATTTTTATAATTTTAAAAGATTCCGTAAAATTTTAGGGGATTTCAAAAGATTTAATTGATTTTCAAAAGATTTAAATCTATATTATGCGATTTTTTTAATTTCAATACTATTTTTATTGAAAATTTATTCGTATTTTGAATACTTTTTTGTCAGGGAAATTGATAAATTGCATGTTGTGGCCATCACCTTGATTAATAAATTACTATTAATTCATCTCCATTGTTGGTCGATAGAATGTTTTCTAAGCAAATGTCAATCACAAAATTATCTCTAGACATTACAATATCAATTCATGAAATGTAATCGAGTAATTACGGTTTAGTTATAGATTATCTAAATGAATAGAATCTGACATCAATTAAATCCAGGTCAACAGGATCATTAATTAATTGATTGAAAATTGCATAATTACACACATGACAATGTTAACCATTACTCTGGAAGTACCATGTTCTAGATAATAATGGCCTTCAATCAGAATATTATCTAAGCTTGATTCAATGAAAAATCTACTGCAAATCCGTGAAAAATCACTGAAATTTTCAATAACCGTCAGTGGAACAACTGAAAATTTCCGTGACTTTTTAATGATTAAAATCGTGAGAAAAGAATCACTGATAATCCGTGGAATTTTTAAGAAAATTATGAATTCAGTAAATTTATTTAAATTGATACGAATAGTTCAATTATTTTTCAATTTTCATTTGCAGGCCTTTAATTAATCACATTTGATTTTGACTAACTTTACCTCAAATTTCTAAAAATCCTAGAAAAGCAGATTTTCGTGATAAAATGAAAGAAATATGAACACTGCAGCTTTCGTGAAATTTAAATCGACTGGGAGAGCAATTAATTGATGTTTGAACTTGTGCTGGGGAGTGTCTGAAATCTGATCACTTAGGAGAGTAAAACCCTCTCTGTTATGCGGTAACTGAGCAAGTTCATTAAAACGATTAAACTGGTGGCTAACAAAATCGAAACATCAATCATTTTCATTTATAATTAAAACAAACTTTAAGTCTATTAAAATGTCAGTTATTGAAATTCACATATAATCAAATTGTTGTGTATATATTGCCATTTCTCAAATTAATTTTCATTTTATTTGAAAATTTCTCCCCATTCTTTTTGAACTTGTCTGAAAGTATTAAAGGGGACCCAGAAGTTAATTTATTATAAAAAAAAGGCATCGGCTCTATAGACTCTCGTTTTTTGCAAGAATCTAAGTCTCAGAAAAAAAGCAGGAAAAAACACGAATGCGGATATTCGGTCTGTGTAAAGAAATCGACAGCGGAACGAACATCGTTAGGGTGGGAAAAAAAGCTGAATGAGGGTGGAAGGGTAGCTTCTGAGTCGTTGTTGTCGTTCACCGATGAGGCGAATAATTGGATTTAGGGATTACAGGCTCTTCGCACTAACTGTAACACTACAGCAGAAGATTTTGGCGATATCATTAACCCGATTATTACCATCTTCCAGCTGCTATCTCCAATCTATCCAAGCCAAACCTCAAGCAATATCTTGCAAACCTCAAGAACTTGTTACACCACCTTATTTATACAAGAAAAAAAGAAAATTAAAAGATATGACTGAATTTACCATTTAAAATAGTCAAAATGCGCCTTTTTCCTGGAATATAGTAAGTTTTACTATTTCAAATTGTAACTTTTACAAAGAAAATAGCAGGGTTTACAATTTTCTTAGCAAAAATTGCAATTTTAAATAGTAAAAGTTACTAAATTCCAGGGAAAATGTGTTCAGAGCGCATGTTGACTATTTTAAATGGTAAATTCAGCCATTTTCTTTTTTCTGTGTAAAAATATACAAAATATTGCTAAGATTGATAAAGAGGTAATATTTTATCAGAAAATATCTGTAATCTTGTAACAACCCCTCTTTTTTCTTGTAATAGAGAAAATGTGGATAGGTCAGTGTAAAAGTTGATCACCCCTTACGTGAGTAAAATCCACCCCCGAAGAGTATTCATTCCCCTGGAACGATCTCTACCCTCTCTGCCGCACCCTAATATAAATATTATTACACTTTGATGGGGTTAGGTTGACACTCAACCCCATAGAAGGCATGGTATAGACAAGTAGGGTATCTCCTTTGCTTCTATATTTTTTTTTTCATTAGGCCAGAATACCAGCCTGCACGTGGCTCTTGTCACAATACCTGGGGCTTCACTGGTACCCTTGTTCGCATACAATATACTATACATACATAATCGTCTCCACGATCAAGTACTTTCCACTGTTGAAAATTACCAGAATTACCAGTTGTGACTCACTATCTAGATTCTAGAATCTTGATAAATTCTGAAGACTGTCATCATATAATCTCACTGAGTGGACAATCGACCCCAATTATTAATATTAAATTCAACCTTTCTTTCAAATAATGCCAACCATTATTTACATCAACTATTTTTTAATTTAACTAGCAATTATGATCCGCGCGTTCTGCGCGCGATTGATTTCTCGTTTTTGCACACATTTTGCTAGGAGACAAAATAATGGAGAATTTTTCATTGTCGAAATATAAAAACTTGTAATTCTTTATCTAATTTTGGGAATCTCTATAAGTTTCATAGAATTCCTTAAAATGCCTTTATAATCCTTCAAAATCTGGTGAAATTCCTTTAAATTTCGTCAAATCACTTGATGGTCTTTGATATTCCTTAAAATTACTCAAAGTCCCATGAAATCTGATTAAATCTCTTAAAATTCTTGAAAATCTACTGAAATTTCGTAAAATCCTTTAAATCTCTCAAAAGTCCTTAAAATTACCAAATATCTAATAAAATATTGTAAAATCCCTTGAAAGCCTTTAAAATAATTTAATATCCCGTAAAATATCTTACAAGTATTTAAGATTCTATAAAATTCCGTCAAATCCCCTTGAATCCTTTAAAAGTCTTTAAAATTACTTAATACCCCATATAATATCTTAAAATGCCTTTCTAAACCAATCAAGTTTTCGACAACAACGTGTTCGTTATATTAGTAGCATCACTTTTTTCAGATAGGAAATTCAATTTTTAATCAGCCAGGCGGCACAGGAAAGGATAAATAATTTCACTAGTGTTCTTCGGTAACAATGACATATTTAATAATCGGCTCAACAATGTTACAGTGTCATAGGTTTTAATTACATACGCAATTTCGATACTTGATTTCATTAAATATACATACATACATGTGTGTTCATGTGCTTACCTACGTGTTCCCTGTCAAAATGTTTGTGTATGTGCAAGTGTATGTATATGTATATGTATATGTGTAAATAATGTTTCGTCGTTTTCGTGTTTATTTTCTGCATACGCGAATAAAAGTGTTTTCTATGGGTTTGCGAACGTTTCCGAATTTTTTAATTATTACTCGTTTTCTTATTGCTCACGATATTATGACACATGTTAGATACTAACGCTTATTATATTACGGGGATACGTTATGTGACACGTGTGCGGAAAAACAATCACTGCACGGGCCGATATTTAACCCACTAGCTCACAAATTATCATCATTTTTTATTCCCATTCTCACAAATCATTTTTAAATTCAAAATCTACCTTTACCTTACGTTTTATCTATTTTTTTTTTTATGTTTTCAACACTTTAATATCAAATATCTAGTTTCTGCTTCCATTTCTATTTTTACATTCTCATCAGAGAAGGTATTAGATTTGTGTAAAATTTGACCCCCCCAGTTTTTGTCAAATGTCCACGTTTTGGGACCCCCTGAACCCGAAAAACATGTTTTTACGTATGTGTCTGTCTGTCTGTGTGTCTGTCTGTCTGTCTGTCTGTCTGTGTGTCTGTCTGTCTGTCTGTCTGTAGATTTTTAGTTTGTGAGCACGATAACTTTCGAAAGAATTGACCGATTGGATTGGCCTTTGGTATACTCTTTGAGTGTCCTAAAATGAAGGTCAAGTTCGTTGGCCAGCCATTTTGGATAAAAATTCAAAAAGTTGGAGCATTTTGAAAATTTTTGATACCACTTTTTTTTTTAATTTAAAAATTCTATGCACGGATATTCGTAGTACTCAAAAATTCGAACAATTCTTCCTAATGACTTTTTTGGATAAAAAAAAAATTGAAAGACTTATAACATTTTGAAAATCCAAAAAAATGAAAGAAAACTTAAATTAGAAGCCAAACAACGCACGGTATGAAAAAAAGTCTAAAGATGAAAAATGTTTCTTTTTGAACGCCCTATAGGATAGGCATAACAACTTTTTGAATTTCCTTAAAAAATCGAAAATTCAAATTTTGAGCCAAATGACGCGAGATGCAGAGAAAATGATAAGAAACATAATTATTGGTCTTAGAAAGATCTACAAGTTATCTTTTGGCCACTTTTCAATAGGATGAGTAGTTTTCGTTTTAATCATGAAAAATATTGTTAAACAGAGCCGAGCGCGAGGTTTAAATCAAATATCGAGCGCGAAGCGCGAGTGCCCTGATGAGAATGTGCTCCTTAAGGTCGATAGAACCTTAAGTAAATTAGTTTTCTTTTACATTCAATGCTTTAATTTAATTTCATTTAAATTTAATTTAATTAAATTTAAATTTAAAGTAATTTTAAAAAAAACATGTAGGTACGAGCGTCCTGTAAAGTGCAAGCCTCCTGCAGGGCACAAGCGCGCGAAGCGCGCAACACGGAGCGCGAAGCGCGACGTGTAAATATTTTCGGAGCGCGAAGCGCGACGATCGAACTATATTTGACCCCCCGCGCGCCGTAGGCGCGCTCATTTTTGCGAGCGAAGCGAGCCGCGCGCGAAGCGCGCGATGAGAATGTGCCCGCGAAGCGGGCAGATTTTTTATGGTACATATGTGTATAAATTATTAATGTTAACTACATTTATGTTAAAAATGTAAATTATTGTCAATGAAAGAATAATCTGAACTGAAGCTCATTAAATGAATAATTCGATTTTCGGACAATTTTATTGTGAGTAAGTGGGTTACTTTTTCGCCTGACTGGAAGTATAATTGTGAAAAAATCATTATGGCCATCCAGAGTTGATACCCTAGATCTAAATACTTTCAATGCTATCCTATACGTTCCCTGTGCGACGAGAGGGTGGATTTTTTTATCAGCCCAGTTATTTTGATTTCCGCGCGTCGCGTCTTCTACAAGAGATACTTTCATCGTTGACTTTCATTGGCAAGGATAAACCTTTCGAAACAATAAATAGAACCTTCAATGGAACCTATAGAATATATATATATTTTTTTTAATAAAAACTTCACGTCAACTAACCACAATTGCACTTCATTTTTAAGAATCTTAAAAAATTGTACTCATTCAAAAGGATGTTTGCCTGTAGCTCTAATAAAATATTTAAACTAATACTGCTTTATTGATCACTTCAAATAATTATTAATTACATTGATCATTTCAAAAATTATTTTTCATTCCTTAAAAGGTAATTTCATTTTTTAATCTATTTTTTTTTTTTTTTAATGAGTACAATTTGTCAAGCGTGCAATTTTTGGAACGAAAATTCAAATCGACACATTTGCGTGTATATTACAAGATAGGCAAAGTGCAAATGCAGAGATTTGTTCAATCTCTTAATGATAATTCTTTTAATGATAATATTTACAAGAGATAAAAGAAGCTAGGATAAGTTACGTATCTATATATGCAATATATTGATATGCACGTATGTAGTTGTACCTGCAGTTTATAATATTCGTATCATGTATACACGTATGTATAGTTATATTTCCGTAAGTGTATAGCATTTTGCACGATATGATTTTTAATGCCTGTTGGTTCGATTTCATTTTTATGCCTCTTGTTTTTACCGTTAGAATACACTGGTATTACAGGAGATAAAAATATCTACTGACTGCTACGCGGAGCCGAAGATTTTTTAATTTTTTATTATCCCTTAATATGGAGGCCAGCTCATTGGAATCGTAAACCTCACGAAACAGCAATTACAACACCCTTTACATTTCTCCTACGTATAAATCGATCTACTTGCGCAAAACATATCGTTACCGGATTATGCGCATAGCTATTTGTGTAAATTATAATGTTAAGTAGAGATTTCTATACACATTAGCAAATTATTCAATAGCGGATAAGAACCCTCGACTTCAGGCACTGTAAACTGAACGCGTCCAACACAAATTTTGCATTCACTTTTAGTAGAATTGAAAATTTTTCCGGAAATTCCTCTGACTTGATACCTCTTTACCTTATCACTAAATGGAATGAATTTTTCTGTGGAGATTTTTGAAACTGTGAATGTAAAGTGAGATGATACGTTAATTGATAATTAGTAACTAATATCAAGAATTTTATAATTGGTATTGGTATTTATTAATATAGAGTAAAAGTTTTCAGCAAGAGGTATCTCACTTTGAGGTTTTTTTTCATTTATAATTTTTTCTTGCAGTTAAAAACTATTGGAATATATTTTCTAATAATGATTATTTTCGTGCGAACAGCTTTTCTTGCGACGCCTTAGTTTATTGACTAGTAGGTAAATAATATCATTATTTCGTCGACTCACTCGGAAAACCTTTTTTTTTTGTATAATATAAAAATCTTCTTTAATTTTTATTTTTAAAAATAGAATACATTTGTAAAACAATTTTTACTCTATAGGCCATTGCAAAAGTCCAATTCTGATTTTAATATTTGACTTGAAAGAAAGTAATAATAAATAATTAATTTAATCCAGTTTAATTTAATTATTTAATAGTAATGTGGAGAAGGGGAAGATCTTACATGCAAGTCGTCGATATACGTGATATTGAAATGTATGCCTAAAATAATTCTAAAAATATTGCGCATATTTCGAACGAACTTAGACATGAAACATGTAATTTAAAATTCTAGACTTCAGTTAGAAAAGGATGGTCACAAAAATACAGATATGTTTCTTTTGGGAATATTTCCCTAAAGATATGCTTAATTATCGCGATTATGTTAATTATATCCATCGCGAATCTGCTTGCAAAATATTCGGTTAAACTACTTCCCGAAGTTCCTCACTCTGGAAAATATCCTCGATTCAAAAAATTTCTTTGATATAATACCCTCTTTAATAATAATTTTATCATTTAATTATTACAAATTAATTTTTATAAACTTTGTACAAAGTCTGAAACATTAAAAATTAGAAATACTTCCTTTCCATATTATAATTTATTTAAATTAAATTAAATTTAGCAAATAAATATGTTTGGTATGAGATTCATGTTTTTCTAATCAAGGAACTATTTTTCAGAATGCAATTAATTTTTGCTATCAGTTCACGCATGACAGTGACTATATCACTGTCGCGACCCCCTCAGTTTATTCTTAAACTTAACGACTTAGATCCTAAGTTTTTGGGTTCCTGATAGGAACCCTGATGATATGTTATCTTGGTTCAGCAACGAATCGATTAAAATTAAAATTCATAACAGAAACAAAATTCGCTAGTACAAACGAAGGTCCCTTGCTGAGTGGGAGCCTTTGTTTCACGTTTTACCTAGTATTTTATATATAATATATATCTATATTTATTTATATTTATATATATTTATATATAATCTTTATCCTACGTATTTATTTGCCTCGAAGTTGAATTACCGCCATAACCCGGAAACCAATTGCAACCAATTTTTTTTTTCAAACAAGGCGTAGTTTTTTTGGGCAACACCGTCTTCCAATCTTGAGTCACTTTCTTCATCATCACTTTCTTCATCATCACTTTCTTCAAACTCACTTTCTTCATCATCATTTTCTTCATCATCACTTTCTTTATACTCTCATTCTTCATCATTTGTTTGTTGATCATGCATTTCTTGGTCATCATGTTCCTCAACACCCCCCTTTTTATAATTGATTGCTTTCATTCGTCAATCAGCTTTCTCTTTTCTATTTTCTCTTAATAATTCTTTTCTTTCTTGTCATTCGATCTCCATTCCATCAACTCCCAGTTCTTTCTGCATTTTTATCGCCTGATGAAAATTTAATATTTTTATATAATTTAATATTTTATAGCATATATATTTTATAATTTAATATTTTTATAGTGGAGAAGGGCCCAGAAGGCCCTTCTCCACTATAAAAACCGTAAACACTATCATCTTCGTAACTAGTTATAAATCACAATAATTCACGATGCCATCATCGTCACAACCCCATCATCCCTTTCATTCACATTACGAACATCCCTTTCATTCACTACACTCTAGGCAAATAAAATAATAACCATTTCTGCAGCACAATCTACGTCGATACGAAGAGCAACCAGCAAAGTGGAAATCCAGAACGTTGTCGCGCACTTATGTACACCCGAAGACGTTCCTCGAATCCGCGAGCGTTTTTCTGGAGATTGGAAGCCTGCCTTGAAGACTAGTCTAGGACCTCCGCTGGTCCGTCAGCGAATTACTTTCAACTGCCGGAAATGGTCGAGAAGACTCATCAGTTAGCTGACTATTTACTAAACTAGTCAGCTTACATTTTTTCTTACTGAAACATCCCTGCTCTGAAGGGATTATTGTCGCCAGCTGGCCTGGAATCAGGCTCCTGTCCTCTTCTGAACGGATTCACCTCACCCGGAGGTCCCCGCTGTTGGGATTCTTGACCATAACCAGGCCTCTGTCCTCCATATCCTGTTGGCTCTTCGTATCCCGAAGGTTGTTCGTATCCACCTTGACCAGGTTGACTGTATCCGCCCTGACTATATCCACCAGGTTGCTGGTACTCCTGTCCTTGAATGTACCCACTCTGATTGTAACCCTGACTACTCTGGTAGCTCTGATCCTGGTCGATATTCGTCTCCATTCGACCTTGCTTTAAATGGTTCCCAACCTCTCCAGAAATCGGCCTCTGCTCCTGGAGAACATAGGTCTGGTACTCCTTGTCTGGAGGGTCCTGCATCAGGACATTAGCCTCGTCCTGGAAGGGCTTGAAGTCATAGATGTGCTTCAGGTTGTAAAGCACCGGAGCGTACAGCAAATTGCTGAATGCAATTAGGAAATTCAGAGCTGTGAACCCAATTGCCTCCACAACGCCTCCAGCTATGATCGGACCCACAGCGTAAGCGATACTGTAAGAAATATCTGCTATCGCGTAGATGCTTCCATAAACCGAGACGTACCTGACGTCCACTAAGTATCCAAGGGTTGGCAATAATGCTGTGTCGATCAAAGCAATACCAAAACAGATACCACAGATCGGAATCATCAGCATCACGTAAGATGTCGAAAATGGAATGATGAAGCAGCAGAGACCTTCTAGAGCTAGTCCACCTGCTGCCATCAACCACTGATGTTGAGGATACTGCTTAGCCATCTTCACAGTGACCATCACTCCAATCACGTGGGGGACGAACGCAGGCAGCCAGATCATCCCCATCTTCCAGTTGTCACGGGTGATGTTCTCCTCCATCCAGAGTGAGATCGTTGGCTCCAGGAAAGCCAAAGCGACATTGGACATCATCAGTGCACCAGCACAAACCGCGATGTAAGGATCGAGCAAGAGTCTCCAGATGGGAATGCTCGGAGGCTTGTCCCGATGACTATCTTTCATCTGCTCCTTGATGGGCTTCATCACCAGTAGAAGCATAATCCCATCAGCGAGACACACAAACGCAAGGATCAAGAATGGCACTTCCTTTCCAGCAAACTGGTACAGAGATCCTCCGAAAGGTGGAGCTACGAGACATCCAAAACTGATGAAGGCCAAGGCGATACCCAAAGCTTTCGTTCTTTCTGCTTCTTCTGTGAAACGATCGGCGATCATTGCAAGACCTGCTGTGTCTGCAAAGGCAGATCCAACTCCTTGGAGACTCCTCGCGAAGAAGAGGACTCCATAGCTGCGACCACAGGTGAAGAGAGCCGTTGAGAGGAACATGATGGTGAGTCCTATCATCATCGGAAGATCGTAACCAATCCTGTCGATTAAGGCTCCAGAGAAGGGGTTCACCATCAGTTGAAATATCGCCTTGGAAGCGAAGAGATAACCTGTTGCTGTATCCTGACCGTGATGGCCAGTTGTTGGTTTAGAGGAATTCGCGTTGTTACTGTCATTTCCGAAGGCACCGATGTACTTTAGATAATCCGGGATTATAGGCACGATCACCATGTAGAGCATATTGTCCAGAAGCAGCGCTATGCAGACGATGACCAGGATCAGTTTCCGCTGAGCTTTTGGCTCTGCGACTTTCTCGAAAAAGATCTCCTTCAGCTCTCTGAAGGTGATGTTGATGAGGGGGATGTTGGTGTCCATGATGGTGATTTTTGTTGGTTTTTCCGGAAAAGCAGGAGTTTCTGGATTAGTATGAACTAAAAATCACCTCGTGCTTCTGGAGCAATCTTGGAGGCGATGGTGGAGAGGTCGTCGCGATTGGAACGGCGCGCATCAGGCCGGGCTGGGGGTAACCTACAACAAACCACCGGAACTCGGTTAGCTACTATAAATTCAAGGCTCAGTTTTTTTTTTTTTTCTTCTTTTTTTTTTTAGATTAACTCCATTTTTACTTCAGGTAAGAATTTTATTTGTAGAGGAGCCCTAGCCCGGCCTGGTCTGCGCAACCGATATTCGTTTTCTTTTAATTTGATGACCCGAGCTTAAATCTTCTTCTTGTACCCCATTTGCGCGAACCTCGTTCGGATTTCTTTTCTTCGCTGGAGGTCTAGAGGTGTCTTTTTTCCCGAAAGGCCGCAGCACCGGGTGAAGGCTCCCCCCGTGTATCCGCGATAAAGTAATGGAGTTTTCTTAAGGGCATGTGATACTTTACCATAAGAGCAATTTAGTTTACCCAATTATACATTCATAATAAATATTTTTAGCTAATAAGAGTCAATAAACCTTCGTCTATATGAGAGGAAGGTTTATTGACTCTTATTAGCTAAAAATATTTATTATTATGAATGTATAATTGGGTAAACTAAATTGCTCTTATGGTAAAGTATTACATGCCCTTAACTAATTTAGAGAAGCTTGATACTATATACACCAAGTGTAATCCTTAAAGTTTTATGCTTTTAGCAAGTGTTATGTACGACTTTTAGAATTTTAGAATCTTGGAGAAACCTCAAGATATCGAAATTGAAAATTGGGTTTGAAATAACGGTAATTTATGATTTATTCTAATCTTTAAAGATGATTTAGATTATCTGAGTAAAAGATGAATGCTTCGAAACTAAAGGGTAAATATATGTTCTTGAAATATCTTTGAAAAGACTTACCAGAATTGGAGGCGAACTTTTCTCTGAGGGAATTGGCGAGTCGTTGGGGACCCGCAAGGGTTGGAAGTCCGGCTAGTAACCCACTCAGGGTGGCGGCTACGTCCGGGCCTTCTTCCTTCGAGTCGTTCGCCGACTCTTTGGTTCCTCTCGACCCTGGGCCCTCCACCTTTCCAGCCGAGTCCTCTACCGAGCCTAAAACAGAAAAAGAATTTTTTTTATATTTAAGATTCATAATTAAATTATTGTTTATGAAGAAGAGCATCTTTTTTGAAGAAAAAGACATTTATTATCAGACAAAGCTTTGTCTCGTAAATGAAAAATTTAATTAAGAAGGTTTAATTAAGACTAGGGCCTAGAAGACTTAATTAAAAATATATACATGTAGAGTGAGAGGCTTTAATTAAGAAATATTAATTTGAGAAGTTTCAAAAATAGAAACTCGTAATTTATTAATTCTATTAAATGGAGAAAAGCATCTTTAGTATCTTTATACATAACTGTTTATTGAGGTCATTGAAATATTGATTTGCCACTTATGGCCGACCAACTGAAGACAAATTTTTTTATTATCCCAGTTCTGAGAGTTTTATTAGCAATGACATTGTTCTGTATTGATTAAAACATGGCAGTTGAATCTTGATGGTAATTTTTAATAGATATTGATTTTCAGAAATTTTAAACTCATATCATATTTAAGGTTTTAGGTTATTTTTTAGTTTCTAATAATTAAACTTTGTTTCTTTACTTTAAATTTTGTCTTGAAAGAAAGGAACAGAATTTTTAAAAGACACAATATTTAATATTTAAAAAATGTTTTTAAAAAACGCCAAGTACCCGGTTTTGCCCCATGTGTAGGTTTTTTACCGATTTGAAGAGAAAAATTTTTTTAAGAATATTTTTTTATGATTATTTGAATTTTGAATACTGATAAAATGATAACATTATCAAGAAATGGTCAAAATATTTCTTTATAGTGTGATATTTTTTAAAGTAAACTTTCTATCAGAATCAAAAAGATAAATATCTATATTATTAATTATTATTCTATCTATATTATCTATCTATAAATTGCTATATTAATAATTACTAAAGTATCACACTTTCAAGAATTAGGAAAATATTAAATAACTATGAAATATGATAAAATATAACATTTAAAAATAAAGTAAACGCGCGTTCGGTCTCGTTTAAGAAAAGTGTAAACCGTCCATGTGCATGTTTTCCCAAGGTCGTTCTACTTTAGATAATAATAAAGCTATTCGCGGCATACTCAGAGTACTTATAGATTGTCTACAGTCTTTGATTTCCAGGCATGTCCTCTGAACATTTGATTTTTAAATACAAATTTTTAAATTGCAAATTTATATTTTTGAAGTTAAATTTGAATAGAACTTTAAGCGCAATGATTTTAGTTTTGAAATGTTAATATTTCTTTGAAAGATAATATAAAATCGCATATTTTTTATTCACAGCTTAGTGTTTAGTTTTTCAAAGTTGTCCGACGGCAACTTTGTGATGAAGTTGTCTTTCCGTTTTAAGCTCGGTTTAAAGTTTAAATATTCTTTTCCCGTTTTTTCTATTCTATCATGTAAAGAATTAATGATTTCCATTAATTTTTCCTTATTTTTTATTCAAGAACGCGAAAAATAACAAAAAAAATAATAAAATAATGCCAACTTTTCAATTGATACTAATAAAAGAATGTTTCAGTTAAAGAGACCATTTTCTGGTTGTATTCCTTGAAAATATTTTATTATGTAAAAGAAACTTTAAAGATTAATATGTGCATCAAATTTTACTGTATCATCGATTTTTAGCAAATCACGCGAAGGGTAAATACTGCATAAATTATATTTTTGGAAGGGGGAGAAAAAAACTAACAAGTGAATTAAAACCAAACTTGGAGATGTTTTGTCACATAATTTAAACTATATGAAGAACCCTTGTAACCAAATTTTAGAAAATCGTCGAGTCTCAAATTTAAAGTCCGTTTCAACTTTTTCCCAATGGATATCACGACTGAGTTAAAAAAATTTCATGAAAAGTTCAAAATTCATTTCCGCTAAAAAAACATTTTCTCAAAAACCAACCGATTTTCCGCAAATTACAAAATACTTAAATCCCCTAGAAGAATTTAAAAAAATTTGAAATTACTTCCCGAAACTTCTTAATCCTCACATTTACGAATTACCCCTAATCCCTGGATATAAATAAAATCCCCGTCACAAAATCGGAAAATAAATCCACACCCCCAAAAATATTCCCCATTAAAAACGAAACACACACCTATCCCACAAGTCACCCCCGAACGGTGTAAGAACCCACACATCAAATTTAACCGATTTTAATTTAAAAATGCCCTGAAAAAAAGACCCACCCCCACAATTAACATGAGAATTTCTCAATTTTCACCACTGCCAATTATCACTGATAATGATGAAACAATGACGGAAAATCACTTGATCCCGGTACCAATGATAATAAGGAAAAGGAGTTATAATTAATAAATGGATCCAAAATTAATGCGGGGTCCACAATTTGTAAGGGGGTCCGTGACTAGGGGGTGGGTGGGGGTGTGGGTGCACAAAGAATAGAGAAGAATGCAAGGGTTTGGCATACTCACGCAGACCGAAGGGCTCCCGATGTGCAGGGGCGTCTCGACGTGTCTCTCCGTCGGGGTTGCTTTGGAACGTCTGCTCTCAAAGTTCTCCCCGCCACTTCCTCGTCGCGCACACCCCCACAATTAACATGAGAATTTCTCAATTTTCACCACTGCCAATTATCACTGATAATGATGAAACAATGACGGAAAATCACTTGATCCCGGTACCAATGATAATAAGGAAAAGGAGTTATAATTAATAAATGGATCCAAAATTAATGCGGGGTCCACAATTTGTAAGGGGGTCCGTGACTAGGGGGTGGGTGGGGGTGTGGGTGCACAAAGAATAGAGAAGAATGCAAGGGTTTGGCATACTCACGCAGACCGAAGGGCTCCCGATGTGCAGGGGCGTCTCGACGTGTCTCTCCGTCGGGGTTGCTTTGGAACGTCTGCTCTCAAAGTTCTCCCCGCCACTTCCTCGTCGCGCACACCCC